>OY757911.1:39114828-39192328 GCA_963585895.1 Sepioteuthis lessoniana
AAGACCCGTGGCGTAATAAGCTTGACTGCGGCTTTAATGTTAGCGAGTTCGAACTCTAGTCGTGCTATTGCATTCACTTTCAGACAATTAATCTTGATAAAGATATGAACCTCTTTTACTGCTATTCTTCAACATCGATTGCTTTTGTATTAAATAACACATGAACGTTGATATTCTTTTAAAAAAAGAAAGGAACAGTAGTAATCCTTACTAAACAATTATTATTTCAAGTAACTATTCATACTACGAATACTTTACATTTATAGTTTATCAAGTATTCCTATCTAATACAAATAATTTTTAAACAGATCTATTTGAATCATAGATAGGACCTTAGCAAGTGCTGTAGGGCTGAGTGGACTTAGAAGTAGAAGCGAATGAAGGGGTACTCCGCACTCTCTAGACCTCCAGAATTGGCGCCTAAACATCAAATGACGTTAGAGGTCATATCCAACACGCCATTTTGAGGCCAGAATACACACCTCTTTGCAGGGGATACAGTTAGCTTATTCTAAGCCCTGGGTGGTAAATAGAGATATATTTTTATTGAAAAAAATACGTGTTGTCATCCTTAAGTGGATGTAACGTAGGTCATTATTATTATTATTATTATAAAGTTGTTGTATAGGTTTTCAGCAACAAAACATTATTTTTCCTAATTGTCACTAACATTCTGTTGTATAACCGAGACCTAGAATGTTCGGTATACAAGTAAGTAAGAATTAGTAGTTCTCATCAGAGTACTAAGAATTGGTATTACATAAACGGTTCGCGTAAAGGTCTCTGTATGATTTGATTTCGCACTACTCGAAACAAAACTGAACAATTAGTAATGGACCAGTTCCGCTATTCCTAGAAAAGGTGCGATAGTCTAGTCCACAACACATTTTCTGTGCATTTTCGTTGGCGATGAGCAAGTGCTAGCAATTACGTTCTTAAGATTGTCGATCCGAAATTAATGCCTTTATTTTTATTACTATTGTTATTATTTACTCAGAGTTTTTTTACATCAGGGTTAGTTGATAGTCTTTCACTGGAGTCTGGGTGACAGCAAGTCTCTTCAAGTCTCCAGGACTCTTCTCAGTATTCTGGCCGTCTCCGTTATGCTGTAGTTTGGATGGTCTTTACTCGTCCTCCAATTTCCATGTCCTCCAGTTCCTTTGATAGTCGTTTAGTTACAGTACCAAATGAATCAATCACGACTGGTATAATCGTCACCTTCATATTCCATATTTCTTTTAATTTCCTATCTTGGTCGAGGTCCTTATCCTTCTTTTCACTTTCTTTAGGTTTTATTCTGCGGTCAGCCGGGACAGTAAAGTCTACAATTTTTCAAGTTCACTATTATAATAATTATTATTATTACTATTATTTGTTCTCTTTTGAGAGTTTTTCACCCAAGCGTTTGCTGTTGGTTTTTCACTGGAGTTTGAGTGACAACAAGTCTCCTCAAGTCTCCAGGACTCTTCTCAGCATTCTGGCTGATCTTAATAATCGAGTAGTTTCGATGGCCTCCACTTATTTCCAAGTCCTCCAATCCTTGTACTAATCCTTTCGTGAATGTACCAGGAGCACCAATTTCAATTGGTATTATCGTCACTTTCATGTTCCCAGCTTTTTCAATTCCCAAGCAAGATCCACGTACTCATCCCTCTTTTTATATTCTTTTAATTTCACTCAGTGGTCCGCAGGGACAGCCAAGTCCACCAGTTTTCAAATTCTCTTTTTTGTTATTTATTATTATAAGATCTGGTCTTCTGGCCGAGATTTGGTGATTCGTTTGTATCTCAAAATCCCAGTGGAGTTCGTGTATCACATTCTCTAGGACAGATTCTGGGTTGTACATATACCATTTGTTCGTATGGTCAAACTTCAAATTCTTGCACAATTTCCAGTGGATCACCTTGCCCACCCAGCCGTGCCTAGTCTTATATTTTTTCTGAACTGATTTGAAGCATTCGCTTATTATGTGATAGATCGTTTCGTCTCTTTTACAGCATAACCTACATCTGCTGTTTTGTTGTGTCTTATCTATTCTCGCTTTGATATGGTTAGTCCTCATGGCGTTGTTTTGTGCTGCTGTGAGAAGAGAATCAGTATCTCTCTTAAGATTTCCTTTTCTTAGCCACGTCCACGTTTTCTCGTGTGAGACGTTGTCTATTAGTCGTTTAAAACATCCATACAGATGTTTTTCTTCCCATTTTTTGTTTTCTGATTATTGTTCCGCTGGTCTTCATGTTTCTGGTAGCAGTAATCAATCTTCCTCAGCGCTTTTTTATATAGTCTTCAAGTCACTATATCGATGTGTCCACGCTATCTTCAATGCTGGTAAATCCTCTTCCTCCCTCTTCTTGACACATATAGTCTGTCAACGTCATCTCTTTGATGCAATGCCTTGGGCATGGTCATTAGTTTTCTTGTTCTCTGATCCATTTGTTTAAGTTCCACTTCAAGAATGATTCTGAGAATCTTACAAAGGGTACAACTCAGGTATTTATCCCTTTGACAAGGTTCCTGCCATAGAGTTTTTACTATTATCATTTTACACCATTAGAGTTTTTCACATCAGTATTAGCTGATGGTTTTTTACTGGAGTTTGAACGACAGTAAGTCTACTCAAGTCCCCAGGACTCTTCCTAGTATTCTGGCTGTTTTCAGCAATTGTGTCATTTGGATAGTCTCTAACCGTCCGCCAACTCCCAAATTCTCCTTTAGTTATTGTGCCAAAAGCACCAATCACAATTGGTACAAATCGTCACTTTCATGTTCCACAGCTTTTTCAATTCTCTAGCAAGGTCGAGGTACTTATCCTTCTTTTCACATTCTTTTAGTTTTATTTTGTGGTCAGCTGAGATAGCAAAGTCGACAATTTTGCAAATTCCCTTTTTTTCGTTAATTATTATTAGGTCTGGTCTTCTAACCGAGATTAGGTGATCCGTTTGTATGTCAAAGTCCCGCAGGAGTTTATGTGTGTCATTTTCTTGGACAGGTGATATTATTATTATTATTATTATTATTACTATTATTCCACAATGTAAAAAGCAGGTGTTCAAGACAGCATCTGAGTGGTAGTGCTTGTCAGAAAATAAAAATAGGGTGTGTCCTTGTGGTGTAATGGTTAAAGCGATGAACTGCAGAATCGTAGTACGCGAGTTCGTACTCCAGACACGCTATTACGTTCACTTTCGGGCAAATACCCTTGGGAAAGGTATGAACCCCCTTATCCTCCCAGCTATGGGTTAAATAGTACCACTACTGTTTTTCTAGGAGAACGGCTTTGGCATTAAATAACCTAAAAAGAGTTGATATGCCATTAAACAAAGAAACCAAACCAAACCAAAATAAAAATATATCATTAAATTCGTACATGCGGAAACATTACTATCGCAGCTTACTTACAAAAACCAAGTGGTGAATATATGTATTCAACAAAGATTTTAAAAGCAGAATATAACTGGTTTGTATTCAAAGTTTCCCTTCTTCTAGACTGAGTGTTAAATCTGCCCTACTATTTACTTATCCATCTGCCTTACTACTTACTCATAGCTGTATTAGTATGATATGAAATGCAAACAACACTGTCTAGATTATGAGTTAGGGTCATCGATTTTATTTCGTATGATAATAACCGTTACACAACAAGCGCCTCCTTAGCGGTGAATGTAAGAACAGGGATGTGACACAAGGTTTGTTTAGAATGACGCCCCGCAGAAAACAAGCATTTCGAAGGCTGGTCCCAAAATTGTCAAAGCGGCTGCGATGACAAGACACATTCAATACAGCTGTCAACTTAATCCATTGCAATAACCAGCATCAGTTCATCAATGCTAACCGGATTGGTGATAGATGGACCACGGCGACAAATTTTTTCTAGGCAGAGTCGCTATGGCAACATCAAGTGTTTTAGATGATGACGAGCTAAGTATGCAAGCACTTGTTCATCGCTTGAAATAATGCTTTGTGTTATTGAACTCCTATCACCCGTTGTAGTTTCCAAGGAAATAAATAGATCTGAACTTACTCACTCCCACTATGATTTTGAGAGGAGTTTCTGACAAATACCCTTAGGAAAGGTATGAGACCCCTTATCCTACTCAGTTATGGGTTAAATAGCATCACTGCTGTTCTTCTAGAAGAATTGCTTTGGCATTAAATAATCCGCGAAGGTTGATAAGCCATTAAACAAAGAAACTGAACCAAACGTATGATTTCGAGATGTGACAGATGGGCTATTTAACGAGGTTCTCTGTCGGCAGATGCAAATAGTTTGACAGCCCCATTGTTATCCCAATTAGGAAGACGCTCCTACGTGTCTAGCCACCCTGAAGAGTTCTGATAGAACGAAACAGTCTGTCTGTGGATGATAATATATACTCTCCCCCATGGAGGTTGAGCACTCTGCTGAAGGAATTTTCGGCCTCCGCTCGTATAATGAAAAGCTCTTCGAAAGAACTGAGCTCTCTGATAGCCGATAGGGTATAAAAATGTCAACAAACGGCTGCTGCTGTTACTACATAATATCTTAAAAATTCCCTTAGCCAAACGTGGTACGCTTGTTGGCCTAGCGGTTTGAGGCTTAGTCTAACGTAAAGTTGGATGGGTTTCGATCCCGGCTTCGAGCGTCCTACGAGTCTAGCCACACTGAAGAGTTCTGATCGAACGAAACAGTCTCTCTGTGGATGACTATATATATATATATATATATTCACTCAAGTCTTCCACACGAATAGGATGCGGCACAAGGTCAATTTGAAACAGATTTGAAACCAGAGTTTTCCTTCTTCTAAACATGATTTATAAGACTGTAAAACAAAAGATATTTAACAGTCTAATAATAAGTTAAGTTATAAGTATGCATTTGCCCAACCCCTCCGCCAAGGGCAGGATGCAAAACGAGATCATTTTTCAGCAGTGCAGTGCTGGTTTAAATATAGTGTTTTTCCTTCTCTTATACTGGTTGCCGAACCAAGGATCAAGGGCCTAGTCTGTCCTTCTTACAGTTTATCCATAGCTGGAATGAAAAGAGATGGATTCGTGTCTTTTTACAAGGCTGGTTGGTTGGTTGGTTGATTGGTTGGTTGGTTGGATTTTATGGCATACCAACCCTTGTAGGTTATTCAATGTATAATCCTGCTTATATATATATATATATATATATATATATATATATATTCAAGCAAGTTTTGGGAAAGCCGATGGAACACTGTTTATTAGTTTGAATTTTATTTTTTCAAGACTCCTTGTTATTTTTTTTGTTTCGGGATCTCGATGGTAAAAGTGGATTTGTTTGGTTTGGTTTCTGCGTTTAATGGCAAGTGCTTTTAAACATAGTTTTGGTCTTCATCAGAGATAGTGTAGTTTTGAGTTGACTGTTGAGTTTTTACTGTTTTAATAATTTGTAGCGTTCTGTTTTGAAGTTATCGGTTTGGACGTTTTCAGATATGGGACAATTCCTTTACCATCTAGATCCCGACAGTGAGAAAAAATAACAAGGACTCTTTAAAAATAATAAACAGTGTTCCATCGTCTTCAACAAAATTTACTTGAATTGAAATACACTCTTCGATATCTATCTATATATATATATATAATTTGCAAATGAATGGTTTGTTAGTAATATTTTTATATGAGCCAGTGGTTATTTGTTTCCGCAGAGTTGAATAGTTTCAAGTATTCCTAACAAACATTATTAATTCGATTCAACATTAATCATTTATTTGCACACAGTTACATGGTTTCAATTATAGTAAATGATTGAACAATTCTATTTTCACATATAGACAGTATCCTCACAGATACTACCACTCCCGGACAGAGTAGAAATTGTAATAATTGCTATGAAGGGATACTTCACATTCCCCCAAAAGCCACAGAACTGGAGCTTCAGCATCATGTGTCTAGTGTTGTTACCCGTCATCAGAGATACAATGAATGTATTTTATAGCCCCAGCCGACTGGGCTTCTTGTTACAAGGCATATTAGCACAAAATGAAAAGCTAACTGCTCTGTCCAGAGTTTGAACTCGGTTAGCCAATTCCATTTCCTAAGACAATTACCATTATGCCTTGATCCTCCTTATAAGTTTGTACGAAAAGAGAGTAAATTTTTTTCGTATAAAAGTTCTGATAATTTATGAAGAGAAATAACAAAACTTTGTTGATTTAATAAGTTCACTTAGTTATTATTTTACTCTTTGGAATAGAAAACAAAGTAAAAAAAACAAACCAAAAAAAAACAAACCACAAACAAACAAAGTCACCAGAAACCGCTAAAAATCACTGATAAATCTTCTACTTTGAAAATATCACCTTCTGAACAGCTTTTGAAAAATGAATTCCATTCAAGTCTTTGTCATGCGATACAATTTACCAGAGACCAAAATAATCAGTTATTGTATTTCTACTTTGATCTTTGATCTTCGATGAAACAAAAATACTGATTACTGGCTTTGACTAAAATGTATAAACTTCAAATTAATGTTACAGGAAAATAGATAAACAATAGTATTCTCTCAAAGACTGCAGTAATATATATATATATATATATATATATATATATATATATATATATATATATGCGGGGTATATCTATATATATATATATATATATATACTAACACACCTGAAAACTAACGACTCCAAAAACTAACACAAATTTGAACAAAAATAAGAATTAAAATAGAATAAGAAATAGATTAGAATGATGAATAAACGATGGATAGTCAAAAATGAATAAATAAATAAATAAATAAATAATAATAATAATAATAATAATAATAATAATTGATACCGCAAGGGACAAGAGGGACTGTTGATATACTGTACATTGATCAACACATTCTAAAAGAAAGCAAAACGAGACGGAAAAATGTAGCTATGGCGTAGATTGATTACAAAAAGGCCTTCAATATGGTCCCCTGAAGCAAACATGCAATCTGGACGTGAGGACTTTTAAAAAAATATAAAAGATATCCGACAAAATCATAAAGTTCATCACAGAAGCAACGAACTAGAAATGGAATTGACTACAGGAGGAAAAGTTTTAGCAGAGGTAAAATCCAGGAAGATGAACTGTCATCATTATTATTTGCAATAAAGATGATGCCACTTATCCACATACTTGGAAAATGTACATGTGGATAAAAATTTACAAAAATTGCGAGAAAAAATCAATCACTTGATATACATAGACGACATCAAGCTTGAAAAAGAATTGAAGACGCGAACACAAACATTAAGAATATACAGCCGGGAATTTGACAGAAAAAATACCCTGCTAATCATGAGACACGTAAAAAAACAAATAACGGAAGAGAACTACCAAATGAAGACAAAATCAGACTGCTCGGAAAAACGGAAACCTACAAGTACTCGGCAACATTAGAAGCGGACATGATCAAACAAGTGGAGATAAAAGAAAAAAGAAGTGGTCCAGAAGACAAAAAAGTTAATAATGGATAAGCCCTTACATCCCAGAGACTTAACAATGATAAACAATATTTAATAGGGGTGACAAAATACTTAACATTTAACAGTTAAGTATGTAAAGAAGATCCACAGCTAAACTGGCAGGATACGTTTTGATTGTTATAGGACTGATCAAAAGATACCTTTTTCAAAACCTATCGCAAAAATCTAGATCGTTTGATTGATTATTATTACTAGTTACTTGAAACCTCATAACCGTGTCAAAACAAATGTCTATTATTAAACAAAAGCCGTTAAACAGCATCACAAAATGTTAGAGAATCGCGTTCATTTTGCATTCATAGTTATACTTTTCAAGTGCTTGTACGTTGTGCATTAAATAAGTTTCCAGACTTTTTTGTACAGGCATTTAAAATTGACGTAGTCTCTTGAACATTCAGTATGTTATTGCTATACATCTTATGAGATGAATGACCAATTTTTATGATTTCAGCTTCAAATCAACAGCTACAGCAGCAATTGGAATACACCCTATTAAATTTCAAAAATGCAATCTGGACGTGATGACACTTTAGAAGAACGATATGTAATAAAATTCTGTTTTAAACTTGGAAAAATGCCACAGAAACGTATGGAATGTTTCAGACTGCTTTTCGACCATCTTGCATGAATCGACAATCAGTTTTTGAGTGGCATAAGAGATTCAAGGAAGGCAGGGAGTCTGTGAAGGATGATGAGAGGTGTGGGAGGAGTAAGGAAGTCAATACACCAGAGTTGATTGGCCAAAGGGTTAGGGTTACTATGTTAAGGTTTTAAGGGAATTTAGGAAGAGATTCCTAGGGAAGAGGCCAGCACTCTTCAAATCGGCTCAGTGGCATTTCAACCAGGACAAAGCACCAGTTCACAACTCCATCCTTGTCACAGACTATTTGACCAAGATGGGCATCAAGACAGTTCCTCAGCTTCCCTATTGACCAGACCTTGCTTCCTCTGACTTTTGGTTATTCCCTAAGTTCAGGGGCGGTCGTTATGAGACGATTGAGGAGATGAAAGAGGCTGTGACGAAGATCATTGATACACTCACACAAGAGGACTTCCATAGGGCCCCCCAGAAGTTGTTGGAAAGTTACAATAAGTGCATTGCAGCCGGAGGAGATTACTTCGAAGGGGACTAGAGTTTTATGTGTGTACTATCAATAAAAGTGCCCATACGAAAAAGTCTGAAAACTTATTTAATGATCCTCGTATCTTAAAAAGATGTTGCTTTTTGGTACATGATTTTGTAATATCAAGTATTCTTATCTAATAGAAATAGTTTGCGCATAGTTGAACAGTTTCAGGTAGATAATAATGATAATAATAATCTTTAGTAAATTATTAAACATTTCAATTTCACCCATAGATGACATTTTAAAGGATACTCTCACTGCGGATCAGACTTGATCTGGGAATAATGGAAATGAAGCGACACTTCACATACCCCAGATCTTTAGAGCTGGAGACTTAATAACTGATAAAATTTACAAGCATACTCAAAGCACCACTTCTTGGGATGTTTTACCACTGAATAGAATACATTCAGTGTCTTCTAAGCCCCGCCGACAAGAAATTATTACAGAGAAGTACTTTTTTATAAGCATAGGTACAAGCACGATCGTCTCTACCTTTTAGGGAAATTATGGTGAAGAAAATAATATTCTTACTGCGATAGAGAGGAAAAGAGTAGATTTTAAAACTAAAAAAAAATTAACTAAATACTCTTCTACTTATTTTAATGGAAGTTTATTTTACGTAAAATTCTTGTTTTTAACTCTCAAAACCAAGCGATTAGAAGTCACTTGTCTGCTTGTTCAATTACTTATAAGAAAGGCTCTATTTTTTTTTTTTTTTAGTTTTTCTTTTGAAGAATTCCAGATGTATTCTTTTTTCTTCCTATTTTTCTTTTTCTATTTTTCATTGCCCACACGTTCCTTTATTTCACTTTTTTATTTTTATTCTGTAATGTTTCTAGTCCTTTTTCTTAATCATCCGTTCTGTTTTTGTTTCATTGTGTTGTTTCTTATTTCTTGGCTTCATTTCAAGCATAACTCTGATTCTTAAAGATTAATTTGAACACAGGCAAATTCGCGTCGCCAGAAACGAAATAAAACATCTTATACTCTCCTAGTTTATTTGTTTCCCAAGGATGCACTCAGTCAATTTCAGACAAGATTCTGGATGAAAAAGAAAAATTTAAAGTGTTTCAGAATCTTTGACTTGTAAAAGTGAGTAAACAATTGTGCGTGTCGATTGGTTGGTACAGGCGGAGTAGGCTCAATGCAGCTTACAGTGATTTCAGTATAAATCAACACTGAAAATTGATCAGAAAAAGAGTAGATCGGTCAAGTCGAGAACGAAAAGAACTTTGACTTTGATG
Organism: Sepioteuthis lessoniana; assembly: GCA_963585895.1. Lineage (NCBI taxonomy): Eukaryota > Metazoa > Mollusca > Cephalopoda > Myopsida > Loliginidae > Sepioteuthis > Sepioteuthis lessoniana. Next base: position 39,124,672 of record OY757911.1, read on the forward strand.
AAAGTTCAATAATAGAATCGTTTAAAGGATAAGGGTGGCTGTAACTCCTTGAGAAAGATAAACTCTAAAAAAGTAAAGATATATTGGATGACGACAGAAAATGCGGGTCAGAAAAGGCAAAAGAATGTGAAGACAGAAATAAAATGATACGAATAGAAGAAGCAAGAAAATACACCAAACGAAACAAAAACGAAAAGTTAATAGTGAATGGAAATAACGTCAAAAAAGAAGTAGTAAGACATATGAAAAATAGATAAAAATAAAAAAAAAACACAAAAAAATAAAAACGAGACAAACAAGAATGTGGGAATGAAATATTAGAAAAAAAGGGGAACTCTCAGAAAAACGAACTGCTACCGAATGAAATATGCACAAATGTTTAAGCAGAATTTTTACAAGTGGTACATTGCTCAAAATGAGGTTTTCCCATTCTAAAATATGGAGGCCCGAACAGAAATACAATTATAAATATATTTCAACACCTGATTATTATCCCAAACGACTTTTATTAACAAAGGGATGTTTTAATATCCCTACCGACAAGCGGCGAACACGGAAATGATATTGATGGTTATAACAATACTTGCATGAAACTTCAAGTAACGACAAATACTTAAACGGTATTACTTTGTCTTAATTCGGGTCAACTCTTTTATGTATTAATAGTGAGGTTAGGGCATTTGGTTTAACGGTATATTAACCTTTTCTAGTCATTAAATGCTAAATCCTTTTCACACATATATTATGCTATTGTTTTTACTGATTAGTTTGTTGGTAACATTGTTTTTTTTAAGCCTGAGTTAATTTGCTTGCACACACACACACACACACACACTCTCTCTCTCTCTCTCTCTCTCTCACACACACACACACACACACACACACATTGAATCGTTCAAAAAGTTATGTGTAAGAAGAGACGTAGCAGAATAATTTTGTTATAGGAATACAATTCTACTTGGCGTAAAAGTTGGAGACCTAATTCAAATTCCTGTCTTAATTTCTGTGCAGGTGACGTCCATACAAATGTGAGGTGTGCGACAAATCTAAAATCTGGGTAATACTTAGAAAGTTTTAAATGACTGTTGCATATATATATATATATATATATATATATATATATATATATACATGTGTGTGTGTGTGTGTGTGTACGTGTGTGTGTGATAGTTATGTGCGAACTTATGTATATATACTCTGACAAATCAATATGTTATCAGATTGGTAAAGTTAGTATCTATTATTATTTCTGAAATTTTCACTGATCACACACAGAGACACCATCCAAGTCATATATATATATATATATATATATATATATATATATATATATATATATATACGTATGTATCCGAGTGTATATGTATGTGAGCACAAATATGTTTATAACACAGCTTTATATATATATATATATATATATGTGTGTGTGTGTGTGTGTGTGTGTGTGTGTGTGTGTGTGTGTGTGTCCAAGAATTACGCATATATATATATATCCAAGAATTACATATGAATGTATGAATGTATGTAAAAAAAGCAAGTGGTGCAAAAGACAGAAATAGCAAGCAAATGATAAATAGTGAACGAAAAAAACTTGATGAACAATAAATTCGTATTATATCCTTTTGCAATGCAAAAAGGACCATGCGTTGGTAGGAGGTGCTGTTTATGAATGAAACTGTCGCAATGAGGGATGTTATAAACTACCAGTGAAATATTTCATGTTATAGAAGATTGTTTAGAATTAGCTTTATTGGTTTATTTATTTTATGCCAAAGAAAAAAAAACAGACAAACAAACGAACAAATAAACAAACAAAACCACATAAATATGGAAAAATCCTCGTCGTGCATACATAAAGAAAGACGAGAAAATAAAAAAAGATCCACATTTAGTCGTTAAGAAGGGAAGATGAAAGAACGAAATACGGAGAGCAAATGACGAAAGAAAGAAAGAAAGAAAGAAAGAAAGAAATGAATAAAAAAGGACGGGAAAAGTAAAAATGAATGAATGAAATTTTAAAAAAAATTATACGGAGAAGGAAAGCATGAAAGAAAATGAACCAGCAAACAAACAAGAAAGAAGAATAAACGAAAGAAAGTAAAAGAAGAAAAATGATTGAAAACAAAAAAAAAAAAAATGAGATAAGAGGGAAAGAGAGAGTGGAAATGAACTAGCAAACAAACAAGAAAGAAGAATAATCGTAAGAAAGGAAAAGAAAAAAATTATTGAAAACAAATAATGGGATTGGAAAGAGACAGTGGAAAAAGGAATCAGCAAATAAGAAAGAAAATATTGATTAAACTGAACGGAGAAAGAAATTGGACCAACATGTAAGAATGGAAAATTGGATAACTTCAATAATCCAATATACATGTGTGTGTGTGTGTGTGTGTGTGTGTGTGTGTGTGTGTTAAAAGTTATGACCAAAAATATACATGAGATAAACAGAAGCATTAGATCTATTTCATGTAATCATCATTACGTATATAAATAGCTGCTTTTAACATGGTATATGTATAAGGAAAACTATTTGATGAACGACAATATTCTCACTAAACTGATTTTCCTTTTAGCTTCTATTGTTACTTCTCTTCTTGTATTTCTTTGTCAGTTTCTGAAAAGTTTGTCCTCTTCCCATTCTGCAAGCGTCAGTCGATCAATGCTATATTTGCGTAACAAAGTGCACATTGCCCTCGTGCACCTACATTTTATGTCGTTTTAAAAGAGGATAAATATCACATTTAGAAAATCCGCCAGCTCATTTTAGTACAACATTAAGATTCCTATAACCAGATCACGTTGTCTCTGTCGCATTTTATTAGGCTGTATCAAAAGTATATTCGTTTGTTTTTTTTTTAACTGATCGGCAGTTTATAACAAACCACTCAAAAGCCCTTGTGTTTTTAATGGCGTCTTTCCGCGATCCTTACATTTTCAAAGCATCGCAATTGAAAACTGGTAATCGTCCATTTTTAAGTGGAAAATCGCTAGAAACCAATTTTGGATGTTCCTCATTAACTCTCAATTCTCGAATTCGGTGAGCAGCTTAAGCAGCTTTAAGTACGGTTTAATGCTTCAAAATTGATAAATTCTAAATGACTGAATCAGTTACTGTATATTTTTACCCAACCTCTCCTCCAGAGGCAGGATGCGGCAAATAATCAGTTTTATGCAGAATAAAAGCACACTGCTGAGCGGATTACCATCTCCCCCCAGCCAAGCCTGCTCTTGTATTACCGCTGTGTCACTTTGCTGCATTCACTTAGTGTGGGTGACTGTTTTATCTCTCCCCACATAGCTTACACATGCTGTTTTTTTACACTTGTAAAAAAAGGCTCTGTATAACATTTCTCGGGTGTTAGAACTTGTGCATTCTCATTAATTGTCTATTTCTGTGGCCCAAGTTTCTAAGTTCCTCACTTATACAGCATAATATAGATATGGAATATCCTAACAAGGAAACTATCGAGGTATTTATTTCTTTGAGTTTCATTATTATTAGTAGTATTATTTACTCCTTGAGAGTTTTTCAAGTCGGTTTTAGGTGATAGTTTTTCACAGGAATTTGAGTGACAGCAAGTCTTCTCAAATCTCCAGGACTCTTCTCAGTATTTTGGCCATTCTCAATAATGCTATTGTTATCTATGGTATCTACACGTCCTCCTATCTCCAAGTCGTCCAGTCTCTTTGATAATCCTTTGGTGACTGTACATAAAATACCAATCACGATTGGTGTAATTGTCATCTTCATGTTCCATAATCTTTTCAATTCTCTAGCAAGGTCGCGGTACTTATCCTTCTTTTCACTTTCTTTCAGTTTTATTCAGTGGTCAGCTGGTACAGAAAGATCCACAATTTTGCAAGTTCTCTTTCTTTTTTTTTTTTTTTTTGGTTGATTATTATAATGTCTGATCTTCTGGCCGAGATTAGGTGATCCGTTTGTATGTCAAAGTTCTATAGATGTTTATGTGTATCATTTTCTCGGGTCGATGCTGGGTTGTGCTTGTTCGTATGGTCAAATGTCGCTTTCTTGCACATCTCCTAGAGGATCACCTTGCCAAGTCGTGTCTAGTCTTATACTCCCTCTGTGCTAATTTGCTGCATTCGCTTATTATGTGATTGATGGTTTCGTCTCTATCATCACATAAACAACATTTGCTATTTTGTAGAGTCTTATCTATTCTTGCTTTAATATGATTTGTTCTTATAGCGTTCTTTTGGGATGCTATAAGGAGAGATTTTGTTTCTCTTTGAAAGTTTCCTTTTCTTATCCACGTCCATATTTTCTCATATGAGTTGTTTATTACTCGTTTAAAACGCCCTTAGAACTGTTTTTCTTCCCACTTTTGTTTTCTAGTTATAGTCATTCTATTGGTCATCGTGTTGTCAGTATTGTTTCTGGTGGCTGTAATCAGTCCTCCTTGGTGCTTTTCTTTGTAGTCATCGAGTAATTGTATCGATGCGTCAACGCTGTTTTCAATGCTAGCAAGTCCTCTTCCGCCCTCTATTCTTGATACATATAGTCTGTCAACGTTCACTCTGGTATGTAATTCCTTATGCATGGTCATTAGTTTTCTTGTTCTTTGGTCCATCTGCTTAAGTTCTTCTCTGGTCCACTTCAAAAAAGATCTCGAATATCTAATGAGGAGTACAGGCCAGGTATTCGTTCCTTTGATAAGGTTTCTGCTACATAGTTTTGTCTGGAGTAGCTTTCTGGTTCTACTGAGATATTTTTTCTTAATTCTTTCTTTTATCTCCACTTATTTGATGGTGTCAGCCTCCAAGATGTACAAGTATTTGTATGTTTTCTTTTCTCCGAGCGTTGTAATCTTGTCTTGACATGGTAGTTCAATTTTGTCAGTCAAATATCGTTTGCCGCTTTTCATTATAAGTATGACACATTTTTCTATGCCAAATTCCATCCCTATGTGCTGAATGTATATTCTAACTGCGTGTATTAGAGTTTCCAGTTCTTTTTTTTGCAAAAAGTTTCATGTCATCCATGTACATTAGGTTATTGGTTTTTTTCTTGCGATGTACTAAGTTTATATTCGGCTGTACATTTTCTGAGTATGTGGTTAAGTGGCATCATGGCAATTATGAATAATAAGGGTGATAGAGCATCTCCTCGGAAAATACCTCTTTGGATCTTTGTTTCAGCTAAGCTTCTTCCTCTTGCTGTCAATTCCATTCTCCAGGTTTTCATGGTTTGACTTCATGTGACATTTTGTACATTTTGAGACTGTCTATTATCCAGCTTTGCGGGACAATGTCATATGCTTTTTGTAGTCAATTTAGGCCATTATCATTATTATTAGAGTTTTTACATCAGCTAATGCTGATGGTTTTTCACTGGAGTCTGAGTGACAGCATGTCTCCTCAAGTCTCCAGGACTCTTCTCAGTATTCCGGCCGTTCTCAATAATGTAGGAGTTTGGATGGTCTCCACTCATCCGCCAACTTCCAAATCCTCCAGTCCTTTTAGTAATCCTTTAACGAGATTTTCACACCAGCGTTTGCTGGTGGTTTTTCACTGAAGTCTGAATAACACCAAGTCCCCTCAAGTCACTCGGACTCTTCTCAATACTCTGGTGGATCTTAACAATGCTGTAGTTTGGATGGTCTCTGTTTGTCCTCAGATTTCCATTTTTTCCTGTTCTCTGGAACAGAAAGGATGCAGCAAGTAGACCAGAGGGACAGGAGAGCTAATATATACTGATTAACACTTCCTCAACGAGAGTAAAACGAGACGAATAAATCTAATGGCGTGGATTGACAACGGAAAGGCTTACGAAATGATCTCCCAAACTTCAATACTAATTGGTAGTTTAACGGCCCTCTAAGGCTTGAAAATGATTGGTGGAATCGGAAATCATTGGAAGAATTGAGAACATACAAACCACAATATGAGCCCTAGAGACTCTTGTGAAAGACCACCAGTTAAAACTGGTTTGAACAAATAATTGAAACTCAGAAGAAGAAGACCATATAGTCCAAAGCATCATTACTGAGAAGAATCCTGGATATTACTGAGAATAATTGCTGTCTCTCAAACTCCAGTGAAAACCCACTAATTAAGACGTATATGAAAAACTTGCATGAAGTGAGATAATAAGAATAATTTATAAGGGGACTGGAGAGGTTGAAAATCGGAGACCATTCAAACTTCAGTATTATTGGGGTCGGTCAGTATACTGAGAAGAGTTCTAAAGGCTTGAGGAGACTTGCTGCCACTCAACTTCAAGTGAAAGACCATCAGCTAACACCGGTGTGAAAATCTCGTAAGGAGTAAGATACTAATATAATTAAAGAAAAAGAAAAAAAAGAGAACCTACCGAACAGTTAACTTTGTCGTTAAAATTCAAAGGAAATGAAATGAGAAACAAGTTCTTAGACCTTGCTAGAGAACTAAAAAAACATAATGTTGACGTTGGTACTAATTGTAACTGGTGAGCTTGGACCGATCCCCCAAAGGCTTGGTAAGCGGGCTTGAAGAGTTGGAAATCAGAGGACGAACGGATACCATCAAAACCACAGCATTATTAAGATCGACCAGAATACTGAGAAGAGTTCCGAAGACCTGAGAAGACTTGCTGTCACTCGAACTCTTGTGAAAGATCATCAGTTTTTGCTGGTATGAAAAACTTGTAAGAAGGAAATTAATTGATACTCACCAAAAAATGAGCGGACTGACAGAAGCTACTCTTGTCATTACTATTCCACGGAGTAACTCTACATGATTGGATTTTCTTCGTTGAATGAAAGTTTTAGCCTTAATCCTTTTCTTTTCTGTGAAATCGTATTAGGGTCATCAGGAGAGAATGTGCACCGTTTCGGGGCCTTCCTCTCAACGGTTTTATTTGCACACTGGTCCTCTACACTGAATATAAATGCATATATTACTGAGACCCTATAAGTTTTTTACTAAGCTTTGCTTAGATGTTGACTTCAACATCTTTACAAGTGAAAAACTTGTAAGGATTAATAAAAGAATAATTATAATATTCAGACCTGGAGGTAAAATTAGAAAAAAAAACGTGGCACCTTGAAACTACCATCGTGCCAGGAATAGTATGGACCCTGGTTATGATTAAGAAAGGGACAGATAAACACATTAACCAGATACTTGTCCGTTCCAGACGAGATGAAATACAAAAATCAACACTTTGTGGAACAGTTCATCTCCTTAGGTGATAACAATAAATGAGACTAAAAATACCAACCAAAAGAAGCAACAAGATGACCGCAAAACCAATTGCCTTCAGAGACTTGAAAATGGTTGGTGGAATTGGAAAAACATAATTACATAGAATATATATAATCACTACCTTCCCTTACCTTAAGTCTTAGGTAAAGACATGGTGAAAGATTGTAAAGAACGGAAAATGAAAGCGAAAATTAAATAACAATAATAATGATAATTTTTTGTAGTATTTTCTCTCCGTCGATTTTCTCTTTTGTTGTATTATATCAATCCTTATCAGTATTTACTATTTATTATTTCTTTTAAAAAAACAAAACTTCAACGGATTTTACTGGCTAGTGATGCAGAAAAATTGATGGCACTTTTTGTAAATTTTACTGTTTGATGTAACAATTTTTGGGCATGCATCAAAATGTTGAAAGCGACATATCTTGACGATTTACAAGCGTCACTTGTTATCAGGATAAACAAAGACATCATTTTCCTCTGTGGATACTTGTCTATCCGCTGTTAAAATGTGTCATTTTATAAGAAAAGTTGTGTTTGAGGATGTCAGCAAGATAGTCAGGAAGCAGAAGAGAGTTAATAGGAGAAAGAGAGAGAGAGAGAGAGAGAGAGAGAGAGAGGAAGGAAAAATCAGAAAAGAAGAAAACGAATGACTGAAAGAGCCAGAATAGAATAGTATGAATTAGAGGGAGGTAGGAAGAGAATGTTTCGCATGGGAGAAAGAGTGGGAGAGAGAAGGAGACAGAGAGAGAGAGACAGAGAGAGAGAGAGTGAGAGAGAGACAGAGAGGGAGAGAGAGAGAGAGAGGAAGAAAAAATCAGAAAAGAAGAAAAATAATGACTGAAAGAGCAAAAATAGAATAGTATGAATGAGAGGGAGGTACGAAGAGAATGTTTCGAATGGGAGAAAGTGAGAGAGAGAGAGATAGAGAGAAAAAAAGAAAGAAGGTAGAAGAGAGGAGAAGGAAAAAGGAAGAAGAATAATAAAGAAAAAAAAGAGAAAAGAAAAGGGAGTTCAAAAGAAATGCAATAGGAAAGTAGGTGTTAGCAGGAAGGAACGGGGCAGTATCTACAGAGGATATTTGTCTCCACTCAGCCTAGATCAATTTTTTATTTACCGAACCCTTCCACTTCGAGCATTAAGCATACAAAGTCATTTTTAAGCGGAGTACAGCTTGTTTGAATTCAGAGTCTTCAGTCTCCTATAACGGTTGTCGTAAGAAGGCCGAAGAATCCAATCTACCTAACTTTTTAACCACAGCTGGATAGAGAAGACCTAGATTCATGCCTTTCCTCAGGGATTTAGCGCAGTGAGACGCAAAGTATCTCGTCAAGGAATTAATTTTTCTACGATGTTTTTCATAAGTATATATTGGATTGATAGAGGAAAAGATAAGAGAGACAGAAGAGAAACGAAGAGTGGGATGGGAGGGAAGGAGATAAAGTTTGAAAGATGGAAAGTATAGGATAGTGAAGGAAAGGAGGAAAGGAACGAGATAGCGGTTGATAGAGTGACAGAAATCTTAAATAAAAAATGGAGTTAAATGTCCACGACAAAAATCAATATTGTAACCGTCTAGACGTCATCTTTTTTTATCCTTTAAACTTCAAAATCTTAATGACGAAAAGTTTTTCTATACTTTATATATATATATATATATAAAGTCGGTTTATTAACGGATAATCCTGTGTAAAAATCAAGCAAACAAACAAAACAAAGCAAAAAATAACTTAGATTACAAATCACATTTATTTCCTTTAAAATTCTTTCCATAGAAGCGTGGACGGACAAAGACACTGATTTATTCCTGCAACCAGTGCTAGAACTCTCCGACTGACATCGCCTTACTGTCATTGTATATAACATGCATTGATGTATAACGCGCACCCCTAACTTTGGGCTTAATCCATTTCTGCAGATTAGTAAGACCTCCCCCCAACCGAGTGTTCTTGATATGACACTAAATTGCATCTGATGGTGAGGCTCCAGTTCTGGAGCATTGAGGAATGTGGAGTACATCTTCTTTACCATTACTCTCAAGACCACTAAGTGGTAGTACCTGTTAGTGTCCCATCTATGGATCAAATACAAATGTTTAATCATTTTCTATAATTGAAACAATTTAACTATACAAACGAATGAATAATGTCGAATAGAATTACTCGTGTTTGATAGCAATACTAGGAAACAAAATTATTAACTAACATACAGTTCAATTGATATGTTTTGGTAAAGGCGTAAAAGACCCATTTTGAACTATAGATATAACTCTTTTAAGGCGATCCTATCTCGAATATGCTAAGGCATGTGGTCGGAAAAAGTTAATTATGTAGTTTTCGTCTCTATCATAACATAGCCAACATTTGCTATTTTGTTGAGTCTATTCTCGTTTTGATATGATTTGTTCCTATGGTGTTTGTTTTGTGCTGCTATTAGGGGATTCTGTTTCTCTTTTAAAGTTTACTTTTCTTAGCTATGTCCAGATTTTCTCGTGTGATATGTTGTTTATTAGTGGTTTAAAACGCCCATAAAGTTGTTTTTCTTCCCATTTTTGTTTTCTAGTTATTGTCATTCTGTTGGTCTTCGTGTTGTCAGTATCGTTTCTGGTGGCTGTAATCAGTCCTCCTTGGTGCTTTTCTATGTAGTCTACGAGTCGTTGTATCGATGCATCAACGCTGTTTTCAATGCTAGCAAGTCCTCTCTCTCCCTCTTTTCTTCATACATATAGTCAGTCAACGTTGTTTCTGGGATGTGATGCCTTATGCATGGTCATTATTTTTCTTGTTCTTTCTGTCCATTTGCTTAAGTTCTTCTCTGGTCCACTTCAAAAAGGGTTCAAAATATCTAACTAGGGGTACAGGCCAGGTATTCATTCCTTTGATAAGGTTTCTGCAACATAGTTTTGTCTGGAGTAGCTTTCTGGTTCTCCTGAGATATTCTTTAAACATTTTTCTTTCATCTCCTCTTGTTCGATGGTGTCAACCTCCAAGATGCTCAAGTATTTCTAGGTTACTTTTTCTCCAAGTGTACTAATCTTGTCTTGATTTGGTAGCTGTATTCCGTCCGTCAGGTGACGTTTTCCGCTTTTCATTACTAGCATGGCACATTTTCTATGCCAAATTCCATCTCTACGTCCTGACTGTATATTTTAACTGCGTTTATTAGAGTTTCCAGTTCTTTTTCATTTTTTGCTAATAGTTTCTTGTTATCCATATACATCAGGTGATTGATCTTTTCTTGCGATGTACTAAGTTTGTATCTGGGGGTGCATTTTCTGAATATGTGGTTAAGTGTAATCATAGCAATTATGAATAATAAGGGTGATAGTGCATTTTCTTTAAATATACCTCTTTGGACCTTTTTTCAGCTAAGCTTTTCCTTCCTGCTGTCAATTCCACTCTCAAGGTTTTCATGGTTTTCTCGATGAAGTTTATGACTTCATCTGATATTTTGTACATTTTGAAGCATTTCATTATCCAACTTTGCGGAACCATATCATATGCATTTTTGTAGTCAATCCAAGTCATAGCTAGATTTTTCTGTTTGGTCTTGCTCTTATTTAGGAAGTGCTGATCTAAATCAAGTAACTCTCCCGTGGGTCTGGTTCCTTTCAATTCCCCAGGAAAAAATCCGCGGCTTGTTAGCGAGTAGTAAATCTCTTCCCATATTTGTGCTATTAATATTTTCCACATCATCGGCAGACAGGTTATGGAGCTGTAGTTGCTTGGAGCAGTTCCCTTGAGTAGGTCCTTCTGGATTAATGTGATCTTTCCTTTGGTCATCCATTTGGGTACTTGTACTCTTTGTAGGTATCGATTTATTGGAAGTGCTTGTCTCTCGTGAATGGTGGTGAATTTCTTGAACCAGAATCCATGTATTCCATAATGGCCTGGCGTTTTCCAGTTTGGAATTTTTTTAGTGTCGTTATGAGTAAATCGATGTGTAGTTCCCCTTTCGGGCCTTCTTCAAGCCCTTCTAATTCTTTTGTCATATTGTTTATCCATTCGACTTTTTCGTTATGTTTTCTTGGTTGCCATATTTCAGTCCAAAATCGTTCAGTTTCTCTTGCATCCAGTTGTTGATATGTTTTCGTGTCACCTCTTCCCATTTGTTGGTAGAATGTCTATTCGTTGTTTTGGAATGTCCCGTTTTGTTTGTATTATTTTATCTTTTGTCGATATCTCTTTAATCTTCCTTCTTTCGCCAGTACTTTCTGGTTTATTTCCTTAAGTTGTATTGTTATTTTTTTCCTGTGTTGCCTTTTCCTTTTTGTCTCTCCATGTTCCAGCGGTTTTCCTTTGTTTTATCATTTTGGTCTGTTTTCGTAAATTTTTTATCTGCGTTTCCAGTCGAATTTCCCATCCTGGCTTGGATTTTTTCTTCGTGCTTTTTGAGGGAATCCCAATTTTCTCACAAACTAATTTCGCCTCTGCATAGATTAGTTCATTTAATTCGGTCATATTATTCGTTGATATATCAGTTAGTACTTGATTTATCTTTTCCGTTTTCCTCTTAACTGTTCTCCATTCGATGTTTCTTTGTGATGGTAAGATTGTATTTCCCCGTTCATAATTCTCTTTAAATTTTCTTGATTTAATTATTTTTTCTTGTGTTAGTGTTTGCACTGTGTTGTTTGGTTGTGTGATGTTTGTGTGGTGTATCTATTTCCGAAGATGGCGGTTCATTTTGGTTCGACTGTTTTTGTTTGTTAATACTTGGTGTGTCTGATATTGTATTACTATACTGTTCATTATTTCTTTTCTGGTGTATTTCCCTTATTTTGAGATTAGAAAACCAACCTTTCTTTACTATTGTCCTGACTTGGTCGGCAAGTCCTTGGCGTGTTGTTTGAAAACTAGTGCATTCTTGCTAGACCTCTATCATTCTTTTCCTATATCCTCTTTGTGTAAAGTTGCTCCTAAAATAGCAGGGTAGTGCAAGTTGGTTGTCTTCTCTAGTCCATCTTTTATGTTTACATCTTTGATTAGTGTGGATCCTTGAATCGTGTACCTGAAAAAAGAATAGCCAATATTCGCAGGATGACCATCGGGTCTCCCATGTCGGCTATCACGAGAGCACTTGCTTATCATGACACCCAAGCCTGTTGCCTGGGTTCTACTTAGTGTCAGTTTTTGATTCAACATTTTTATCATAGGTCGTATCTAGTGGCTATACCAGACCTAGGTGTTGTTCATTATGAGCGTGCATGACATTGATGTGACTGAGAACAGTTACGGTGACTCTTCATGAACAGCGGGTCACAAAAATGGAAAAAAAAAACTTAAGTTTTTAACTAAGTTAAATTCCATTATCCTGCTATTTTTATACCTTATTTCTCGAACTAAGTATTTGAGATAGCTTCAGATGTTCCTATATCACCTTTATAGTTTATACTTACTGCCCTATTTTGAGACTTTATTTCCACTCAGGCTGGTCATTTTTAATAAAGATTCGGATCCTGATGTCTTTCCGGTTGTATTGAGGAAGGTAATTGTTCTTATTTAACGCTTTCAGACTATATCAGGTACGTATATTTTCATCGATTGAGAGAAGTCGCTCATGAGCTATATAGAATTTAGCGTGGTAAATTTAAACAAATGTTTTTCGTGATTTCGAAATAGTTTAGCTGAAAATAATTTTGGGAATTAAAATGTATTCATTTAAAGCACAACTGTTCAAAAAAATTTTACGAGAAACAAAAAAAATCAATGTTTTCTTTTTTTTAGATTAAAGACAAATTTTACAGGCCCGACTTTCTTCGAAAATACACAGCAAAGATTCGTTTATCGGTCCTAGCTTTTCAAATCCTGCCTTCTACCATTTCTTAAAAAATAATGTATTATAAGAAATAGAGGTCACATGACATTCTAGAATGTTCAGTTCTAAAGTCATTCATATCTTTTTTGTTTATTTATTTATTTATTTATTTTCTTATTTACCATCCTACCAACATTCTTTAACCGCCCCTCCCCCGTGATATAAGTAACAGGCAAGTTATATAGAATTTAGCGTGGTAAATTTAAAGAAATCTGTTTCGTGATTTTGAAATAGTTTAGCTGAACAAAATTCTGATGATTAAAATGTCTTTATTTAAAGTACAACTGTTCACCAAAAGATTTTTCGAGTAACAAAAGTCAATGTTTTTTAAATTAAAGACACATTTTACTGACCCGACGTTCTTCGAAAGCACACAGCAAAGATTTGTTTATCTGCCCGAGCTGTTCGAATTCTGCCTTCTACCTTTTATATAAGAAAGAGTGGTCACGTGACAGTCTACAATGTTCAATTCTGAAGTCATTCCAATCTTTATTTTCACCCAAAGCGAGTTTTTCACTCCAATTTAACTAGTGGTTTTTCACTGAAGTTTGATTGCCCAGTCGGTTGGGGCTGTAGAATACACTGACTGTACCTCTGCAGAGGAGTAAGACCCTCTCCAATGAGTGTCCTAAAAAAATCTGATGGTGAGGTTCCAGTGATGCTGGAGCTTTTGAGAATGAGGAGCACTCATTTATTGCCATAGCTCCCAGCTCCACTCTAGCCCAGAGTGGTAGCACATGATAAGGCCCTATCTATGAGTTAAATAGAACTAATCTGCGTACTTACGCCAAACTAGATTACCTTAAATAGCACTGTTTTGATATTAAACTGCGTACTTATGCTAAACTGAATTGCTTGAAATAGAATTGCTTTTGATGCTAAAACTGTACTAGGCTAAATTGAATTATTCGAAAGAGAACAGTTTTGACATTTAACTCTGTGAGGACCAAAACTATACTTATACTAAACTGAACTGTGTGAATTAGACTAAACTGGATAGCTTGAAATAGAAATGATTTTGACAATTAAACTGTGTACTCATGCTTGTTTGAAATTGAACTGATAATTTGCATAAAAATGAATTTGGCATTAAATATCCTAAAAGGTTGATATGCCATAAAACCCAAGCAACCAACCTACCAACTAAAGTGACAGCAAATCTTCTCAAGTGTCCAGGACGCTTATTAGAAACCTCGCTGATCTTAACAATAATTCAGTTGGGATGGTCTCGATTCATCCTCAAATCTTCTGTTACCCAGTATCTTTTCCATGTTCCTAGGGATCATTCAAAAGGCTACAATTATAAGTAGTATCACCATCACCTTTCATATTCCACAGCTTTTTCAGCACCCTTGCAAGATCCGGGTATTTGTTTATCTTTTCACTTTCTTTTTTTTTTCATTCTACTGTCCTCAGGAATAACAGATTCCACTTGATGAGAAGTTTTTTTTTCTTGTTAATTAAGACGAAATTTGGCCTTCTGGTCGTGATTGAGTGATCCATTTGTATATCCAAGTCCCAGAGAGTTATATGTGTTTTGTTTTCTAGGACAGATTCTGGTTTGTGTAGTTATACAATCTGTCAATATGGTCAACTTTTTATCTCTGGCACAGTTCCTTCTGAATCACCTTTCTCACCCAGTCCTGCCTAATATAATATGCCTTCTGCATTCGCTTATAATGTGATTAACTTTTAATTTAACGTTATTGGCCCTTAGGGCATTGATTTTTAGTTTTTCTCTTTAAGTTTTTCTTTTTTTGGTTATGTCTACGTAAGCAATTTCCATTGTTTATCGATTGAAGTATCCATAGAGTTGTTTTTCTTCTCATTATTGTTTTCTAGATTTTTTTGTTTTACTGTTGGTTCTTAAGTTATTCATATTGATTTTGCTGCAATAATGTTTCTTTGTTCTTTTTGTGTATTTCTCGTGTCCTAGAATGTCGAATCTATACAAAACTTAAAGTTGTCGATTCCTCTTCCTTCTTCATTTCATGACACATAGAGTCAGTCTATGTCATCTCTCGGGCATTGTCATCAATTTTCTTGTTTATTGGTCTGTCTGAGTTCTTTGTTAATTTTAAGAACCGTCCTGAGTATCTTGAGTTCATTCAGCTAAGGCTGTAGAATACGTCAACTGCATCCCAGCAGAGGGGAAAAGACTTCGTCTACGAGTGTCCTGGATATGACACTAAACTGCTTCTGTTGGTGAGCCACAAGTTATGGAGCATTGTGGAATGTGGAGTACCCATTCAAACCAACCGACAATCTTACAAGAGAGATTGCCCATGATCAGATTCCATGGGATTTCTACAGCAGAGTTTGTATTTTACAAGTTTTCTCGTTCTCCTGACGTACTCCTTACTTTTTCGTTTACCTCTGTTTGCTTGATGGTGTTCCCTTTAAATAATCTCAGGTATCTGAATTCTTATTTTTTTCTCCAGGTGTTCTGATGCATTCCTGTTTAAGAATTTTTTTATTCCTTTTAGTCTTTCTTTTTTCTCCTTTTTCATTATGAGTATTGCAAATCTTTCACATCCTAATTCCATTATTTCATTCAGTTTGTTTATACGATTTGTTTATACAATTTCACATCCTAATTTCATTATTTTATATAATTTGTTTTCTCCGGTAGTAACAGGCGGTCTTCCATGAAGTTCAGGAGTAACAGCCAATCTCCTAAGCTCTCCAGGACATTTCTCAGTATTTGAGCCGTTATCAGCAGCGCTATGGTCTCGACGAGCCCAATTCTTTCAGATATCTTTAGTTCTGCTTGAGTCTTTTCAATGTTATTTGATATTGATTTAAGGATTCTAAATATGGTCTAAAACCCTGTAAAATTTCATTTCCATAATTTTTCAGCTCTTTGGTAAGGTATCGTTATTTATCTAATTGTTCGCTTTCCTTTAATTTTACTCTACGATCCGCTGGAACAGCAACGTTTATTAGTCGACGAGGTCTTTTCTTTTGGCTATCTAAAAGTAGGTCTAATTTCTATAGTTTACAATAAAATAACTGACGAAAGCTCTCCAGGCAGACACGAAGGCACATCACCTCGATAAAGCACAGCAATCATATCACTCAATGGCAGACCACATTGTATAACGGAAGATAGCAGTCAGCAAACAGCCTAACAACACGTTTTACCCAAATTTAATAACATAACGATGTAGTTGACAGGTCAGCCACAGTTCGCTGCCACGTGCATAAGAGCAGTGTCAGAAAAGCATTCACTCATAGACAAGGCACTAAGAATAAAACATGATTTTCGCTTAGTGTGATGTCGATGGGGGCCCTGGCGCAGGTACATTTATTATCACAAGAGAATGATCACAAATGGAAAGGTGAAATCGATTTTAGAAGGATGAATGAGTACAGACAACCGAAAACAGAGAAGCAGAGAAAAGACAAAACAAAATACGATATTTTGTGGAGCTTAATGCCTCAATTTGAATGCTGAGAAATTGACAAACTGTTAAATCGTGAACTAGGCCTCTGTGTTATATAATTATTAAACCGCCCGGAAGGGTGAACGCATGTACAATTTTAGAGACTTTTATGCTAAACAAAATATTATTGTATAGTTAAAAATTTGTGTCTTGTCCTTTGTTGGCATTTCGCTTATTTTTTTTCTTAATCATCTTATCCCTCTATTCTTCAATTTGCGACTCTGATTAGCAGTTTATTTGCTGTTATGATATTAAAAAAACACAACGAGGGCAGATAAGCAGATTGATTGTGTCGCCCTGTGTCACAACCAGCTAAGTAGTGCCTCCAGCGAGTGAAGAGGACATTTGCGGTGGCACATCAGTAACTGATTCTATTATTATTACCAGTAAAACACACCACGAACTCACATACATTTTCTTTCAACGAAGATATTTTTCTCATTATAGGATATTCTAGCTCACAAATAGCCACACACAAGGAACTTTTCTTTACAGTTTAAATTTTTTTTTCCGGTTAATAAATTTCTATTTTGTAATTTTTGCAGTAAATTTGTTGTCAACTCGTGTTACTCGCACGTCCTTTTCCATTTTCGTTCTTTTTTTTTTTGTTTGTTTATTTGTTTGTTTTCTTCTATCTCTGGCTTGGTCAGCTGGTTACGACTGAATTTTACCAACACTCTTTATGAACAAGGCGGTACAAATACTAGTAACTTCTAAACTTTTTTTAGAACAGTTAAGAAGAATAGGATGTCAGGCCGATTGATGGTAAATTATGTAGTTGGTAACTGACTTTTTTTTTCATCCCCTTTCACATCTTACCTTCTTTTTGTATATTAAAGCTGCAAAGGAATTAAGGACGGAAAGAAAAATGAAAGTAATACTTTTAAACACAGTTTTCATTTTTGGTGTTTATGACTAGGTTGTGGTGATGAATGTTTTCCTGAACTAAAAGAAATAACAGTGCTTCCTAGTCGAGGCGTTAGAGGAATATCATTAAACACTTTGGCAAATTGTGAATCGTTGGTATCATTTATAGGGGGTTCAAGACCTGTTACGCGTGTCTGTAGTCAGTTGGTGTGTCCAGCTGACGCTGCTTCGAGGAGGAGACATCAGGCAACTGCTCATTTAGAGGCCATTCCAGACACCTGTGCTCCAACTGGCAGTCAAGAGAAAAAAGAAGCCGTCTGTCTCAGTTGAGGTGTTGAAGGTTTATGATGTTGAGTTTTTTTTTTGGCGCGAGGAATCCCATCTTCAATTTGTTGTTTAATTTGTTACAGGCGTCTGTCAACTATATATATATATATATATATATATATATATTGTAAAACTTTCGTCTCACAGAACGAATTAATCTACTGTGACGTATTTTTTCAAATTTTAATATCAGGCCACCAAATCACTTGCACTTATATATACCAACATGAACCCATTCCAGTCTTTACACCTGGAAAAGAGAAGCAGAGGCGATGCATGAGGGGGAAGGGTGGCGTTAAGAGAATCACACACACACACACACACACACACACACACACACACACACACACACACACACACACACACACACACATACATACATATATATATATATATATATATATATATATATATATATATATATATATTTGTAAAACGAAAGTAATTAATTCAGAAAAAAGAAAGTATAAAAAAGAAATCCAAATTAGCCCCAGAACAATCAACTACTTAAAAAAATGTCCTCCCTATTTTCATAGACTAGTTTTCTTTAACTGAATAAAATAGTTGAAGTCTCCATCATATGTTTACACAAATTGAAAACTTGGTTATATATATATATATATATATATATAGAGAGAGAGAGAGAGAGAAGGGGATATTTTCAAAGGAGTGACATGTCATAAGTATGACATAGAAAAGTATGAAAAGCGTAATGAATACTGAAAAAGTGACAGATGGGCGATATAAATCAGACTGTGACTAAAAATTGATGTAAGAATTAGACTTCAACAAAAGCGCATGGAGTTGTCGAATATACTTATTTGGGGCTTAGTAATTATTATTGAAGAAGGAACTATTCTTTTTTTTTTTATTTCTCCTGTTCTGCTTTTTATTACAATTCAATCTAATTGTAGTATATTTTATTAAAATTCAAATAAGTTTTATTTTCACAGAAACCAATTTCACGGATTTATTAACCCTAACACCACTCATCTCCGCAATAAATCATTTACAGCATGGCAATAAATATTCATTTTTATTAATCATTTTATATAAATCTTCTTTTTATTTCAAAGGTGATATTAATTTTCTCGCACTAAAAGTAACAAAATCTTTAATGAGAATAGGAATCGTACTTTATTTTATTTTTTTTAATACAAAGAAGGTGAGATCTTAATTACTTTCAGTATATATATATATATATATATATATATATATATATTGGTGTGATAGGTAAATTGTAGCAATTTCAGATTATTGATTTCGCGCTTGCACTTTATTCGTTTCAGTTTTTGTCTATTGTGCAGTAAACTAGAGGCAATTTGGCACTGCGAGAAAATGCATACTATCAAGCAATTCATTTTTCGGGAAATTAGGAAACAGCATGCTGAATAGTTTTGCATTTACTGTGGAAGATCCTATTCGAAGATTTCAGGGTGGTTGTGTGTCAATCTGAAATCAGGTCCACTCTGAATCGATGTGGTTGTACCTGATAGGGTTCCATCCGGGGATCAAATTGAACTATTTGACCAAGAACCTTTTAACCTTTAAATAGTATGCAAATAAACATATGATGCGTGCAAATAAAACTATTGTTGTCAGTGTGAACAATACTTGACACCACTTCACTGTGTTCAAACAAATGGTTAATATCAAATAAAATTATTAGTGTTAGAAGTATTTGAAACCATTTAACTGTGTGCAAACAAATAAGCTCAGCTCTTTTAAAGAGTTATCTACAAACTAACTGCTTACCAATAATATACTTAATGTATATATATATATATATATATATATATATATATATATATATATAAACAGGATATAGCATTAAATCGCCTTCAAAGTTGACATACCATAAAACCCAACAAACCGACCAATCAAAGTTTTTATTTTAGTTCAATGAATGTTATTATCATTTTTATTTTTAAAAAAAGACTTCCATTTCATTTTTTTGTAAGTTTCATTGTTTTTCCTATTTGTGTAAACTTATAGTAAGGGGGTTGACGAGTTGTGATGTACTTTGGGGAGTAATTGAAGTTCTTTTTCTCCATGTCAAAGATTAAATAAAGCTAGAGTGCTCTACTAGGCTCCTAGGGGCAGCATATTAATAATACTGTTTTCTATATCTATAAATAAAAAGTGCTCAATGTTGGTGATAGGACATATGTAGATCTTAGATAAGATTGCGTAGACACAGTCAACAGCATCGTTATCAATAGATAGAGCAAAGTGTATATATATATATATATATATATATATATATATATATATATATATATATATATATCGCACGCTCTTAAAAAAAGAGCTTGCTGGTTACATTTATAGATTTTGAGTTCATACAACAGGTTTGTATTAATTGCTAGCTCTGTCTTTAATTGTTTTATCTGCCTCATCATCGTTGTCTCCTTCGAAAGGAACAAAATTTTAAGAACTACATTTGATTTGCAATTTAATTGATATTGATTTTGAACACAGTTTGCCTATTCCATTTTCCATACTAATGACCATTATCCTCAACGCCTCCTTCTCTCTCTCTATATATATATATGAGGTACTTGTAGTGTAATGTTTATCGTCGTGAATCCGACGACCCGTGTTAAAATCCTGGATAAAGCGGGTTGTATTTCGCTATTAGCGATGATATTACTGAGAAATTTATGTATCAAACAAACCTCCTTCTAGCAAGGAGGGAAATAACAGGAAAGACTAGGTTCTTTATCCTTGGAAAGAAAAAGACCGAATTCAAAACTGTTTAATAGTGGGGAAGGCTAGATTCTTTAACCTTGGAAAGAAAAAGTCCGAATTCCAAACTGTTAAATAGTGGGGAATACTAGACTCTTTATCCTTGGAAAGAAAATGTCCGAATTCACAACTGTTGAAAATTGACCTAGTGTCATATCCTGTCGTGCAGAGGGGTTGGTACACACACATACACACACACACACACACATATATATATATATATAAGTAACGTTGACGACCGTAATCGATCGTGACCACAAAGCTCTCTTTGCATTAGCTACGACACCAATGTGTATGGGAGGGTGCTAATCCAGTCCCTGGATTCCTTCACTTTACCTTGATACATACCTTGTAATGCTGAGTGTTAAGCAAGGCGGCGCCAAGTACAACTTTTTGAGTCTTTGGTATGTCTCGACATGGGATTGAACCCCTTTTTCCCGGACCATGGCCAACGCCCTTAAGAGCATGGGGCTTTAGCCAGAGAATGTCATGGTGCTAACGTTTCTTACCAAATAGGTTTTTAGGAGAAATCCCCGTGGCATAATGGCGAAAGTGCTGGACTCGAAGTAAGTAAGTTCGAACTCCACTCGCGTTATTACCTTCGGAGTGATAGCCTTTGGTAAGGTCTTGAGACATCTTATTCTCCCACCTATGTATTAGATAGTATCACTGCTGTTCTTCTACAGGGATGGCTTTGGCATTAAATCACCCATGGAGGTTGATTTGCCATTAAAGGAAGAAACCAAATCAAACAAAAATATTTTAATTGGGTAGATTTGTATACTCCACGCGTCTTGATTCTGAATTTCTTGTTGTTTTTTCCTTTACTAAACAGTTTGTCTTTCTAGATCTAAAAGCCCAAAAATACCTTCATATAACTAGACGTACTTATTCGTTTTACATTAAGGTCGATGTTGATCTGATAATAGAAGTCTTTTTGTGAGAAAATATATGTAGATGAGATAATTCCCGTAGAGAGCAGATAAAGCGTCATCATAGAATATATTTTTCATTCAAAAACAGAAACCTTAGTAGTTTTAATAACGTGGGCTTTTGGAAATGTTCAAATCAAACAAAGAGAACAAATGTACCACATACAATGTTGTCTTTCAAGAGGTTTCTTTCATAATAAACATATTTTTGATAATAGATTTTGAAAATGAGTCGCATAGCTGGCATGAAAAAAATAAAAGTTTTTAACACAAAGTAGGTTTTGAACATCAATAACGATTTTAAAATTGTAAAATGTGACACGGGAAAGTAATACTAGTTCAAAATTGATAATGCTTTATCTTAAAAATGTGAACACTTGAATCTAAAATTACCAGTGTAATAAGAGGCAACAGAAAAAAGATGAAAGAAAATTTAGTCATAAAAAAGTTTCTTTATAAATGGTTTGATTGGTTGATTAATTTTAACGACATATCAACACGTCAAAAATTATTTCATGCTTAGAGATAAGAAGAATCGTGTTCGTTGTTAGTTCATACTTACATTTTTTGCATTGTTTCATAAGATTTTCCCTTTGCACACGGTTCAGTCAAATGGGAATAAATTTTAAACATATCAATTTGACTAATCGATGCGTCACAAACAGTTGGTTGGCTGTTTGGTTTTACTGCGTATCAACCCTTTTCGGATCATTTAACGACGAATTAAAACATTTTCATAAAACTTTCAAACAATCAAGTTAAGTATAAGAATAGTTTTTTGGTTTACACACAGTTAAGTGTGAAAACAGTTCAATTTCAAACAATGCAGTTTTGCATAAGTATGTAATTTAAATGTCAAAACAGTTCTATTCCAAGCAATTCAATTTAGCATAAGTACGCAGTTTAGTTCTATTTGACCCATATCAGATGCTACCACTCCGGGCCAGAGTGGACCTGGGTACGATGGCAGTGAAAGGGTGCTCCCCATTCCTAAAAGCTCCAGCATTGCTAGAACCTAACCATCAGATTGTTTAGTGTCATTTCAGGACACTCGTTGGGAGAGTCTTACTTCTCTGCAGAGAGTCAGTCGGTGTATTCTCCAGCCCCAGCTGACTGGGCAAGAGTCCCTAACAGGTATTACCACCCGAAGTAGTAATAACTGTTAGGGACTAACACCTTGAACCAACAGGGACTGATCCATATAATATAATGCTTGAGGTGTGGTGTAATTGTTATCGTCATAGGAAATGACCACGGCGACACGAGTTCAAATCCTGGACGAGACTGATTGAATTTCACATAGCACTAATACCCTTGGGAAAGGTATGAATCCAATTATTCTCCCTCCAGCTATGGGTAAATAGTAGGACAGACTAGGTTCTTCAGCCTTGGTGAGGCAACTAGTCTAGAAGAAGGAAAACTCTGAATTCAAACCTGTTAAACTCCGCTTAAAAATTGACCTTGTGTCATATCCTGCCCGAGCGGAGGGGTTGGTAAATAGGATAACTGTTAGGGACTAATAATTATGTACGTACTGACCAACCCCTCCACATGAGTAGGATATGACACAAGGACAATTTTCAAGTTCAACAGGTTTGAAATCAGTTTTCCTTTTCCTCATCTAGTTGCCATACCAAGGTTAAAGGGCTCGGTCTGTCCTACTATTTATTAACAGCTAGAGAGAACATTATAATTTCATAGTTCAATAGCATTAAGACAATTCAGCACTCAATTCTAATTGTGATACTTTGTAAAATAATCTTTACACGGTACGACACTACGGTTTGTTAATCCGGTGGTTATACGCGTGCCTTGGTCAATGAGTAGAAAAAAAGGAAAATAACTTTCATTTAGCAACCGAAAAATTACAAAAATGTCGCTCTGTCTCGAAAATGGTTAAATTCGCCGAGGGTCATTGAAAAACTGACTTTGATGGCAAAATGGAACTTTTTAAATACAAAAGCTAAGTCAGTTTATGACAGATGCATTACGGAAATAAAACAGTTGGCTTTAGCCAATTTTCTTCACAACATTTTGGTTCCTAGCTCTTGGAGCCACATGCTTTTGATTCTAAGTCTTTCACCATTGCAAAGTTTTGGAGGATCAAAGTTACGCCGTAGCATATTCTGCGCCTTAAGCATTATATTATATGGATCAGTCCCTGTTGGTTCAAGGTGATTGAGAAATTCGCTTAGATAATTAAAAATCTTGTCTTGGGAATACATGAGTTAACTGACTTATAGGATCTCTCCTTTCCAGGCAGAATATCCAGAAGAATTATCTTGGTTTCTTTCACAGGAATATCTTTCTCCTTGATGCGTCTTCTACAAAGATTTCATTGGCATTTTTTAAAAAGAATATAGATTTAAGATTAAGGGCTGAAGTTTAAGTGGCTGCTGGATAAGTAACCTGACTTTGATTGAAATTCAAATGCTCATCTGAAAAATCCCAAATAAAAGGTAGACTCAAAAAGAGTCTACCGTTACAGTCAATATTAAGATGCTTTTTTGACATATTTCTAACGTAAATTCAAACCTTCCTATCAGCTGGGTGGTTTGAATTCGCTGACTGTATACTCTACAGAAGGTAAGACCCTTCCAAAAAGTAAATGTCCTGAGCATGACAGTTAATTGTATCTGGTGGTGAGGCTCAAGTTCCGGAACTCTGGGAAGCAGGGAGTACCCCTATCATTGTCATTATTTCCTGGCGTTTGTCCCTGGTTCTTGTCTCCTAATGTTGAATTCAACGTTTGCCAATGGTGTTTGTCAAATGGTGTTTGCCAATGGTGTTTGTCAAATGTTTGGTTGATATTGTGGGTAGTTTTCCGCAGTTTCATGACCAATTTTGAACTCTTATTATAAATCCTAAGAATTTACTTTTTCTTTTCCATCTATTTGACAACCTAAAATAAACAAGATTTAACAGTAGAAAGAAAATACCATTTTAATATATCAGTAGAGGAAATTCTGCTCTTTATAATAGTTCCTTACATGAATATACTTGAATAATACTTAATTCCAAAATGCACTTCAAAGCTTCTTGATTTGAACATGTGGAGTACACCTTTATTTATTTTAGTTCTACTCTAGTTGGAGAGGTGGTACCTATTAGAATTCCATCTATGGGTTAAGTTGGCTGGTTTTTATGACATATCAACCATTTTAGGTTATTTAATGCCAAATCCAATTCATACGTTTAAACAGTCCAATTTCAAGCAATTCAGTTTGGCATAAATACACAATTTAGTTCTATTTGACCCACGTCTATGGGTTGAATAGATCTGTTTTAAAATTGTTAGCATTGAATTATAATACATGAACCAATATAACTGTTTCGGTTTGGTTTCTTTGTTTAATGGTATATCAACCTTTGTTGGTTATTTAATGCCAAAGCCATCCTTCGAGAAGAACAGTAGTGGTACTATTAAACCAATAGCTGTGAGGATAAGGGGGTTCATATATTTCCCAAGGGTATTAGTCCGAAAGTAAACGTAATAGTGCAACTGGAGTTCGAACTCGCTTACTACAATTCCACAGTCCAGCGCTTTAACCATTACACCACGAGGACATACCTCTATATAACTGTGTGCAAATAGATGATTTGTATTATTGAATAGAAATAGATAGAAGCTGTATGGTTGTGTGTTAATTATCATTTGATAAAATCATGTTGATGTTAGAAAGGATATCTTCAAACTATTTTACCGTATATATGAGGACGAATTATATCAAAGCGAAAATTGATTATACACAATAGAATAACCAGTTTTGGTTATAGAGTCAGAGAGATGAAACGGTCTCTCACATAATAAGCGAATGTAGCTAACTGGTGCGAAAGGAATACAAGACAAAGCACTAATCGATGGAAAAGGTAATTCACTGAAAACTGTGCGAAAGTTTAAAATTTGAGCATACTCTATAAAGGCATATGCACAAACTAGAATATCTCCTTGACTCAGTGTGTTCACTAGGTTTTTGAGATTCAAATAGATCGCCCAATCCCGGTCAGAATGCCAGATCTAGTGTTAATTAATTTTAAAAAAGTGCATTTGTCATCTAGTGGATTCTGAAGTTCCAGCGCCCTACTGAGTGAAACTGAAAGAAAGCAAAAAGAGACAATTGTACTTGGATCTTGCCAGAGAGCTAAAAAATAACTGTGGAACATGAGGGTGACGGTGATGGCAATTAGAGCTGGTGCGCTTGGAACTGTTCCCTGGGGCTTGGAACGGAAATTACAGGAATTGGAAATCACATGAAGAATCAAGACCATGTACTACTACTGCATTGTTAAGATCAGCTAGAACACTTAGGTGAGTTATGCTGTCTTGAGGAGATTTCCAGTCTCTCAGACTCCATTTAAAAGCCATCATTTAAAAGGTGTGAAAAAATCGCAAAAAGTGAAATAATAACAAAAAGCTTTTCAAGAAACGAGTTAAAAGATGATCGATGCTATTGTAGCAGAGCGGTATTTGAACGAGATCATATTAAGTTATGATCTTCCGTTAAATCCACCGTTAATTTGAGTTTCACATGCTAACACAATCATCAGACGGAAAATATAGTCAAAGTGGTTCAGCTCTTTTACATTCGTTCTAAGAAAATCTCAGTTAAATATAATAAAAACAAAGAATTTACAATGATTGAATAAAAAAGATCGTTTAAAAACTTTTCGGGGATATCTTTTCTTTTTCTAGAACATTGCCTTAAAATACATATTTTATTATCATAAAACTAAAACTTTCCAAGAAGAGAAATATTTGACTTGATTTATCTATTCGTAATTCAAAAGTAGGAATTCGCGTACTTCCCGAACTTTTCAAAAAATGTAAACAGAATTTATTCCTGCAGGGAATTGTTCTTAATTTTGATAAAATGAAACGATTCCAGGATTGTAAGAGTAAAAGACATCATCAAATTAATTAAATGTGTACAATTACATGGAATAATTGCCTCTGAAATTTTGAATGGAAATTGAAATGAAAGCAAATTCAATTCTTTATTAAACACGTACCGAACATTTTTAACAAAATTCAATTATTTGTTGATTTATGGAAAAATTAAAAAACCGGAACATTTTTGACAAGATATGTTCTGATGAAGATTTTTACAGTGTTTTTCTTTGTATATGAAACAATTCTATCATTCTTCTCGAATATCTCTGGTTCTATAGAACATAAATATATACAAACACGCATGTGTGTATGCGCATGCACAGAAACACACAGAGAAACACTCACGCAACACACACACGTATATATATATATATATATGCAAAATATTCAATAGAAGAACTGAATCAGAACGTATATGGTATTGGTTATTTAATTATTGAAACTTTGCGGCTTGTTTGTGCTTTTATTTGTTTGTTTTTCACATTGAATATGTCATTCTTTACAAATATCTTTGATTCTATAGGACATAAATGGATATATATATATATATATATATATATATATATATATATATATATATATATATATAAATTTGGTTGAACATAATAGACATTTTCTGTCTACATATTTTCTTGCTTCACTATTTATAGAAACACATTTAAAAGCAAACGCTACACACTTCAACGGTAAAGACGCTCTTACATAGTACTGATGCAAAAACAAAAGTTACACCACTTTTGTAATAGATCCTCCCCTCATGATAGCCCAAAGTCAGGCAGAAAGTACTTGGGATATATACAATTATGGAAAATACATCAATCAATTCCCGCCGAATACGATAAAAGCAATACGGCAATATGAACGGATCAACAAGAAAATATATAGACAGAAAATGTCTATTATGTTCCACGAAATTTGTATTAATGAAGAAATGCTGCCAATATATATATATATATTGCTATTTCTATGAATAATTACCTTGATAAAGCATGTATATCCAAGTTAGAATGGCGTAAACGTTGATTCATCGGCGCCAGGTGACTGTTAGTTTCTCATCTCCGATTGCGGCCACTGAATCAATTGGGCTCGATGATCACATTTCCATGGAAGAAATTAGCCACAATATTTATGGTATTAGGTGTTTATCGAAGTTTTCTGGTAAAACCCGAACACATATATACACAGAAAAATATATCTATCATATTGATAATTTCCTGTCTAACTACATTGAGAAAATAAAGATAATTAACAAGAAAATTGTTATTTGACTTTTAAAACTTTTTTCTAAACTTTTTGTTAAGGATCTTATAGAAAAGGATGCAAGTATCTTTTAGACAATTTGTATTCAAACTTGTGGCTGTTTGCAGATGTGAGTGACCTTAGTTTGAATAGCTACTAATTAAATTGCACGAGAATGTGTCGTGTTCTTGTATAAAGCTGAAAAGTAAAACGGCAAAACAATGTGTTGGTTGTTGGTCGCATTATATACTTTCAAGTTCATTTTTTTTACTGTGACCTGATTTTATAACAGACTTCCAGGAAATCTTGCTCGGATTTGTACTGAGATCGGAGGCCAGATCCGTAGTCTCCCGAAATGACACAATAAACTTTAGATAGTTGTAGCCAATGATAATGGATTTCTGATGATTCACTGGATGTGGTATGTTTTATGCTAATGATTGAACGATAGAGTGATTGATTTCAAAGGTATGTCAACTCGTCTAGGGTTATTTTATGCGTTCACTGTACAATTATATTTACATTTTCAGGCAATTGTTTCTTAAGCGTTTTTTGCACATTATTATATCATATAAAGTATTCCTATCTAATATGAATAATTACGCATAGCTGCATGGTTTCAAGTATTCCTATCTAATACCAATAATCATGTAATTATTTCTATTCAGTAGTACTAATTTATCTGCACACAGTTATATGGTTTCAGGTAACTGTTAATAGTTTTTAGTAAAGAATTATAACTTCAAGTAACTATTCTTAATACAATTGTTTTACAGATAGTAATAGTTATCAAGTATTCTTATCCAACACAAGTAATTTTTAAACAGTTCTACTTGACTCATAGATGGTACTCTTACAAGTATTGCTATTCAGTATGGATGACAACGAAGGAAATATTTCACTCTCCAAATTCCGTCAGAACATGAGCCGGACAATCAGATGCTGTTTCCTGCCATATTCAGAACATCCCTGTTTTCGGAGGAGGGTCAGTCTTCATCAGGAGTTACAGTCAGCTTATTCTAAACCCCGCAGACAGAAAAGTGTGAGCCTTTAGCGGTCTCATCGCTCTTCATAATATCATTGTTCACAGTAGGTAAGCAGATAGTTCGGCCTTATCGACCAAAAATCTAAAATTCTTTTTAAAGAATACCTTTTTTCTGTTTATATCATTATATTATGTGCCATATTGGTTGAGACTCCCGGGCACCATTCAAAACCATTTGATCATGGATGTGGTTAACTAAATCATGGATATGGTTTACTAAATCATGTGCTTAACTTAATCATAGATTCAGATATTTAAAGATGCTGACTCACACATATTTGTAAACTAAATTCTGTGTGCATTATCAAAAACTGGCTCTTTTAAAGGTGAGTATTTCTCTAACATCATTTCAGATAAGTAGAGAAACTCAAGCCATCATTACTTTTGAGCTTCTCATCCCGACGAGCCAAAAACTCCGGAAGTGGGTGTGGCGAGTACCTAGCCTTTAAATTTTAACTACTTCGTTCTGTATTTTGAATTCCAACAAACAAAAAACGTAAACCATTTCTATATTCCGTATTCTTTCATATGACATCTCTCAGCCAATCAGCGTTCAGCTTTTCTTTCTCATATTATCTTAAATTTCTCGACTGGAGAACTTGTCAGTGACCGCCATCAAAATGCTTGTTGTCTTCCCTGGTAACTTTGTGAGCATACCCGTTGTAAAATTCTGCTCTCAAAGTGGAGCATTGTAATATATTTAAGTTAATCTTATAAAATTGTAAACCATTTTATCTGTCTATTTATTTGGGGAGGTATATATAATATAGATCATAAAATCTCAATCATACATGGAAGTCATAGATGGTCTTTGGATGTCTGCATGAAATTGAAAAAAGGTCCGAGGTAGAAGGTTTTTAAAATTGAGCATTATATTTTTGTAGGCATTTTTATGCATTCTGCTGTTCTTCATTATAATTGAAAGCCAAAGCCTTGGTTGTAATTTACTAAACGTTTTGCTCAGATGTAGCACAAGGCTATATGAATGGGACACCCAATAAGACTCGAACTCACTCAAGAAGGTTTACTAGTCGAGCTTGCCAACCATTACACCAGCAGAGGTGCCCAAACCAAAGGCTTTTGTATTTCCATATTATTTCAATAATTCAATTAGATTTAAGAGAAGGTGACTTAAAACTTTGAGATCCTTAACATAATCATTTTATATACATATGTATATTTATATATCTCAGTGCATGTGTGTGTGTGTTTTATTTTACACAAAAGTGTATATAAAAATACAAAAGATACGTTGTGTGTGTGTCTTATTTTACACAAAAGTGTATGTAAAGATACAAAAGATATGTTGTGTGTGTGTGTATGTGTGTGTGTGTGTATGTCTGTGATTTTTTTTATACAAAAGTGTATATAAAAATACAAAAGATATGTTTTCTCTGTGTGTGTGTGTGTGTGTGTGTGTGTGTGTGTGTGTGTGTGTGTGTGTGTGTGTGTGTGTGATCACAAAAGTAAAAATATTGTTCATGTTCTGTTTAAAGACATGACTCTTACGCTTCATTGATCATTATAGTGAGAACAGGATAGGAAAGACAACCCGTTATCTTGCTCCAGCATTGATATCGGAAATTGTTTCTGATATTAAGAAAAAGACAATGAATGTGGATGGAATAGCAATTCTTTTCACTTTTAATTGCAAGGAGAAATTATTTGGTAACCTTAAGACATAATGATGAATGGTAAAAGAAGAAGAAAAAAAAAGCAGCTTGTGGGTGGCCTGGTGTTTGATACAACAACGTCCAATCTACATCAAAGTGTCTATGCTTGTATTAAAGACGTCTTATATAAGAGCTCATTTTTGAGAAGTCATTGGCTTCATATGTTTAAAATGATTCTCTTTTCTTTATCAGTTTCTGGTGGCAACAAAAATAGCCTCTTCAAGAGATTTTAAAAGAAATGGTGATATTTCCCAAACAAAGAATTTTTGCTTGCACCGAAATGCTTGTTCAATGACCCTCAATAGACAAGAAAATAATTTTTAGCGTTATGAGGGGCGTAATGGTTAAAGCACAGTCCGTGACTTACCCATGTGTATATCGATACTATTTTCAGTAGATATGATATTGTTACCGAGGTATATGAACTGGTCTTCAGAGGCTTGCCATTTAATGAGCGGTTGGTACCAGCTTCATTAAAACCATTGAACTTTGTTTTAAATGAGTTTACACGGAGACCAATGCTTCTTGGCGCGTGGTTTTTGACGTCCGTGGTATAATCTATGTCAAATACTGACAAAAAGCATTAAGTGGAGACACATGCTTCTGTCAATTATCAGAAAATGTTTGGAATTCCGAGGTAAGATCCCAATAGAACAGTTAAAGGAAAAGTAGAAACAAGATTAACTTAAACTCAAAAAGGATAAAGGTTTAATGCCTTCAACGTGACTCAAAACGACAACTCTTCTTGATCGATCAATTTAGCGATGGATTGTGGGGACGATGACACTGCATCATTCATCACAAAGAGAATTTCGATCCTTTTCGACATCCTGGATGCATGGGAGAAAATCCCTCAGGATCTCTCAATTGACAAAATCGATGTCAAAACATGTTATTTAGATATTCAAGGCAACAGGTTGGTGGTTGATGTTTTATGCCATATCAGCCTTGTAGCTTATTCAATGGCAAATCCTGTTTATATATATATATATATATCCTATTTACCCAATCTCTCCGCTCGGGCAGGATATGACACGAGGTCAATTTTTAAGCGGAGTTTAACAGGTTTGAATTCAGAGTTTTCCTTCTCCTAGACTAGTTGCCTCACCAAGGCTGAAGAACCTAGTCTGTCCTACTATTTACCCATAGCTGGAGGGAGAATAATTGGATTCATACCTTTCCCAAGGGTATTAGTGCTATGTGAAATTCAATCAGTCTCGTCCGGGATTTGAACTCGATTCACCTTGTCCATTTCTAAGGACTATAACCATTAAACCACGGGCACTGTTTGTTTATATATATATATATATATATATATATATATATATATATATGAATTTTTTTTTCATTTTTGGTCAAAAAAAGAGAAAGAAATGTTTTAAATGAAAAGGTCCACGAACAGGTTCACATTTTTTTTTTTATTTACTTGTTTTTTTGTTCTCACATACGTGTATGTTTCAAGTTTATTGCTTCCGTCAGAGATCTTGTATAGCACAAGGCCTTGTGAATGGGGTACTCAATGAGACTTGAACTCACTCGGGTTTGAAGTTTGAATGCTATTCAGTTGGTTATGCGTTTATATAGAGGTCACTCCTTTCTTTTCTTTTCTCCGAGTTTGCCTACTGTAGAGTGTTTCACTACTAATTGGTGTTTGGTATTTGATATGTTTTACTCTAGGTGTTGTGTATGAGTTACAGTGGTTTTGGATATCAGACACACACACACACACACACACACACACACACACACACACACACACACACACATATATATATATATATATATATATATATGTGTGTGTGTGTATGTGTGTGTGTAAACATGACCCCTCAGTACGAGCTGAATACGACACAAAGTCATTTTTGAGTGGAGTTTAATAGGTTCGGTTTCAGTTTCCCTTCTCCTAGATCAGTTTCCCGACCAGAGTTAAACTGCTCTGCCTGACCTACTATTTACTCATAGCTGGAGGAAGAATAACTGGATTAAAACTTTTCCCAAGTATATTATCGCTGTGTGAAACGCAAACAGTCTCATTCAGTTTTTGAACTCGGGTCACTGTGTCCATTTCCTACCATGGTAATCTTTACATCACGAGGGTTTGCATTTTTTCTTTTTTCTTTCTCTCTCTCTCTCTCTCTCTCTCTCTCTCTATATATATATATATATATATATATATATATATATATATGCGTGTGTGTGTGTGTGTGTGTGTGTGTGTGGTAAGGGAATAGTTTATAGATAACTTTATTGTTAAACAAGCTCATTTATTTGCACACAGTTAAGTTTATTTAATGATAATCTGTTTTTCACACATTTAAATGTTTTAAAGTATTACTATTTCACAGTAGTCATTCTATTAATCAATTATTCCAACGTAATTGGTATAAATTGCCCACAGATGTAATAATTTTTAAACAGATCTATTTGAGCCATAGATGAAAGCATAACAGACACTACCAGTCTGAGTCAACGTGGACCTGGTAGTAATGACAACGAATAGCAGTTTAACGCAGTATTAAAGATAAATCTTTTTGAGGGGTATTAAGTTTCTGCTTGGCATTCTAAGTCCCTCCAACAGGGTGATTTATGTATTTGTATTGGACAAACTGAATGAATGACTAAAATATCTCGTGTAAGAAACTTTTACTTCTTTTTTTAATCAATATCACACATCAATCAATGAAATGTGTAACGATGATAAAAATAAGTAATGAATACAAATTTAAAGGCTTGTTTATTAACTGTGATGAACTACAATGCGTTAAAAAAGCTAGACACGAGTATTCTAAGTTTTATCGCCAAACACTAAAGACTCAACTAAATCCTCAATAGGATATTAATTTATAGAAGAATGTTATTAGTAGTGTTTTATGAGAAGACAGTCTTTATGTTTTATTATTTAAGTGTTTTAAAGATATACAAGTTACTGATGTGATGTTTTTATTTCCAAACACAGACAAGGATTTATTTGATTGCCAATGGGAGAAAAGCAAACCCATCAATACGATGAACTTCTATTCATCTTCTTTTTTCCTTTTTCCAAAATAGCAAAACTCATAAAATAAGAACATCCAATGTAGCGAAAATTTAGAGAAACACCTAGGATACCTATTTACTCAGCCAAATAGTCTTTTGTAAGCAGTACAAAGAGTGCACAAAAGGAATACAGAATAAGAACAAAAATAGGTGTATGTATGTATGTATGTATGTATGTATGTATGTATGTATGCACACACAGACACAGACACACAGACACACACACACACACACACACACAAACACTCACACACACACACACATATATATATATATATATATATATATATATATATATATATATATATATATATATATATATATATATATATATATGTTCTCCTCGTGTATTGAGCACTCTGGTGGGGAATTTGCTGGCTACAACATAAGCTGAAACGCCACATGAATTGAGCACTCTCGGTAACCGATAACCTACTTGCAAAAAAGATTCCTCCACAAACGAAGAAAATGATGAGGGCTCTGGGGTAAGATATCCGACTAACGTAAAGTCACCTGGTTTTCGATCCCAGTTTGAAGCATATAACGTTTCTAGCCACTTGAAGAATTGTGATACGATCAAATAGTTTGTCTGTGGATTACAATATATATATATATATATATATATATATATATATATATATATATATATATATATATATATATATATATCCCACAATCCATAAAAGCCTGGTATGACGACTGGTCATATGACAAAGTGAATTTTAGCAGTTTTGAATTCATAGTTTTCTTTATAACAGTCAGTTTACCATATCAAGGTTAAAGAGCTAGTGTACATTTTTACTTACCATCGCCGTAAGCAAACCTATAGTAAATAAATGTCTACTCTCTTCCACCTTAAAGTCTTATTAAAATTAGTTTCATGTATCTGTACATGTTATATCTAATGAATGTGTTTTTGTCAAAATACATAAAACTTATTACAAAGATACTCCCATGAAAAGGTGAGTAGATATTTATAAGTATATATATATATATATATATATATATATATATATATATATATATATATAGATTGAGAGAGATAGAGAGAGATTCCAACTATATATATATATATATATATATTTATATATTTATAATACTCTTAAATATTTAGTGAAGCTTTAAATATTTATTGAGTGAACACATTTTAGATGTAATATATATGCATTAAATCATTTAAAATTATTAAAGTTGACAGATAATATAAAATACAGATAAAGGGAATAAAGGAAAATATGTTATAGCAAATATATAAAGTGTGAACAGGGAAGTCAAAATGTTGTCGGTAAAAGCCTAAGAGTTCGTAATGCCTGACAAAAAAAGCAGTATTCAATATTGAGAGAAATATAAGCACTCATAACTTATGGCTACTCCATCTTCTTTTACTACAACGTATTGTACTTAAGTTTTCTGCTTTCTCTACATCATTTCGTGTTCTTCCCTCCTAACTTATTAGCTTTTCGATTTGTTCTTCGCATTATATATTTTCCTTCTTTATCTTTTATCTGCTTTTTATTTTATCTGTTAACTTGAATAATTTGAAAGGATTTCATTCATATGTGATATATCTAAAATGTATTCCCTCACTATATAATATATAGAGTATCAGTAAATATACAAAAGTAATATATATATATATATATATATATATATGTGTGTGTGTGTGTGTGTGTGTGTGTGTGTGTGTGTGTGTGTGTGTGTGTGTGTGTGTGTGTGTGTGTGTGTGTCATGTGAACTACTTGGGTTTTACAACGAAGTCTAATTCCCCAAAAGATCTGCGGGAAAATAAGCCCTGTTGGATTCCAGAGAACACGGCTGTATAAACTCCAAAATTCATAAACAGAATATCCCCCTCAGACCAATTTCATCAATGGTTAGCTCTGCTCACCATCGCCTTGCTAAGTGGCTGGCAGACATTCTTGAATCTGTAGTACAATTCTATTCTTGATATTGCATTAGTGACTCGTTCACCTTTGCAAATAAGATTCAAAATAAACCCATTGATTGTAACAACTCATTCTTCAGCTCAGTCGACATTGTGAGTTTATACACTAATGTTCTCTTAAATGAGATCATACCGTCTGTGCTTACATCCAATACTGTAGCCACCTAGACCTCCATCCAGTTCCAGAAAACGTCTTCTTCAGGTTAATGGACATTGCCACGAAATATGTACAGTTCAGCTTAAATAATACAACGTCTGAACAAGCTGACGGAATTAGTACTGCTAGTCTTCCTGCAGCAGCGTTAGTGAATATATTTGCTGGATTTCAGGAAGATAGATTGTTCATTAATCACCAACAAACCAGTATTTTACATCTGGGATATGTTGATGAGACTTTTCTAATCTTCTCCTCCAGATCAGAAAACAAACGCTTTTCCACAGACAACCAACCTTATCCAGTGTTGACATTCACTTGCAAATTTGAGAATAACAATAGCCTTCAATTTCTTGATGTCCTTGTTGAGCGGACTAATCTTGTCATACAGACATTCATCTATTATAAACCGACGTTTATTGGGTCATACACACTGTAGGGATAATTTTGCCCTCGTTGACACAAAATTAATTTATAAACATTTGTCTACTGTGCACTAATGATCAATTAAGTCCAAACTCGCCAATGTACTTGACTACATTAGAACGACATTACTAAGGAATGAATATCCAGAGGATATATTCACTACTATGATCAGATATAAATGCATGAAATTCTCCCCGCAAACAAAATTTGAACCAGAGAGATGTCCTGTATATCTCAAATAATCCTGGATAGGCAATGCCTCCATGCAACTTAATTCAAAACATCTGTCAATCGCTACGTTAATTCGGGTAAGTTGTCTGTCGTCCCTAAATCTGATGTGCCATTTCCACCAAATCTCAAAGAGAGTGTGACAATTTTCCAAAAAAACTTTCTTCTATACAAATTCTTATCTTCCTCCTTGTTTTTTTTGTTTTTTTTTTTTTGTGTCGGTCACTACCCAAAGTTTGAATCCCTCATATATTAACAATATATTAAGCTATTTACCAACCCCTCCGCTCGGGCATGACGCTAGATCAATTTTTAAGCGGAGTTTAACAGGTTTGAATTCAGAATTTTCCTTTTATACTAGTTGTCTCACCAAGGCTGAAGAATTCAGTCTGTCCTACTATTTACCCATAGCTGGAGGGAGAATAATTGGATTCATACCTTTCCCAAGGGTATTAGTGCTATGTGAAATGCAATCATTTTCGTCTAGGATTTGAACTCGTGTCGCCGTGTCCATTTCCTACGCCGATAACCATTACACCACGGGCACCTCATATATTAACTTAGATATTACGAACATTGTTCTTTGAAGAAACGTAATCTAAATAAAGTCTCCCCTTTAAAAATTCTGAAATATTTTAATCGCTTTAAATTTTTTTTATTCCTTTTAAACATGAATACACTATCAAAAGCAACATTTACATTCTGCACGTACCACAAGATATAGATATATATATATATATATATATATATGGTATCACTAGGAAATACAGTCGCATAATTCTTATAGCTGTAGCTGGAAATGTATGTCATGCCCTGCTTCTTAATTGTACCCGACCTTCAGTGTAGAGATACTTTTGGTAAAATCAGAGAGTTTTTCGGAGAAATTGATCCACAACTTAAAGATTCTAACCATCCATCGAATAATCGAAGGACTACGAGCAAAAAAATCTCGTGGAAACACGGTCACTCGTTGATGTCTCCAAGATTTTATACAGAAAGGAAAGATGGAGTAAATACGACTAGCATTTGGCCTCTCCTCACAAAGAAGCTGGTAGTGCAAGAAGGATGCTTTACCGATGGTGACATAGATTTCTTTGACATTGTCGCTAGAATTATGCACGGACATTCATTTATACTCTATGTATTCATCATCTGCCTAGATTACGTACTGCTAAGGTCAATAGATAAAATTTTATAAAAGGAAATAGTTTCACATGAAAAAAGACAAGAAGTTGACGATATCCAGCAAGCCTAGTCGGTTGGTGCTGTAAAATACACCCGCTGCATCTCTGGTGAGAGGTAAGAACCTCTACCTCAACTAGCGTCCTAGATATCATATTAAACAATCTAATGGTAAAGCTTTTGAGAATGCGGTGTACCCCTTCAATGTTATTACTCCCAGGTCCACTCTATTGGTCAAATAGAACTGTTTGACATTCATACTGTGTGCAAACAAATGACCAATGCTAAATTGAATAATTAGAAATAGAAGTGCTTGATCATTTAACTATGGGTAAACAAATGACTGATGTTTATTTGAATTGTTAGTGATACATACCAATACATGGAACCATTTAACTGTATGCAAGCGAATGAGTAGTGTTCAATAGAATAATTAGTGTTTGATCATATTTAACAACCCCTCCGCTCGGACAGGATACGACACAAGGTCAATTTTTAAGCGGAGTTTAACAGGTTTGAATTCAGAGTTTTCCTTCTCCTAGACTAGTTGCCTAACCAAGGCTGAAGAACTCAGTCTGTCCTACTATTTACCCATAGCTGGAGGGAGAATAATTGGATTCATACCTTTCCTAAGGGTATTTGTGCTATGTGAAATGCAATCAGTCAGGTCCAGGATTTGAAGTCTTGTCGCCGTGTCCATATCCTGCGACGATAAACATTACACCACGGGCACCTCCTAATTAATTAGTGTTTGATAGCAACCATTGCAACCTCTTCACTGTCAGCAAGCAAAAGATAAATGTTGAAAAGAATTATTCATGCTAGATAGTTATAATTAAAACCATTTAACTGTAGAAACAATGGAAACACTAGTGTGTAAATAAGTTAGTTCTAACGCATTTAAAGAAGAGATTTTGACAAACTATTCATTACAAATCATATGTATATCTACTTAAATGTATACAAATAAATGATTGAAGTTAAATTGTTAATGTTACTAAGAAATACTCGAAATCTTTTTACTTTGTGCAAAAACATGATTAATAGTCGATAGAATTAATCATATTAACCATTTAACTGTGTCCAAAAATGAGCCTAGGTTCGTTTAAAAATTCTATCAACGGAATATGTCTACAAATCATAGATCTAATATATATTTAAAAACAGGATTTGGCATTAAATAACCTCCATTGGTTGCTAACCTAAACACCAAGCAAATTACCAACCAACCGATATCTGGCAGAAACTATGACGGAAGAAACTTACGCGTATTGATTGGCTGGTTAGTTTTGTTGGATTTTATGTCATATCAACCATTGTAGGTTATTGTTTATGCGTATATATTGTAAACATATATATGATTTGTAAACAAAAACTTTGTCGGTGTGGTTTTAAACAAGCCGGAGCACATTTGTTTGCTCACATTTAAACGGTTTCAAGTATTCTTATCTAACAAGAACAAGAATAACTCTAGGAAATTGAATTACCAGAAAATCCAGCAAACACTTACGCACGACAAACGGAAACACTGGACAGCTGGTTCGACCTTATTACGTCTGATCAGCTGTGTATACCATGATCTTCCACCACTTGAGATCGAACCAGCGACCACAGATTGCAGAGTCGAAACTCTACAACTGAACCATCAACCCATATCGCACACAAATGACGCTAAATTTACTAGTCAGGGTAATTGCGCGGTCAATTAACCTAAATGTGTCCTGCAAGTTATATCCGTACTCTTTACAGAGGACACGGTCACCTCCAGGACCACGTCTTCCCAAGAGGATTAGAAATACGCATCTGCGTAATTATTATGACCTCAAGGGCAAGGATATAGATTGACATTTGGCGTCACTTGAGTGTGATATGGACAGATGGCTCAGTTGTAGAATTTCGGCTCTGCTATCTGTGGTCGCTGGTTCGATCTCCAGTGGTGGAGACTACGGTATACACTGCTGATGAGACCTATTAAAGTCGAAATAGTGTTTCCGTATATAGTGCGTATTTGTTCGCTGGATTTTCTGGTCATGGTAATTCAATTCACAATATAATTCCTCTACTTAAAATAAAGAATAACTCTGTTTAGTATAAATCATTTCTTTGAACACAATTGAATTTTTTCAAGTATTGCTAGGAAACACTAACAATTTAATTTGATATTAATAACGTGTTTGCATACAGTTAAATGGCAATACATATACATTTATGAATACATGATTAGTAAGTGAATAGTGATTTTATTTTTAAATGAGTTAGAGCTCATTTTTTTGCTTGTAATTTAGTATTGCTATTGTTATTGTTTGCACACAGTAATATGGTTTCTTGTATCGTTATCAAGCACTAATGATTCTATTCTATATGATTAATTGGTTTGGATACAATGATTTTAAGTTTTGCTCACACTTATAGTTCTCTTTGCGTATAGTTAAATGGTTACAAATATTTCTATTTTACAATAATTCTATTCAACGCTACTTATTCATTTACACACAGATAAATGCTTCCGAGTATTGCTATGTAAGTGGGGGTGCCCGTGGTGTAATGGTTATCGTCGTAGGAAATGGACACGGCGACACGAGTTCAAATACTGGACGAGACTGATTGCATTTCACATAGCACAAATACCCTTGGGAAAGGTATGAATCCAATTATTCTTCCTCCAGCTATGTGTAAATAGTAGGGCAGACTAGGTTCTTCAGCCTTGGTGAGGCAACTAGTCTAGGAGAAGGAAAACTCTGACTTTAAACCTGTTAAACTCCGCTTAAAAATTGACCTTGTGTCATATCCTGCCTGTGCGGAGGGGTTGGGTAAATATTATTGCTATGTAATACCAATAATTTAATTTTTGCACACTGTTCATGGGTTTCAAGTATTATTATCTAACATCATTCATTCGTTTGCACGCAGTTAAATGGTTTCATTTATTAGTATGTAACCTTAATAAACCTCAGTAATAAACCTCAGTAATTTGTTTGCACGCTGTCTAAATGTCAAACAATTCTATTTGACTCATAGATTGGACCATATCAGATTCAAACACTGCGACTCCGAGTTGACCTGGGAATGATGGTAATGAAGAAGTACTCTACATTCCTCGAAGCTATAGAACAAGAGCTTCAAAATCGGATGATTTAGTATCATATCCAGGACACTCGTTGGGACTTCTTACTCCTCTGCAGATATGAAGTCGAAGTATGTTAAAGCCCCAGTGGACTGAGCCTGACTACGCAGATGATATAATGCTTCTCGCAAACACACCTGCTCAAGCCAAATCTCTGCTGCAAAACTGAGAACAGGCTGCTGGAAGCACAGGCCTCTTCGAGAACACCAATAAAATTGAGCTAATGTGTTATAAACAAAAAGAAATCATCTTCACTTTAAGTGAAAAGTCTGAAACTAGTAGACTAGTTCTCATACTTCAGCAGCAATATCTCATCTAGTGAAAATAATGTCAACAAATGCATCGGGAAAGCATGGAACGTTATTGAAAGGTTATCGATTATTTCGAAACCTGATATCTCTGAAAAAAATAAAACGGGATTTCTTCTTTGCAGTGGTTTTGTCCTTACTACTGGACTTTACCGAAACTCTGGGATAGAAAGCTGGATGGGAACTACACAAGAATTCTACGTTCTATTTTGAAAAAAATCTTGAAGAAGCATCCCGCGAACAGCAGTTGTACGGCCAACTACGTCTCATCTCACAAACCATCCAAGTAAGACTAGCAAGACTTAATAGGCACTACTGGGAAATCAAGGACAAACCCATAAGTGGCGTTTCCTATGGATTCCAACTGTGGCAACGAACAATGAAATGTCAAACATTATGACAAGTCATATGCAGTCATACAAAGAGTAGGAGGAAGAATAAGTGGGAGGAGAATTAACGGAAGAAAAGAATTTTACAGTCGGTAAGAGGAAGAATTGGCGGGAAAAGTGTTAAAGTCATTTCAGAATACAGCTGAGCATACTTAAGTCTGGCTTTGAGGTATCTCTTATGCAGGAGTGGATTTTCTTTTGGTCTGAAATTTCTCAGTCCATTCCTCTGCACTGCTTTAGTGTATATCTTTGAGACTTCACTTTCAAAATTGGCTGAGGCATTCACGAATATCTTGGCAGTTGTTCAAGAGTCTTTAGACACATCTCTCACTAATTTTCCTTCCTGCGTCTTTGAAATATTTCGCTTCCTAACTCTGCCAATCTGTAATCTGTGGTTTTCTTTGAACTTGATAATACTTCTCACTTCAGTTCTTTACACTTGAAAACGCTTTGAAAACTTTGTATATACTTCTCTTGCTTTGTGAGCATCAACAATTCTTTTTCACAAGTCTAAACTAATTTCCTTCCACAAATGACAGCTCAAAACCTTAATAAAATTGTTATACTATGAGCATATTAGAAGATAGACCTTAGTTTAGAGCGTGGGGAGTCTCCGTAACATAATGACTAAAATACCGAACTGGCGGCTGTGAAGTAAGCGAGTTCGAACTCCAATCACGCAGTTACATTCACTTTCGGTCTAATGCCCAAGGAAATGTATTTGTAGCCCTTTATTCTTTTAGCAATTGGTTAAATAGTATAACTACAGTTCATCTACAAAGATGGCTTTGGCATTAAATAAGCCCCAAATGTTGATACGACCTTAAACAAAGAAACATAAACTAATTAGATTAGAACATTAGTAATTTAAATCACTTCAACGAACATCAGTGGTTTGTGCTATGGTTGAACAAATGAGAGTCTTCTTAATTGAGGATTATAATATTGGATTGAAAATAAACTAACTGAACTCGAAGATTTTACATTGTTTTATCACGTATGAAGGGGTAGATTTAACAACGCATATTGATTTAGAGGATCTACTTGAGATGACAGAAAACTCGCTCGAAGGGATGAACGAGAAAAAATTATTTTTATAACGTGAAAAGAAGTTGATATTTCAACTGATATAAGCATAGGAGGTGCCCGTGGTGTTAGGAGGTGCCCGTGGTGTAATGGTTATCGTCGTAGGAAACTTTAGGAGGTGTCCGTTGTGTAATGGTTATCGTCGTAGGAAATGGACACGATGACACGAGTTCAAATCCTGGACGAGACCGATTGCATTTCATATAGCACTAATACTCTTGGGAAAGGTATGAATCCAATTAATCTCCCTCTATAGTAGGGCAGACTGGATTCTTCAACCTTGGTGAGGCAACTAGTCTAGGAGAAGGAAAACTCTGAACTCAAACCTGTTAAATTCCGCTTCAAAATTGACCTTGTATCATATCCTACCTGAGCGGAGGTGTTGGTAAATAAGGATATTAGCATAGGAAAAGTCTACTTGAGATGACCGACAATACTAGTAAATAGAAAATCATAGAAAATATTTGCGAGCGGATTGTTGAATAAACAGAAAGTATTGCTGTTCTTTCTTTAAATATGATAAAACTTAGAATTTTGCTTTGGTCTTACACTCATGCAGTCATGACGGGGTTTTAAGGGGTTATACGACTTCTTTTTTTTAAACATAGGCAACATCTCCATGACCAAAGAGTTTTCGTTTCATCCCATATGACCAAATAAGACGATTCTTGTATGCGTCATTTTTCCCTAAGTTATCCTAAGTTGTCCTTCAGTCTGACATGGAGAAGTCTTTTGCAAGAGTGAAGCTTTTCTTGGTCTGAGACCTCAAAATCTCTTCCTGTGAAATATTGTCTTCTTTGAGTTCCCAGTTTTAAACTAGCTAAATCATTCATTAGTGACTTGGCGGTTGTTCAAGGATCTTAAGACACTTATCCCACTATTTTCCTGTCCTGCGTCTTTGAAATCTTCCTACCTCTGCCAATCTTATAATCTGTGGTTCACTTATAACTTCTTGATAATATCCTTCACTCCATTTTTTACACTTGGAAACGCTTTGATACCTTAGTATATACGTCTCTTATTTTGTAAGCTTCACCAATTCCTTTTTATCAAGTCTGAACTAATTTATTTGGCTTTTGGCAAGATGCTTTTACAAATGACAACTAAACTCCTTGCTTAAATTCTCATACTGTTTGGATTTTGGAAACTAAATCTCAGCATCAATAAGTCGATTCACATATAAATACAACAGTCTAATGTATTATGAATCAAGAAAAGGGAGAGTTCTTAAGGAGAGCTGATAATATGGAACCCGGTTGGTTATGGTTTGTTAGAAATAAAATCTATCCCAGTGAGTTAAATTAAAAAAAAAAAAAGATAGAATAAAATGAAATAAAATAAAAATCAATAAAATAAAAAAGAATTTATTCTTTTAAAAGAAGACTAGTAACTTTTGCAATACTGTTAAAATTCGTTATGTTATTATTACTCGGGATACGTTTCTAAAAGAATTTCATTTTTTATGGGGCGATAACGATCTTGACCTCAACTATATCCAGGTTGTTGTACCGTTAACTTCCGTATGTATTGATATATTAATAATTGTATATAAACACACGATTATTATAAGATATCACTTATTATAAAACTCCTTAGCATTGAAGGTCTTTCACCAAGAATAAAATTATCACAAACACATACACACACACTTATGTCAACTTTTTCTTGATACATAATGGGATCTCAAGAAATCAAAATAAAAGACACCAAATATAACCTGGAAACATTAGAAGGAATACACCAGCTTAGAACAATAACAGCAAATCAAAACATAGTAATATTTACCTAAACGTGATCATAATCACCTTCCCAGAACAAAACATATTTCCAAATACATGATCGGAACTTCTATCCAAATGTAAAAAGGTAAGGAATTCCTATTAACCGATATAAGAAAACCAACGATGAATAAATAAATAAATAAATAGATAAATAAAAATAAATAAATAAATAAATTATTATTATTATTATTATTATTATTATTATTATTAGAAGAAGAAGAAGAAGAAGAAGAAGAAGAAGAAGAAGAAGAAGAAGATAAGACGCAAGAAAACAGCAGATGTAGGTTACGTAGTGATATAGATGAAACCATCAATTACATAATAATGGCATAGAAATAGTATACGACTAGAAACTACTGGGTAGGCAAGATGATCCACTGGGAATTATGAAAGAAATTGAAATTTGACCATACGAACAAATGGTGTTTGCACAACCCAGAATCTGTCCT
This sequence comes from Sepioteuthis lessoniana, assembly GCA_963585895.1. Lineage (NCBI taxonomy): Eukaryota > Metazoa > Mollusca > Cephalopoda > Myopsida > Loliginidae > Sepioteuthis > Sepioteuthis lessoniana. The sequence goes on from OY757911.1 coordinate 39,168,974, forward strand.
GAAGAATGAGACGCACAAACACCTTTTGGAAATTTAAGATTCAAACGGATCACTAAATCTCAGCCAGTCGACCAGATCTCATAATAACCGCCCCCCCACACACACAAAAAGAACTTTCCGAATTGTGGACTTTGCTGTCCCCGCTGACCACAGAGTAAAATGGAAAGAAAGCAAAAAGAAAGATAAGTTCCTGGGCTTTGCTAGGTTATTGAAAAAAACTGTGGAACGTGAAAGTGATGATTATTCCAATTGTAATTGGTACTCTCAGTACAGTGACCAAAGGATTGGTTAAAGGATTTGAGAATTTGGAAATAAGAGGACGAGTGGAGACTATCTGAACTAAAACATTACTCAGATCGGCCAGAATTCTGAGAAGTGTCCCAGAGACTTTAGGAGACTTGCTGTCACTCAAACTTCAATGAAAGACCATCAGTTAACGCCGGTACTAAAAACTTGCAAGGAGTAAAATGATAATAAAACCTTAAAAATAATAAATCAAAAGAAATTAAGTAAATTAACAAATCACCAAATTAATATAATATATCTACATAAATAGCTATGCAGTAATGGAGGTGCCCGTGGTGTAATCGTTATCGTCGTAGGAAATGGACACGGCGACATGAGTTCAAATCCTGGACGTGACTGACTGCATTACACATAGCACTAATACCCTTGGGAAAGGTATGAATCCAATTATTCTCCCTCCAGCTATGGGTAAATAGTAGGACAGACTGGGTTCTTCAGCCTTGGTTAGGCAACTAGTCTAGGAGAAGTGGAGGGGTTGGTAAATAGTATAAATAGCTATGCACTATAAAGAAGACTGCCAGTTCAACAATGTCCCACAACCTCGATCACCCTTTCCATCATACCTTACACAACAGTATATATAGTGATGCCCACCACATGGGAACCTCTTGATCAGATGATCGTAAAGGTGATAGAAACTGACCGTAACCAAGCGCCGTTGATTCTGTGTTTACACTATCCTAACTTAGATATATACGATCTATCACCAATAATTAGCACTATTTATAAATTTAGCAAACAAAATTATTACAAAAAATCAAGAGGAGGAGTTCTCAGTATAACAGTTATTGCTGAAGGAAATGGAATCGGTGACCAGAGTTCAAGTCGCGGACGAGGCTGTTTGCATATCACAACACCCTTAAGAAAGGCATTAATCCAACTGTCCCCCAACTCTGGATCGATTGGGTTCCTTAGACTTGTTAAGGCAATCAGTCTAGCAGAACAACCCAGTCGGCTATGGCTGCATCATACGCCGACTGCACTTTTGTATACCCCTTAATTACAATTACTCCCAGATCAACTCTAACTCAGAGTAGTTCTTGTTAGAGTCCTAAGTATGGGTCTAATACAACTGTTTATTCATTTACTAAATTTGAAACCATTTACTTGTTCGCAAATAAAAATATTGGTGTTAGCAATATTTGAAACCTGTACGCAAATAAAAGTATTGGTATTAGCAATATTTGAAACCATTTAAATGTGTGCAAACAGATGATCCTGGGTCATGTAAAAATTGTAATCTAAAAACTAATCGTTTCCGAGTCGAAATTAGGTACCCTGAGGAGCCGTTTTAGGCGAAACTGTGGTAGGATAGGCCCGACTCACAAATTAATTTATATATATATATATATATATATATATATATAACACTATATACACAGATTTCATTCATTCATTCAATGAAAGCAATTTTATTATCTAGGTAGACTTTAAATCCGATCTATCTTTATTTGGACTGCTATTGACAGGTTATCCATGATATAAAAATCTGATCTCTCTGATAAAATGAAACGGGATTTCTTCCAAGCTGTGGATGTATCAGTACTACTGCAGGGATGCACCTCTTGGACTTTGACTAAAAGCATGGAGAAAAAGCTTGATGGCGAACTACACAAGACTTATTTGGGTGGTTTTAAAAAATTCCTGGTTCCAGCATTCCACAAAACAGTAGCTGTATAGTCATTCCCCCCCTTATCACACGAACCACCTAAGCAAAATGAACAAGATATTCGGTGTTGGAGAAGTAATAACGGCATTACAAGTGACATTCTCTGATGGAATCCTACACATGAACGCGCCACTATTAGCCGAACAGTAAGGACTTACATACATCATCTCTGTGCGGACACTAGATACAGTCTAGAAAACCTGCCGAGATATATATATATATATATATATGTGTATGTGTATGTATGTATATGTATGTATGTATGTGTGTGTGTGTGTGTGTGTGTGTGTGTGTGTGTGTGTGTGTGTGTGTGTGTGTGATTTTCCGTACTACTATCGGCTACATCTTAAATTTCTTTCAATTTAACTTCATACCAAACATTTCACCCAACGTACACCTGATTTTAAATCCCCTGGAAGAGGACGTTCAATTTTTTTAGTGCCAGCATATCACTCCGACTTCCTCTTATTGTTGTAGAAACAGCACAATTTTTTGCTAGGTTGATCTGCTTACAAAAGGAAATGCAAGACATGAAGGATCCACCTAACGCTGCTTGATTGAATTACAAGACATGATCGCATAAGCAAGTGGCATGCATTCATCAAAACAAATTCAGTTAGCAACATACATTAATATCAATGGGGAACACTTCTGGTGGTGTAATGGTTAGCAAGCTAGACTAACAAAACTACACTAGTGAGTACGAATCTCATTGGGTATCCTATTCATTCGGCCTTGTGCAACATCGAAGCAAAATGCTTCGTAAATTACTATATTAATATCACTAGTAATGATCGATTCGATGGTCCCTCAGGCAAATTAAATTACCTAAATTCTTTCAATTATCTGCTTCCTATGTTAATAGTATATCATTAGTTCCACTCATAATTTTTATCTATTATAATTTGCTGTGTTTGGGAGACTTTTTTGGAGTACCAGTTCAAATGAGATGTAAGCTGGAAAGTACCTGCCTGTGTGACTGATAATACGGCGACTGTATTCCCTGCAATGGGTTAAGACACCCCTCGAAATAGCAATTTCTGTGTACGATACCGAAATGGATCCGATGGTGAGGCTCCAATTCTGGATATCAGGTGAGTGTGTAGTAACCCTTCCTTGCCATTACTTCCAGGTCAACTGTAAAGTAGTACCTGTTAGGGCCTTTATCTAGGAATCAAATAGACCTGTTTAAATATTATTAGTATTAAAGAGTACAGTGTGTCTCCCAAAATACTGTTAAGAAACAAGTACATAGAAAATATTGATATGAACGTACAATGTAAGCGATTATTTAAAATCTAGACATAAAATTACCTTCATCATCATCATCATGTCGCGCTGCCAGCACGGATCTCCTTGAACTTCTACCGCCACCCGTCTCTATCGTCCATCGCTCTCGATAGGTCTTCCAGGCTACATCCTGCATCGGAACAGAGCTGTTGTATTTAGGTTCTAGCTGATTGTCTTGCCTTTGCTCGTCCATGTGAAGGAGTTCACTGGAGTATGTCGCTTATGAGTTCGTCTCTACTTTTCCTGCAGTAAATGCCGTTAGAATCAATCATGAATCCTAAAATCCCTTTGAAGTAGGGTTCTCTGAGGTCATTTGAGGACAGACAAAAAATATGACTTAATATTAATTTCCATTGAGTTTATTGTGTTCACTTAAAATATGTCTGCACGCTCGATCGGTGGATATTTAAAAGAAATAATGGTCCCGTTTAGGTAAACGTTTTGATTTGCTGTCATTGTTCTAAGCTGGTGTTAAATTCTTCTATCAATCGAAATTTTATATAATTTTCTGAGATCTATTTTTTAATTCGTATGTATTGCGTTTTGGGGTGGCACACAATTTTAGATCCAGTTTTAGTAAATCAGTTTGATTTGTATCTAATTTGTTTGTGGATTGATAGATTTCTGAGGTTTCTGCCATTGGTCTTGTTAGATATGTTACTTAGACGGGTCTTTTTATGGTCGAAAGATGGTTTCTTTTTGCGTTGCCTAAAAATGATTTCTTATTGTGTCGTTATTAATATTTTTAGGCTAATTTGTCGTTGTTTCTTTGCTTTTAATAGTATTGAAGAATGTTATCTTCCTTTGATTTTGTAGATTTCTCATTGTTTTAGTTTTTGAATTTTCATTCTGTAGGCTTCCTCTTTAGTATGAATTTCCCCTATAGTTTCAAGAGATGCATAATTCTTTCCCAAATTGTCTATTACATAATGATATATATATGTATACACACACACACACACACACACACATATATATATATATATATATATATGTTTGTATGCATGTGTATTTATCCATCCTGAATTGCATTCTGTACAATTAATTTAGATAAGATACATTTAGTTCTGAGAGAATTTTGAAATTTTACATATGTGCCGATATATATATATATATATATATATATATATATATATATATATATATATAAACTATTTCTTTTTCTAACTCTTGACATTTATTATATTATTCTCTTTAATTGATATGTCATCTGTTGAGATTGATACATCAGTTAGATGTTTTTCTAATAGAGTTTTTAACCACGAAATATTACTCTTATTTTTCCGTTTAAATATCAAAGAGCAAGAGAATAATAGCTTCTGTTATTGATTCTGGTTGATGTTGATACTATTTTTCAGATATTCAGTTACATTAATATTTGAACATTTTCGAATTGATATAATGTCTTTTTTATCAGGGTTTTCTTTCCATTCAATCGGTGAAAAAATTGTGCAACTGGACGTTAACTTGTCAGCTGATTCATTTTTTCGCACAGTCTGCATAATGAGTTTGTTGTCGGTAGGACCCGGTCCAGAGCTACAATTAATATCCCACGGTTAACGTCTTTAGACCAGAACTTTTTAGCCATTGATCAGTTTTTATGCTATTTATATCGGTATTTCTATTTCGTATCGTCCACGTAAGGTTTTTTTTTTGTTTCCAGGCGTTTTTAAATTGATTGTCTTTGTGCTTTTGCTTTTTTCTTTATGCATTTTGCAACCTCTGTTGGTTTATCTCTAATGTCAATTTCTTTTGGTAGAAGGTCGAGTAGTTTTGCAAGATAATTATTTTTTTCTATTCATTGAATGTTTTCTTTTGCCTTCTGAGAGAGTTTATCAACTGTATACCGTACACTGTTTTTAATTAACCAGCATAACGTAAGGAACACTACTATGTACATGGGTACCGTGCTATTTCTGTACAACAATAGCAGCTGTGTGCCTTGTGATCCAAAGAGCATGTGATAGATAACCGTTTTGGATTGCTTGGGTGGGGGTTTCTCTGAGAGTAGCTCTTTACCTGTATTTTATGCGAAGGGTGGTCGAAATTTTATCGTCTTTCGGTTTCTTGAGAAGCAAACAGGTTCTCAATTTCTGCATGTAAGATATTTCTCTTGTTACCTAAGGATTAGAAAAAAAAAGAAAGAAAAAAGAAAATGAATTAAATAAATAAATTAGAAAATATCGTTTTCCCAGAAAGCCTCTGAGAAGAACCGAAATCGGTGCATGCCTGAAAGATAAACTTCCTGCCTCCGAAAGAGAAATTCTCTCTCACTTAGCGTTCAACAATGGTACTGGAAGGAGCTCCTTCTCTCGGCTGCCAGCAAGTCGAGCAGATGCTCGCCACCAAGTCTTTGGCTTAGCAGCATGTTGTATCTCATGTTAGCAGCGGCTTCTGCTGAAAACGCTGAGTGAGCATACGGTAAACTTTAAACTCATAACCCACCGAAAATGACTCATATTTCAACACCTTGTCAGAGAGACGCAGCTATTTCTACTGGTACAGGAAAAAGTTCCACACCGTTGATAGTCGTTAAACCCAAAAATAAACTTTGAGTTAAAAGGTATCCTTGTTTCTTTCCTTTCGTCCTTCCACAGACAAAGACAACAAGTTAATGGGGTAAGAAGAAAAAAAGTTAGATACGAAATTCCTAATTGTCTCCAATAGATCTCAACAGACTAAAACTATGAATAAATAACTAAAATACCTCTTATCACTCATAGACTAAGAGATACCTACACAAGGAAGTTTTATTCTTATTATATGTGCCTCAATAATTAATCAAAATATGATTTATTTTGGAGGAAAGAGACAGAGAGGAGGGGAAGCTGACAATTAGGTATGTCTTGTGGCTCGCTTCTGATACCAATTTATACACTCTTCCATTTTGGAAATTTAACCCTTTTTGACTCTTCGGGTTGCTAGTCGGATTAACTCACTTTCGTTCATACACACCCAATGTCGGTCGTCCACTTTCTCCTTTGTTTGAATACTGACTGACCTCAAATCCTTCCAGATTTGCCATCCGAGAAACATCTTCTTACTACTTAAAAAATCTTTCGCCTCAGTTTTAAGACCGTTCAGCATGAACATCAAAGGAAGGGCGTTACACTGTCTGGAATTTATTTATTTTGATGGTCCCTCATCGCTGTAACCTATTAGCTGTATGGGTCAGTTGGTCTCTTTTGGATCCGGACAATGCATATTTGGCACAAATACGTTCTTATTACAAACCCCGGAAAGTTCGTAGGGAGCTGATGTTCTCAGAAGCAGGCACGTCTTTTATAGTGCTGGATCTGATCTCCCGACATTTTTATCAATTATTTGTCGCATATATTTTGTTTTATTCATAAATAATTTGCATTTTTATTCTTCAGCTTGAATCCATAGTCCTGCATTCCACAGAAAACCTCGAAAACATTTTTCTTGTGTTCTTCTGGGTTTTCACTTTTCAGCAAAATATAGTGTAGATAAGCGACTGTAAAACCAAGTCAACTAAGCATCGTATACATTACTTGCTAAAAAATAGCCGGGGAAACTCTTATCCCAAAAGCTAAACCATTGAATTTATACATACCGTGATTTGTATTTACCGTAAGTAGTTTGGAACGTTCGTCGTCCACTTCAATCTGCAGATTCGCATCGCTTAGGTCGATTTTCGAAAATATCTGACCCCCGCTGAGCTATGCAAAAACCTCTTCCGGCTCTGGAAGTGGGTAAAGATAACTTTTGAGGGCATCGTTTAAGCCCGTGGAGAAATCCGAGCGGATGCATATCTCTTTTTCTTTATACATACCGTTAGTGAAGCTCAATCGCTATAGTCATATTCAGATAAAATACCCATTTTTTGGAGTCCATCAAGCTTGTTATTGTTCTGTTTTAACAATGTAAATGGTACTTTGTTTTAAAAACCAATTGTAGATTTTCCTTTAACTGTCATTTTATCGCACCTGCCTTTACCACCAAAAAATACCTCCGAGAATCTAAATTACAATTCTTTCTTTAAACTTTCTGCTTTGTTGGTAAAACCCTTAATTTCCTTGTTTTTGAATAGATAATCATTATAAAAATGTTGTTCTCCACGTGCCTAACAGGGTTTAGGGGTAATATTTTTCCTTCTTCATTTTATTTTCTTGACTCACTTTTTAATATGTGATACACCGCTTACTTCGATATCTTTACTATCTTGTCGAGCATTCATAAACCTTTGACAATCTTCTGCTAGGTTTTGGAAAGTCAGATTGGGTTAACTGACAAGTTTATATAAAGCCCTCCTCCTTATTTCAGGGTCTTTCGTTGACTCCAAACCTTGAACAAATATAGGACTTTTAAGATTATCAAAACTTAATTCTGCCAGTTAGAACCCCTCACATGGATCGTTCACAATGCTAGAGAATGTTGTGAAATCTTAAGTTTCCTATTTTATTAACTTCATGTATTTCCATCTTTTATGGAAGAACGACGTCTTTGGGCTGAACACTTCAGAAAGCAAAGTAACAGTTTATTTAAACGTTAGGTCACTAGTTGGGTTTTTTTTTGTTTCAGTAATATGCAATTTGCGAACTTCGTGTGTTTGACAACGCCTACTTTTCTAAGCACCAGGCTGGCTTTTTTATGGTCGGACCAATTTGTACAGTCCCTTTTGTAAAGGTCTTCGTATTAACAAATACGAAAATTTTACCTCCTCTTCTGGCACATAACTAAATTCAACAGTCGCCTTTACGATTGCGTCCTGTGAAAAAAAGGTCGAGTCTTCGTTCTTGTTACCATTTACATTTTCGATTGTTGTTCTGCAAATATTTTTTCGATTTTTCAAGTCTTTGTTTGCATTTTCTCCATTATTCGTTTTATCTCAATATTTCCGGTAAAACTGTTTTAAAATCCTCCATTTTGTAATTTATTTGAACTAACTTTACACAAAATATTTTTTTCAACAACTGTCGCCCCCAAACCCTTTAAATCTTCTTAGTAAGTAACTTACAACATAACATCTTTACACCGAGAAACCCACTCAACAATACATGAATTTTGTAAATTGAAAAATACAGTTTCACATTTCGCGTATCTTTCGTTACGTTTCCTGTTCTTTGTAGTTGGAATAATATCCCGTATTTTTCCGAATGTTGTACATATTTCAGACAAGTTGGTTAATATCCACGTAATCTGTGGAAAATCTTTGTAGCCAAAAATGAATTGTAGCTTTGGTAATTTCTTGAATTTCCTTCGCCAATGTAGCCTTGGTAAATTTTACGTGAGTTTTACCGATATCTTTGTTCACAGAATATCGTATTCGTGAACGTTTACGAGAATTCTGTTCTGTCGAAACCCTTGTTCGCTCAAAAAGTTGTACTTGTGAACGTCGGAGTTCAGCCAAATTCTACGTCGTTAATGTTCTTACCTAACAAAGGGTTACAGAATAAGAAATAACCAAAAACGGAGTTCGGAAGTGAAATATAAAACTTTATAACATTAACAAAATACAATACTCGCCAGCGGCGTGAAGACGGTAACTACAGCTCGTGGTGACTACTTAGCACATTTTAGTAATTTACAAAGCGCTTTGCTTTGATGTGGCGCAAGGCCGAATGAATGGGGCGCCCAATGAGACTCGAACTCACTCGTGTAGGTCTGCTAGTCTAGCTTGCTAACCGTTACACCACCAGAGGTTCCTTACTTTGCAAATTTTGTAATTTACAAAGCTCTTTGCTTCGATGTGGCACAAGGCCGAATGAAAGGGGCGCCCAATAAGACTCGAACTCACACGTGTAGGTTTGCTAGTCTAGTTTGCTAACCGTTACACCACCAGAGGTGCCCTACTTAGCACATTTTACCTATTCATAATCCTGTACAACGTATTTATGAGGAATGGGACATACCCATTAATGTTTCTAGGTAAGGTATATAACATTAGTAAAATCAAATTTTAAGTTCTGACACAATTCTCATTGAATCAACATCCTCTCCCAATCGGTTCTTGTATTCCTTTGCTGCATTCTCTGATGTAAATAATTGTTTAATGAGTATCACAACATAAACTACTCTATTCTTTATTGTTTTATCAATTTTTCTTTGATATAATTCGTCTTTATAGCATTATTTGCACTATTATCAGAAATTAAGTTTCTCTCTTTAAGTTTCTTTTCGTAACCATATTCAGACCATTTTGTTTTTTACTGTTATTTGACTACTTACGAGTTTTTTCACACTTGCGTTAGCTGGTGGTCTTTCACTGGAGTCTGAGTGACATCATGTCACCTTTGTTCTTCAGGACTCTTCTCCCTATCCTGGCTGATCTTAACAATGCTGTAGTTTGGATAATCTCGATTCTTCATCTGATGTACAATTCGTTCAATCTTCGAAATCCTTCAAAATCGTTCCAAATGCACCAACTAAAATTGGTATTACCTTCACCCTTATGTTCTATGGCTTTTTTTAGTTCTCTGGTAAGTTCTGCTGGATCTATTGCTTGTTAACGAAGTTTAAATTACCTTTGAAAACCTCTTCGACGTTGTGATTTAAAGTTTCAACTCTTCCTTACATTTAAAATTGATCTTTTTTCCCATTTTAGAACAGTGCCGCTCGCTAGGCTGTAGAAAACAACAACTGAATCTCTGCAGAGAAATAAGACTTTCCCAACGAGTGTCTTGGATATGACATTAAACCATCTGATGGTGGGGCTCTATCTCTAGAGCTTTAGGGAATGTAGAGTACTCCTTCATTGCCATTATTCCCTGGTCAACTCAAACTCAGCGTGGAAACAACTAATAGAATCGTATCCCTGGGTCAAATAGAACTGTTGGACATTTAAACAGAGCAAACGATTGACATGATAAATTGATTTGTTAGAAATAGAATTGTTTGACCATTTAACTCCGTGTTAACAAATCACTTTTAAATTGAATCGTTAACTGTGTGCAAACGTAAGGGAATTATTAGTGTTAAATAGTCAATAAGTTACAGAATTATTTGTGTTAAATAGAAATAACTGAGACTTCTAAGCTGTTTGAACTGTTTGTATTATATAGAAATACTTTGAACCATTTGACTAGGTGCAAACAAATAAATATTGATGAATAGAATACTGTTAAATAGCCATACTTGTTACCACTTTACTGTCTGCTTGCAAATGATTAATATTGAATAAAATTATTTGTGTTAGAGAGCAAAAACTGAATATGTAGAAACAATAGCAATACTCGTGTTCTGACAAATTAAGTCTTCCTGGCTATGGGTTAAATAGTACCTCTACTGTTCTTCTACAAGGATAACTTTGGCATTAAATAACTCACGAAGGTTGATATGTCATTAAACAAAGAAACCAAACCAAACAAAATTTGGTCTAACTCATTTAGAAATGAAATTACCTACAAACTATTCACTAACAACTTATGAATGTATATCTGTTTAAATGTGTGCATACAAATGACTGGTGTTAAATCATTAGTGTTACATAGCAATACTTGAAGCTATTTAACTGTACAAGTAAATAATGAATTCTTAATTGAATTATTCATGTTAGATACAAACACTTGAAACCATTTAACTGTTTGAAAAAAAAAGCACAGGCGTGTTTACAAATCATATATATTTGATATATATGCATGAGCAAGATTTGGCATTAAATAACCAACAATGGTTGAAGTCCATGAATGATAGGTTAGTCGACAACAGTTCTAATATAAGGCGAAGGAATCAGTGAATGTGGCTAACTAGGATTAGATTAGAAATGCGTCCGTTAGAGATGACTGCTCTCCTCTCTCTCTCTCTAAACCTTAGGGCTATATGTTCTATTATAAATGAAAGGTCCGATTTGTGGTAAATGAATTCGATCGAGAGGCATGAAATTTTATTAGTTACAGATTTACAGTCAATATTACATCAGCTCTATGCAGACACTGGATGCCACCTACAGGATCCAAGAAAAGCGATTGGCCATAGGAACGGATGGTAAGAGAGAGAGAGAGAGAGAGAGAGAGAGAGAGAGATATACTGTAGTGTTTTTCCCTGTTTGTAATAAATAACCAACAATGGTTGATATGCCATGAAATCCAACCAAACCAAACTACTCTAGCTTACTTTTATATAGTTTCAATATAGCGAATTATTATAGATACGGACATATATACTGCAATATGTCAGCTGTTGAGGAACAACACAAAATCCCAAAGAAGCAAAGTAAATAATTTAGATTACAATGTGTCTAGTATTCATTTGCAAATATATCTCTATATCATAACATATAATTCACTCTTACTGATGTCAATTAGTCTTCAAAAGACCTAACGTTTTTCTCACTTTAAATAAAGAACCTTTGGTGAATGTCATAATTCAATCAGTCTGTATAATATAATGGTACAGACAAAGGTATAGTTCAGGGCCAACTTGAAATTATCTCCCTTTAAATTATAGCTCTTCTGTGTTATGGATAAATCAACACTCCTATAGGCACAAGGTCTTGATAATTTTCAAATGAGATTAGACTATAATTTAGTCTTTATTTTCTCGCTTTGATTGGATTTATTTCATGAAATTTATATTGGTGTCTGTACAGTTGTCGAAAATTAGAATAACATTTCCATTATATTTGACATATTATTTATTTTCGTTTGATTAGCTCTATAGACGTTAAAAAGTAATTAAATTGTATGGGAGATTAATTTTCGTTTTTTTTCCCCAAAACTAGATTTTATGAAATTCATCACATTAATTCATTTTTGGCCATTTGTTTCGGTGAGAAACCAATTTACATAATTACACAGATTGAATTTCATCCATTATATTGAATTAATTTCAGCAATTATTGCAATGTATCGATTTTGTGTTTATATGTAAAATTCTTCATTCGATGACACGCAATAGTCTTCAATTCAAATTATATTTCCCACGTGGATTTCACTATTAAACGGTTTCACTATCATCATCAATATCAAGACATGACAACATCCATCACTATCAGCCTTCGCATTTTGTAAGTCCTCTAGAAGGCACTTTGTATCCACCCTTATGTGATGATTCTAAGTTTTTGCTGGTTGGCTAACTCTGGCGTTTTCATGTGTAAGAGTCTGTAGAAGTCCATATATGATAGGTGAGTCGACAACAGTTCTAATATAAGGCGAAGGAATCAGTGAATGTGGCTAACTAGGATTAGATTAGAAATGCGTCCGTTAGAGATGACTGCTCTCCACTCTCTCTCTCTAAACCTTAGGGCTATATGTTCTATTATAAATGAAAGGTCCGATTTGTGGTAAATGAATTCGATCGAGAGGCATGAAATTTTATTAGTTACAGATTTACAGTCAATATTACATCAGCTCTATGCAGACACTGGATGCCACCTACAGGATCCAAGAAAAGCGATGGGCCATAGGAACAGATGGTGAGAGAGAGAGAGAGAGAAAGAGAGAGAGATACTGTAGTGTTTTTCCCTGTTTGTAATAAATAATGGCTCATAATATTCGTTGTGATTGTATAATGTCGCACAAGAAATAATACCTTTGGTGTGGAAGAAAATCTTTGTTTAAATAATGGTTGGGTTTTCTTTGATGTAGAAATGCGTTTTTTTTTTAGTTTTGTCGTCGGTGACTATGCTTTAGAAAATCGTGATTTTTTTTTCATTAACCGTATTTGACGACATATAAGGCACACTTCTTTTTTTTACTAAAAATATTGTTGTATTCTCATATGCAGATGCATGCAGAGGGAGTTGGAGACCGAACAAAGACTGCAACATATCGACCCCAACTCTTCTGCTATCACAGGCTTTCTTTCCCGTTCTCCTAGGTTGCTCAACCGGGGACCTGAGGACCCAGCCTCTGCTGGGACATGGCTGTCATTCCAGCATCTTCTCTTCAACTGATCTGAACTTCCTGTCGCCGGGGTTATATAACAATTTGACGTCTACCTAATTCCTGCGAGCGTCACAATTCGCACTCAATTCAACCCCTCGACAGTCAAGGTCGCCCTTGATCCCCTGATATCTTCGACCAGATGCACCTGTTATTTACACAGGTGAATTTCTTCTTTTGACAGCTTGGCCGGGGTCAATATGCAACAATATTTTTCAAAATTCTTCTGCGTCTTATTTGCCATATCTAGTTGTTGTTTTTTTTATTTTGTTTTCTTACCTTTGAATATAATAAAGTTTTTGTAGGCCTGTGTTCTTTTTTTTTCAATTATTTTTGGTTTAATTGTAATCAAGTCTTGTTTAACCAAAATCCCACCTTATAAATATAGGTTAGACTGTACTGTTTACTAATAATTTTACGAATGACTATTTTTTTAATTGATTTGCCATGGTGAAATCGGGGTGCGTCTTATACATCCGTTTGTCTTATTTACCGTTAAATACGGTACTCAATTTTGGTTTCAATTTTAGTTGCGTCTCATGCTTATATTAATGCTTCTATTTAGGAAAAGGAAAATAATTCAGATTATTATTTCATATAATGATCTGATTTTATATAATGATCTGAAGCTTCATTTCGGAATATCTACGGGTTATGGATTATCCTTTCATTGCTCTTACTGTCAAATCCCGGTAATACATGTTAGGGCCTTTATTGATAGCCCAAATAGGTCAGTTTAAAAATCATTTGTTTTCGATAGGACTATGTGCAAGACACTCCTTAAAAACAACAACATAAAAAATGGAAATATAAACGTACAAGGAACTTGATTCCCTAACCTCTAGACATAAAATAACCCTAGACGGGTTCACATGCCAGTAAAATTAACCCATCATATAATCAATATAAATGAATTATAACGTTCAGTTGGGCAACAGGTGTCACAAAGTTCTCATTTAATCCCGAAGTTGGATGGGGAATTGATTTTTTCTTTATTTATAAAAGCGTTTTAAGTGTATTGCTCTAATGGATATTTCGATGTGTTGTGTCTTTCTTTGGTTACATTCACATATATAAACATAGAGAGACTTTGTAAAATGTTGCGAACAAAACAAAAAAGTTCTTTAATAATATTGTTAATCTCACCTTGTTCATTGTCAATTAGTTGCAACGTACTTTCATTATTGATATTCCCTTAAAATGTATTTTAGACGACAAAGACTCGGTTCAGAATGGTTAATTATTGATACACCTAAAGGAAAAGATATTTGTAAACAGAATATCTTTAAGAAAATACAAGATTCTTGTTTGTTTATTTTGTTTATTATAATTATTATTATCTATTTATTTATTTTTATATTTTTTTGGTAATTAGCTTTCGTTTGGAAATGAAACCAGAAAAAAAAAATTATAACAAACTGAAATATCAATAAAAGTGTATTCTAAAATCATATTGTTTCGATTTTTATATTGCAGCCCTCTAATTGAATATATAAAACTTTACTAAAATACCGCGAGGATTATTGGAATTTTATGTACAAAATAATAACAGTGATTAAATCCATTTTAAATCTTGTTGTTTATCGATGAATTAAAAACTTCAGAAAATAACACGGATGAAAAAAATATATATATATGAATTGGACAAGAATAGCCTGACAGAATATTGACAATCCTAATCAATATGCTATGACAATAAAAAATTTTTCTCTTTTAAATATTAAACATTGTTTAATCTTTTTAAATAAATACAACAATAGTTTAAAAGAAAAAAACTTCTAACTCCAAGAAGTTTTCAAATATAATATGTGTTTGTGATATAACGATTAACCTCTTATTGTTCAATTTAACCCAATATATATATAAATAGTAGGGTAGAGTGGTCTCTTTATCCTTTGTTAGGGAATCAGTCAAGAAGGAAAACTCTGACTTCAAACCTATTTAACTCGACTTAAAAACAGAGCTTGTATCACATACGACCTGTGCTGAGAGGTCGATAAATACATACATATACATACAGATGCTGGCAAATATATAAAATATATACATGTATCATATATATATATATATATATATATATAAACTAAACTCTTCGAGCTGACAAAGAAAAGAGGCAGAAGGTATCCCGCAAAAACAATTACCGACGCCGACTACGCTGATGACATAGCGATACTGGCAAATACACCCAACCAAGCCGAAACACTACTGCATAGTTTGGAACGAGCAGCCGCAGGCATAGGCCTCTATGTCAATGCACACAAAACGGAATATATGTGCTATAATCAAACGGGGGACATCTCCACACTAGACGGAACCCCTCTTAAACTAGTGGACAAATTCACTTACCTAGGAAGCAGCGTCGCATCAACCGAAAAGGACATCGGCACGAGGTTAACGAAAGCATGGACAGCTATCAATGGGCTATCGATTATATGGAAATCAGACCTAACCGATAAAATGAAACGCAGTTTCTTCCAGGCAGCGGTCGCATCGATACTGCTATATGGCTGCACTACATGGACTCTAACAAAACGGCTGGAGAAGAAGCTAGACGGCAATTACACAAGAATGCTGCGAGCAATCTTGAACAAGTCCTGGCGGCAACACCACACAAGACAACAATTGTACGGCCACCTGCCTCCTATCACGAAAACTATTCAATTTAGACGAACCAGACTTGCAGGACACTGCCGGAGAAGCAGGGACGAACTCATAAGTGATGTACTCTTATGGACCCCCACACATGGCCGTGCAAAAGCAGGATGACCAGCAGGAACATACATTCAGCAACGATGTGAGGATACGGGATGTTGTCCAGAAGACCTGCCTGAGGCGATAAACGATAGGGAAAAGTGGCGAGAGAGGGTCAGGGATATCCGTGCTACCAGCACGACAGGATGATGATGATGTATATGTATTTTCTTTTTAGGCAAATGAGACTTAGCAACTGTAATTAAAGGCAGTTTAAAAACAGCACAGCACATACACTTTAAACTGCCCACCGCGTGCTCTTCGAACATCTTTGGTCACTGTTGAGGACGTGTGTAATCCTATGATTTGGGGTTCAGGATTTGTTCTGTGCTCAAGGAAATTTTGGGATCGCGGTGTTCATTGCGAGAAGGTAATTTAATTTGTGAACGCATAGACCGTTGCTACCGTTTTCAACGTTTAGAGAGAGGGGTTAAGGGTTACATGACTGTGAATTAACCGAAGCTATAAAACTTTGCACCTGTGTCAGATGCAATCTATCGTCTCTTTTAGATTTCTCTAAAGTTAGAAAAAAATCTCTTTTAACTCCAAAGCTAAAAGAGACTTTGTTTAGTGTGGGATAACTTTAGTCAACACCAGTAGTGGATCGAGGCAATGTTTAAATGGCCTTCAAGCACATTTGCAACATCTTGCCGACCAATAAGAAAAGACGAATAAAAAGCTAAACACCTAATCCCTGTCTATTATTATCAACAAAATCTACGTACAAAAGAATCTACTGTCTAAATACACATTATATATATATTGCCTATGACTTGAATACCATGTGATGGCCTAGTAGGGTGGGCCTGCAGAATACACCGACTGCATCTCTGCAGAGGAGTAAGATGCCCCCCCCCACAACGAGTGTCTGAGATATGACCCTAAAGCATCTGATGGGGAGGCTTTAGTAATACTGGAGCTTTGGCGGATGCAGAGTATCCCCTCATAGCCATCGCTCTCAAGTCTACTCTGACCCGGAATGGTAGCACCTGATAGAGTCCTAAACTGTGAGAACTAAACTGTGAGAACTAAACTGTGTACTCATGCTTAACTGAATTACTTGAAATAGGGCAGTTTTAACATTTAAACTACATACTTATGCTAAACTGAATTATTTGAAATTTAAATTCAGCCAACCAATCCCGCGTGACTGTATCGATCCAACCAACGGGCTCTTCTCAGGATTTATAAGCTTTGACTTGCCAATGGCTAATTATGTCCCTGCAAATATTTCTTTTTTTTTTTATGAAATATCAACCTTCAAGGGTAGCTTAATGCCAAAGCCATCCTTGTAGAACAGTTGTAGAACTATTTAACCCCTGACTTGGGGGGATAAAGTGGTTCAGACCTTTCCCATAGGTATTTGTCATAAAGTGAACGTAGTAGCGCGATAAGAGTTCGAACTCTCTTACAACGATGTTGTTTTCCAGCGAGTTAACCACTATACCACGTGGACTTCCCTACGAATAATTGATTCGGCCGCTATCCAGACCACTGAGAGTTGTGGTGTCATCTCATTACTATATACTTATTCTTAATAATATTGAAGGAAATATATACACGTAATGTACATACGTTGGTTTTAAATTCTTTTTTATTAATTTTATTTTATTTATTCATTCATTTATTTCTGTTGTAACACTATGTAGGTGGTCCGCCAAGCAGACGATCCCTTTGTCTGTTTTGGCGCGAAACCAGAAAAATTGTTTGGACTCGAGATCTCGACGTGACCGGAAGTGGGTAAGGGAACGCGAGAGGAGTTGGACAAAGGAACTCAGAGAAGTCAGTTGGCGACGGGCGACGGAGAGTGACAGATGGAGTGGACATCGGTCGGGAGAAGTGACCAGTCGGCATGAGAAAGAGTCCAGCAACAGTGAGGGAAGACCAGTCAAGATGAGTCAGCACTCCTCGTGGGTTGTAGAATTTTCGCTAGAAATCCACGCTAGCGTTAGTCTACATATGCACATAGGGAATGCAATGTTACATAACTCCACTTCTTGCGCTTTGAGTTAACCCAAGCTCATATTGTTCGTTTGTTCTTTGTTCTTTCCTCCCACTCCCTGGATTGTATTTCTTGTAGCCATGAAGAAATGTGCGATGCCCCTATCGGAACAACTAGTTGATCACCGGCCAAGAAGTGAAATGGTTTTGAAGAAGTTGGTGTAACGTGGGGGCCGCAGGGGTATTGTCACCCTGTATTTAATCGTATTTTTGTTTTTGTTTTGGTTTGTTATTTTTGGAGAGAGGTTTAAAATGATGTAACATTTTTCCTCTCTTCTCCAATTTAGAAAAAATGTTAACCTAAAGAATTTAGAGAAATTAATATAAATCTAAACATCGTAATTAAACTTTATAAAATTGAATCAAATATTTTATAGCATTAAAACTCTTTCATACATGTTTAATGTAATAAAAAACAAAAAAAAAATAATAGTCTTCACAATATAATTGATTCTAACATCAATAAACAAATGAATAATTGAATTTGATCAAATTTAATAAAAAGAATGTTAAGCATACGTAAAAAAAACATAACGAAAAAGCAAATTATATATGCAATTAAATGAAAATATATTTCAATTGATTTTTACTGCTTAACGAATACAGAAGTGTTGAATGTAGAAAAAATATAACTTAGAAATCTAAAAGAACGCGAAAAATCCCAAATTTATTCAACTTATTAAATTATTTAATCGATTTTTTTTACCTACAAGTGTATATCATTGAAATGTTTAAAAATTGTTCTGTTTTGAGTTCTTTGTTTAATGACATATTAACCTTCGTAGGTTATCTAATGCCAAATCTATCCGATTCAACGCATAGTTGGCAGCATAGAGAAATTAATAATTTTCCCCAGTGCATTACTCGGAAAGCAAAAACAAGAGTGTAACTGTAGTTCGAACTCGCTTACTCTGATGTCTCGAAACACTCGAAAACAAATGTATACAACGTCTATGAGTACTGTCCTCAAATAGCTTTTACAGTTTTAACAAACCTATTTTCAAAACACTGCATTGTAATCAGGTGGATGCGGTAATGTTCTCCATAAACAATTGAATAAAGAGATGTCTATGTTAAATATTTAATGAAAAGAGTTCCAATTGGATTGAGACATAATTTTTTTTAAAAAGTGTCTTCCATGTGTTACTCAATGCCTCACGAGGAAATGATAGACAGAAGTTATCGCACGTTCAACTCAAAACATTTCAACGCTTAAAATAAACCTCATTTAACGAGTTGCTACACCATATTTTTGTTTCTCTCAATAAATTCTTCAAAAACTGAGAAACTGACGGTCACCAAGCTCCATTGACTCTGTTGATGGTATCCCAACTTCATTCCTTTATTTCTTTTTTTCATTCATTCTTTCTTTCCTACCATCTTTTTTGTTCTTCCTTCCTTTATTCATTACGTCTTTTCTACTTTTCCTTTCTTTTCTCCTTACTTTTTTTCTCTCTCTCTCTCTGTCTCCATTTTCCTTCCTCCATTCTTTCCCTCCATCCTTTCCGTTTTTTCTTCGTTCCTTCATTCCTTCTTTTGTTTTTCCCCACAGTCATTTCTTTCCTTCCTTTCTTTTTTCTACCTTTCTTTATTTCTTTTTTATTTCTTTTCACATTTTTCCTTCCATTATTTTTTCATTCTATCTTTCCTTCCATCCTTTCTGTTTTTCCTTTCTTCTTGTCCACCTTTCTTTCCTCATCAATTTTCCTTTCATTTATTTGTTTCTTTGTTTCTCTTTTTGTTTCTTTGTTTCTTTCTTTCTTACCACTCTCTTATTTCCTTTCTTCTTTCCTTCTATCTTTTCCTTTCTTCTTTCCTTCCATCTTTTCCGTTCTTCGTTCCTTCTTTCTTAACCTTTCTTTCTTTCTTTCTTTCTTTCTTTCTTTCTTTTCTGTTTTTCCTACTTTCTTTTTTACTTCTCATTCATCACCCCATTTTTCTTTCATTTTTCTATTTTTTCCTTCTTTCTTTTTTTTTCTTTTTTTCTTTTTCTACTTTCTTTCCTTCCTGGTTTCGTTTCTTTGTTTTTTTGTTTGTTTGTTATCACCACTCCCTTCTTTTTTTTCTTCTTTCTTTACTTCTTTCATTTTAATTGTCTTCTTTTATTATTTTTTCAATTACTTAAACACATTTGTGTTTTCCCTTCCTTTTTTCTAATCCATTGCGTATCTCTTTCTGCATTTGGTTAAAATTCAACTCTTTATTGACGAACACGTTCATAAATTACCTTTTCATATCTTCATCAAAGGCATAGCATAATAATTTTAATGACAATAAAATTTGATTTGATATGTTGATTAAAAGCTTGATGAATCAAAATTATTTTTTTAAAATTTCTATTACACTTATTTTATTATTTATTACACTTAAAAACCTCTAGAAAGACTGCAATTATTGAAATATACCATCAGAAGCGAATTACATGAGCTTAATTAGTACAGAATTCGTTAAAAACTGAACATACTCTTAGTACATAAAAAGATTAGTTGGTAGTTTTTCGACGTGTTAACCTTTTTTTTTTAGATTTCACCGAGGTCAGTTTAACAATTATGGTCTTCAATTATATGGCACAAAAACATATCTTCACAGTTATTTTAAACAATAAAAGAAACACATAGTTTGTAACAATGTCAATGCTTTAAGATGCAATATATTAAGAAAGTTTAAAACAATTTTAAAGAGAACAGGGAAGTTTGGAATATTCCTTTATTATAGATGCATCCATATCAATTCTCACCCGGAGTGGTAGTACCTGTTTGGGTCTCATCTATGGGTCAAATACAGCTGTTTGAAAATTATTCGTATTTGATACGATTGTGTGAAAATAAATAAATGAATAAATAAATGAATAAATAAATGAATAAATACAAACTCTTAAGAAAAATTGCACAAAAATGTAAATATGAATGTACCTTGAACGCGATTCTTTAATCTATAGACATAAAATAACCCTCAACGAATAGACATGCCGTTTAAATCAATAAATCAATTTACAACATTATTTCCAACATATCTATTAAACACTTCGATTGGGATTTTTCACGTGTTACCCTCCAGGCTCAAACTGTTCCTGTGAATAATGCCAAGGAAGTGGTAATTTGACTTAGAATATCCGGACTATTGAGTTCATTTTTATTGTTATTATTACAACGTTTCCGCTGATATTTCCTTCAGCTTTCTTCCGGTGTTTCATGTGGAACTCGTGATTCTACACAGAATCTTGAACTGAACCCTTTATTTGATCTACGGGGTTAGACTGTTCCAAGTCCGAGTGCAAGTGTTAAGTTATAGCAAGTATTCCTTGTTAGTCTTACCGGTTATTTGGACTGAACCTGCAACCTCCAGATGATTTCATTCAAAAGCACCTTCCAATCAAACCCCTTATTCCCAGTGCTATGTGTTTTTGTGCCCTGTTCCATGGTAATTTGACATTCTTTTCAGTTCCACAGTTCTTAAACCTGGAGCCTCGTCACCAGCTGCTTTTCATACCAAGTTGGTCAATTGTTAGTCGTTTTTTGAATTCTGTTTATATATATATATATATATATATATATATGTTTTTATAGCCTATATTATATATATATATATATGTTTTTATAGCATATATTATATATATATGTTTTTATAGCATATATTATATATATATATATATATATATATATATATATATATGTTTTTATAGCATATCAACCTTTGAATTCTGTTTATATATATATATATATATATATATATATATATATATATATATATATATATATATATATATATATATATATATCCGAGCCCTCCGAATGAGGATGCGAAACAAGGCTAATTTTTATTCGAAGTTTAACAGACTTGAATTAAGAGTTTTTCTTCCCCAAGACCGCTTGTCATATCAAGGTTAAAGAGCATAGTCTACCCTACTATTTACACATAATTGAAAGGAGAATAATTGGATTCATACATTTCCTAAGGGTCTTAGCGGAATATGAAATGCAAACAATCTGGTCCAGCATTTGAACTCGGGTCTCCGTGTCCATTTCTCGCAACGGTAATGATTATCTATCTATCTATCTATGGATAGTTTGAAGATAACTTTATTTTCAACCGAGTTATTTGAGCTCATTTTTTACATAGAGTTAAATAGTTACAATCATTGCTATGTAACATTAGCAATCATATTTATGAAGTATTTCTATCTAATGTAAATAATTCGCACACCGTTATATGGTTTCAAAGAACTAATATTAGTCATTAGTAATGGTTGAACAGTTCTATTTGACCCATATATGGAATGCTAACGTATATTACCGATGCAGACCAGAGTGATGGTTATGAACAGATACTCTACACTCCCCAAAGCTCCAGGACTAGAGCCTCACCGTTAGATGCGGTTTAGAGTCTTATCCAGGATACTCATTAAAGCGGTGGTTCACAATTCTGCAGTGGTGCAGCCAGCATATTCTACAGCCACTGTTGACCGGACGGTGTAAATCCCTGGATACATGCTAATGTATTAGAATTTGTAAAGACAATAAGATGAAATAATATCCTACTTGTTTATTATCATTGTTATTCTCATTATACCAACAACTAAATGGTTCATGTTCTAAGTTCATTTATATATCTTTTTGGTATATATATATATATATATATATAACTTCAGGTAATATCGCTGACAAAATTGAGCCTTCGGGAATAATATTCGTATGTAATGTTAACTTCAAGCTATCACAAGTAATATACTGGTAAATAAGTAAATAAGTATTCGGCCTTTTACTTTCCCTATCGATAAAACAAGCTCTGTAGAATAATTTGTGGATATAAGAGAAGCAATGGACATCCGTAGGCATGTCAGAGCCAGTTCGGAGAGGATTCGCTGTTCCATGAAGGCTTTTCAAGTGAAGCGAGTAAAGAAATATGGAAGATAAGGGTAATGGAAATGAAGGGAACGAGACTGGCTAGCAGGAAAGGGAATTAAAGAGAGTTCAGATAGTCATAATTGATTCTGAATGATAAGGAAGATAGCACAATTGGAAAAGCCTTTTTCTTACAGGATATAAGATTGTGATTTCATATATACAGGGTGTTCAAAAACAATGTTAACGTTTTTATGGGAGTTCTTTGATGATGTGATTCCAAAATCTCTTTTTGTTCGCCATCCCTATCAAGACAATTAGAAACTCGCCTAAGTAGTCTCCGTTATATAAGCCCTACTTTTCTGATAAGGATACACTAATAGAATTATTAATTCTTTTAGATGGTGAAAGATTCTCAGAATGTGTTGACTGGAATGGTAAACTGTTTGAAATTATATCATAAAGGAACTCCCATAAGGATGATATCATTTCTTAAATCATCCTGTATATCAATAATTTTAACATTGTGAAACTAGCAACGATTCTAAAGGCTTATGATGACTGTTTTTTTAGTCTTTAAATTGTTTGTTTGTTTGTTTGTTTTTATGGCATATCAACCTTTTAGGTGAATATATTATGATGTAAAGTCGAC
>OY757911.1:39197328-39297328 GCA_963585895.1 Sepioteuthis lessoniana
GCTTAATTGCAGTTAAAAGTTCTAATATATGCTGACTTAAACAAAAGAGCATAAAAATTCCATCAGTTTTTTTTAATGATTTTGAAAAAGGTTTATTACCGTAAACTAAAATTGGATCTAGATGATCACACCAACTTTACATCTTTTCTTTTCTTTTTTTTAATGGCACATCAACCTTCGTCGGTTACTTTATCCCCAAACCATCCTTTTATAAGAACAGCATTGATATTATATAACACATATTTGGGAAGATAAGGGGTTCTATACCT
This sequence comes from Sepioteuthis lessoniana, assembly GCA_963585895.1. Classification (NCBI taxonomy): domain Eukaryota; kingdom Metazoa; phylum Mollusca; class Cephalopoda; order Myopsida; family Loliginidae; genus Sepioteuthis; species Sepioteuthis lessoniana. Next base: position 39,197,598 of record OY757911.1, read on the forward strand.
TTCCCCAGAGGTGTTAGTACGAAAATAAACATAATAGCTAAATTGGTTTGCTTGGTTTATTTGTTTGGGTTTTACGGCATATAAACCTTTGTAGGTTATTGTTGTAGCCCATGAAAGAGTCACTAATGAAAACACAAACACGGATATTAGATAACAGATTATATTACACAAGAAAGATAGAGTTACATAGAAAAGGTAAGAAGTCTCGTACTGTTCGGATAACACCGATATTGATCTACCCTCTGGCAGCGAAATCTCTAGTACTAATAACGGTGAGAAGAGTCCATTATGGTAAGATGGGTAAGGCTCCCATAACACCCCTCCCCGAAGCGTTTTACTTCGTAAAAGTGCTGTTAATTTTTTTTTCTTTTTGGGTCGATCATTAACGGGTCGGTGAATTTCCTTTTTCTCTGACGTTTTTCAGGAGCTGATTGAGGAGGTGTTATATTTTGACCTTCGACCCAGCCCAAAAATGCTATTCCAAGGTGATAGACCGGAAGGAAGTGACACATTCCAATGGCCAGTAATCGAAAGAGATCGCGTGGGCGGATTAAGACTTATGATATGGGACAAGGTGAAGGTCCCATTGTGCCACTACAGTGATGCACCGGAAGAGAGTAACCTCTGAACTGCATGACAGTTATTTCCGCTTGATGACGATTAAACATTCGATTTCAAAGATCCAGTGGGCGATCGTGTGGGCGTTGAATTATTATATAATTGAGTTGAGTTGGGTGCCAAAGCAGTTGCCAGTAGAATTCCAGACAGCTAGAGACCAGATGTGGTATGGAAGGCCACACCCGACCGAGGGGGCCCTCGGAAAAGCCCCGATGGAGTGGACCTCAAGACCTCTGGTTGAGCATCTAAGAGAACAAGAAAGACACAACGTGACGGTCATAACAGTGGGGTCAAAATATGAAGTTTATGTTCGGTCTCTAGCACCCTCTCACATGCAAACCTTGAACAACCCTTTCAAACCTTACAAATAAAGTGAGAGGTAAATATAATTGTAAAGAAGTCTTCCTGCGTTTTCCCTCTTGCATCTTTATCATGCGTCGTTTATTCATGCGTCTGTCTTTGATGTTGTGTCGTTGTGATGCTGAATGATGATGTAGATGACTATATAACAGAGGATCTATATCGAACATGCCGAAAATAGTGTCTGGTGGCTCTTCTTCTCTTTGTGGTACGTCGTTGGAGTCGTTCAAATGGCGTTTCTGTGATTGGTTCTTTAATTATTCCACGTTCTCAACAGGACGTGTTATTTTGATATCTTTTAAAGTAATTTTTTTCTCCCGGGTTGAACCTTTTTTTAGGCGCTAATGTGGTCTTTCGCAGCTTATTTTGTTTCGGGAGTAGCTTATCGCCGAATTCCACTTACGATAATATGCCCATATTCACGAATCGGTCTAGCTCTTAATTTATTTCTTCGGTCGTAGCGAACGGTACGTTTCGCATCTTTCTAAAAATGGGTCGTGTATTTTCCTTCAGTTCAAATTTTCCCTTAATTTTAGTACATAAGCCAAGACCAACTGAAAATACTTTGGGGAAACTACCTTTTAGTTCCATCTTAATTTTTTCAGCTTCGGCCGTCATGCATTCTACTTTTTGGCAAACGTATTAATTGGTTGATCCCAGAGATTAAATTTTTGAAACCAGTCTGACCCAAACAAACTTTCTGTGGTCTTCAGTACGAAGACTTTTAATTTTTTGGTTATATCATTTTGTGATACTGGGATAATTATTTCGCCTTCAAATTTATTTTGTCTCCTGTTATCGTTCACGACTTCTTGCTTGTCATCTTCAAGATTAGCCTACTTAATTTTCCCCAAGTTTTTAAGTTTATTATTGGTAAATCAGAGACAAAGTTTTACTGAAATCTTACCGAATTATTTAGTACTTTGATTGTTATGTATTTACGAACGACTTTGTCTGACTTGTCCTCACTTTTTGTATGTCTGACTGTTTTTAATTATTTTTCTGTTTCTACACTGTGAGCCCTTATGTCCGAATTTATCACGGTTTTGACAATTTTTTTTTTGTACGATAGGGACAGTCCTTGGTCCAATGTAATTTTCCACAGCGGTAGCAAGCGCTGGGTGTTTTTTTTTTTTTTTTTTTTTTTTTTTTTGGTTGACACTAGTCTGCCTGTATTGAAATTTCGGGTAATCATATTTTTCTCTCTTTTACCGGCAAGTATGATTGGGATCTATGCTTGACTTTCCTTACGTAAGCAACATCAGACTCCTCGATATTTTTTGAGTCTTTTCAGACACTCATTATCCTCTGACTATCTTCAGCTAATTTTTGAAGTGTGAGATCGGGTTCGTTCTCTAATTTCGACAAAACTCTGTGTCTGATTTCCGCGTCTTTTGCCGACACGAGGTCTTATGCGAATATCAGACCTTTGAAGTTATCCACTGACAATTCTAGTTTTAAATCGTCGCAGTTTTTTTTTTTTTTTTTTTTTACGACCGTCGCAAACCCTAAATAATAATCAGTCTCTTTTTGTTCAGCTGAGACATTTCCATCTTTTGTGGAATAGAGACGTTTTGGAGCTAAACAATTCTGACAGTAATTTAACTGTTTCTAAAAATCCAAGTTCGCAATTTTTTTTTGCTTAGATATAATCTACGAACTTGTTGTGTTCCACAGTTCCTAGCTTTCGTAGAAGTAGCCGGACTTTTTTTGCATCAGTCCAATCGGCACAGTCGGTAATATAGATATATTCATATCTTCTGTAATATCCCTCAAAGGTCTTATCCTCACCTGGTGCGTAGGGAAATGTTTCGAGTGCGTTCCAAACTACATTTTGAGTGAAAATAGTAGTACTATCTGTAGGCTGGTTATTACTTAGACTTTTAAAAAGTGCTTCTTGTTGTTTTTGTAATTCAAGGTAGAACCGTTGTTGTTTTTCCTTGTTTTTTAAGATTCTTTCTTCGTTATCTTTCTAAAGTTGAAGGAGTTTTTCCTCATTTTTTGTTGAGACTCTATTTAGAACTTCATCATTTGTGTAAACATTTCTTTAAGGTCTTCCATTTTTTTTTTCAGTAAATATCCCCAGAAATCAAGAATAATTACTGTGTGTGCGTGTGTCTTTTGTAAGCGCCGAATTAAATTTTTGTCTCTGAAGCGGGAAGAAAGAAAAATATGAAAATCACTTTTTGATTACGTGACAATCTTACAGATTTTTTTTAAATATCCGCTATCTGACACACTCCGTCGTTTGTACAATTTTTAGTTGTTTAACAAAAATCTTGTTCGGTTCGTTGTATGCTGGAAGTTTATTGTAGATTCTTTAACAACTTGTAGTTGGGTATCTCTTTGTTGCTGCGATGTATCTTCGCCAGTATGTTGTGCGATTAACCCCTTTTGCTTGTTGGAGAGTCCAATTTTTCGTTCGTATTTCAAGTCGCCAGTATATTGTGGCCCATGAAAGGGTCACTAATGAAAACACAAACACGGATATTAGATAACAGATTATATTACACAAGAAAGATAGAGTTACATAGAAAAGGTAAGAAGTCTCGTACTGTTCGAATAACACCGATATTGATCTGCCCTCTGGCAGTGAAATCTCTAGTACTAATAACGGTGAGAAGAGTCCATTATGGTAAGATGGGTAAGGCTCCCACAACAGTTGTTTAATGCCAAATGATCAGTTCTATTGCTAACAATTCAGTTTAGCATGGGTACACAGTTTAATTGTCAAAAACATTTCTTTTTCAAGCTATTCAGCTAAATTAGAGTTTGAACTCATTTACTACGAGGTTGATTTCCAGTGTTTCAGCCATTACGCCAGAGATTCTTACCCCGCCAATCGTCTATGAAGCACTTACAATTGGAAAAAAATTTGCGAGCTGTATTGAACAAATCCAGGATGCAACATACCACAAAGCTTCAGCTACACGACCATCTGCCTCCCATCTCAAAAACCATCCAAGTCCGACGAACATGCAGGACACCGTTGGACACTGCTAGAGAAGTAAGGACGAACTTGTAAGCAACGCTTTCCTCTGGTCCACATCTCACGGACGAGCAAGTATTGGACGACCAGCAAGAACTCATCAATAGTAGCTCTGTGGGAACACAGGATGTAGCCTAGTATACCTGCCAGAAGCGATAGACGATAGAGACGAGTGGTGAGAGCGAGAGCCAGGGAAATCCGTGCTAGTAGCACAACATGATATACGAGGGTCATTAAATAAGTTTCCAGACTTTTTTCGTATGGGAACTTTTATTTATAGTACACACATGAAACTCTAGTCCCCTTCGAAGTAATCTCCTCAGGCTGCAATGCACTTGTTGTACCGTTCCAACAACCTCTGGAAGGCCCCATGGAAGTCCTCTTGTGTGAGCGTGTCAATGACCTTCGTCACAAACTCTTTCATCTTCTCAATTGTCTCATAATGACAGCCTCTCAGTTTTTCCTTGTGCTTAGGGAATAACCAAAGGTCACATGGAGCAAGGTCTTGACTATAAGAAGGGTGAGAAACTGTCTTGATGCCCATCTTGGTCAATTAGTCTGTGACAAGGATGGAGTTGTGGACTGGTGCATTGTCCTGGTGGAAATGCCACTGACCCGAGTTGAAGAGTGTTGGCCTTTTCCGACGGAATCTCTTCCTGAACTCCCTTAAAACCTCAACATATGAACCCTAACCCTAAGCCTTTGGCCAATCAATTCTGGTGTATTGACTTCCTTACTCCTCCCACACCTCTCATCATCCCTCACAGACTCCCTGCCTTCCTTGAATCTCTTATGCCTTTTATTTACCCAACCCCTCCGCTCAGGCAGGATATGACACAAGGTCAATTTTTAAGCGGAGTTTAACAGGTTTAAATTCAGAGTTTTCCTTCTCCTAGACTAGTTACCTCACCAAGGCTGAAGAACCTAGTCTGCTCTACTATTTACCCAGAGCTGGAGGGAGAATAATTGGATTCATACCTTTCCCAAGGGTATTAGTGCTATGTGAAATGCAATCAGTCTCGTCCAGGATTTGAACTCGTGTCACCGTGTCCATTTCCTACGACGATAACCATTACACCACGGGCACCTCCATTGAATCTCTTATGCAACTCAAAAACTAATGCTCGATTCATGCAAGATGATCAAAAAGCAGTCTGAAGCATTCCATACGTTATTGTGGCTTTTTTCTAAGTTTAAAACAGAATCTTATTGTATATCGTTCTTCTAAAGTGTCGTATTGCATTTTTGAAATTCACCAGCTGTGACAATCAGGCTTTGGTATGGTGTATTCCAATTCCTGCTGTAGCTCTTAATTTGAACCTGAAATCATAAAAATTGGTCCTTCATCTCATAATATGCATAGCAATAACAATTTAAAATGCCTGTACCAAAAAAGTCTGGAAACTTATTAAATACACCACTTGTATATATATATATATATATATATATGTGTATATATATATATATATACTAGATCTTCAGTGGAAGATTTTATCTTATGAATTATTTGCCAAAGTTGAACGTTTCCGTAGACTCTTGAAAATTCAGTATGTTATTGCTATGCATCTTATGAGATGACGGACCAATTTCTATGATTTCAGGTTCAAATAAAGAGCTACAGCTGGAATTGGAATCAAGGCGTGTCGGTTATCAAACGAAGGGGAAAATATGAACGCATTCCATTAACGTTGGTAGCGTTCGGTATCAAATTTGTGTGATTTAATTAGTGTTCGAAATCTTATTTTAAAAGAACAGTTCATATCACATCTATGTGTATGTGTTAACATTTATATCATTTAATTAATTCCATAACATACCTATCTTTATCAATATATCTTTCTTCTTAGCTAAATTCTATCTCTCAATCTCTTTAATATATCAGTTTATTTATATAAGTGTATACAAATGATGAAGCCAAATTATTTTAAATGAAGGATTTTGTAACTTTTCGGCATCAATCTGACCAAATAATGAGACAAATTGAAAAGGCTGGGTCTCTGTTTGATAGTATTGTGGTTTGAAATTATTCTAGATTCAACAAATTTCATAGTTATCGGCCGTTTTGGAAGACATGTATTTTTTTGTTCCGAAGATCCATTCTGAGTTATCGGCTGTTTTGAAGGATATGTATTTTTTTTTGTTATGAAGATCCATTTGCAATAATCAGGTATTTTCGAAAGTCGAATCTTAAGGAAATTTTAAATTTTCAATGGAAAATTTTTTTTATTGATACTTATATCGATAGATGCATAGATATATTAAACAGACAGAGTTATTAAAAGAAGTCTAACATTGATAAAGATCAATAGATATGTAATGGAAAGTTTATTATAGGTAGAGATAAAATAAATAATAAAACATTAATACACACTAATACATACACACACACACACACACACACATATATATATATATGTACACAGATGATGAGAAAGTGATGTGATATGGATTTTTTAAAAAACTTTTTGAATGCTAGTTACGTCACATACATTTGAAATAGAACACGACTGACGGAAATGGAATGTTTTAAAACTTTTTCATCTTTTTCGTTTCATTTAATAAGCAACACGCCCCGAAGAAGGTCTAAAAGTCAAAACGTTAAATATTGGCCAATAATTCAATAGATATAGACATTTTCTGAAGACCTAGTGTTTATTTCCAGTTTTCCCCATATATATTTATATTTATATATATGAGTGCGTGGGTGTAGGTATATATATATATATATATATAGGTGTGTGTGTGTGTGTAACCAAGGAGAGCTATTACGCCAAGGGAACTAAACCCTTATATATATAGTTGACAGTGTATTATTAATATTAAATGATAAAATTTACAAATAGGTTTTCAAGTTTTAACATTTAATATTGGTTGTATATTAGTCTTCTTGAATAGTATTTTGTATGTGCGTGTGGTGTATGTTATAAAAATGTCAAAATTACGTGATTAGCAAAAGCTTCTAATCACGTAATTTTAGTATTTTTATTACCTCTGCCACACAAGTATATCTTATATATATAATGATATAATTTTAAGTGTTTCTTTAATAATTTTTCCTTATATATTATATATAATATATGTAATAGATATAGTATTTGAAATATTAAAAAATATGATTAAAAAAATGTTATATTCTTAAAAACATTTATACGCGGTTTGTCTGAAAAGTAGTGATATTGAGTGGGCTATGTGAGTTATGTATAAGAGCAGGGTAAACGAATTTTGTTTTCATCTAACATCTTATCTTGGTAGTATGTAATTGTAATCTTAGCTTTCCACAACTTTTGAATCTTTTTTTTTTTTTTTCACTTTCTTTTGTTTACACCTGTGAGCACTGAGAAACGAATAAAAATGAAAATTTTGGTTCGGTTGGAGAAAACTCCGTCACAAGCACTTGAAATGCTTCAGGAAGTGGATGGAGATATCACCATGTTGCGCACGTGTTCTTGAATGCACATTAGGTTCAAAGAGGGTCGCATGGAGGTGAAAAATGACTCAAAGAGCTGGAAGCCTTTAATAATCAGAACTAAGATCAACGTTGAGCGATTAAGGCAGGAGGCCTGTGATGATGGTCGGTTGATAGTTCAAATGAACGCAAGTCAACTGGACATAAAAAAGTACATTGTTTTGAAGATTATCATCGAAGAAGTGGGCATGACTGAAAAGTAAAGGGACTGGTTGGACTGAGCATCCGGCAGTTCCTGACCAACAAGAATATCGCCATACTAGAAGAACCTTCACATCAACCTGACCATACTCTATATGACTTTTTTCTTTTCCCCAAACTCAAGGGAATCATCAGAAGGACCCTTTATTTCTAGTTTTAATAAAATTTAACAAATACTGTTTTTTTAACTTACCTTCTTTAGTTAGATTAGTTCTAAATAGTTAACAATATCCTTTATATAAATTACTATTTTTAATTATAACTTGATTATACTTACATTAGATATTTTTGTTGTGAATTCTAGATATCGAACACAAAAAGTGACGTCAGTCTAATTTTATATGGAACGTGATTAACTTTGAAGAGCGCAAGATGTTTTTCTTTTTGTTTCATTTCATTTCATTTTTTCGTTTGAAAATTATTTAAAAAAAATTTCTTCAGATGAAACTTAAAACGGAAGTTGTTTTCACGGGCTGAACGTTTGAATGCATCAGTTGTATATTTAATTCTTCATACTTTAAATTTATACGACATTGAACTTTGTAATCATCGATACCAACTAAACAAAAAGGTTTCGATTTTTTTGTTTAATGGCATATCAACCTTCGTCCTTGGAGAAAAACAGCATTGATACTATTGACCCTTAGTTGCCTTGATTAGGAGGCTCATATCTTTCCCAAAGGCATTAGTCCCAAAATTAACATTATAGCTCGATTTCTCATTTAAGAGGTAAAGATTAGTAATGCAAACAGGACTCAGGTAGTAGTTACCCATTTCAGTAGTTACCCATTTCAGAACGTACTCATCGCTGCATAATTTCAATGATCTGACGGGAACCTGTGGTTTTAGCATAATTTGACAGTGCATCTGAGTACTTTCAGTACTGAGATGTGTGACTACATAATTGGTTTCTTTGTTTTTAATGGCATATCAACTCTTTTTAGGTTATTTAATGCCAAAGCCATTCTCCTAGAAGAACAGTAGTGGGACTATTTAACCCATAGCTGGGAGGATAAGGGGGTTCATACCTTTCCCAAGGGTATTTGCCCGAAAGTAAACGTAATAGCGCGACTGGAGTACAAACTCGCGTACTATGATTCCGCAGTCCATCGCTTTAACCATTACGAGCACACACTGTGACTACATAAGAATTATAAGATTATATTTTTGGTTAAATGGCATATGATGTATCGGTGGGTATTTAATGCCAAATCCTGTTTATACATACATACATACACACACACACACACACATATATATATATGTGTGTGTGTGTGTGTGTTTGTGTGTGTGTATGTATGTGTGTGTACGTGTGTGTGTGTGTGTTAAATATATGTATATATTTGATTCGTAATTTGTAGCTAATCTTATCTTTGAATGATTTAAAGATTATATGTACTCACTTTACACAGAATAAGATGGTTTCAAGTATTGCCACTCAACATTTATAATTCTATTTAACATCAATCATTTGTTAGCATAAAGTAAATGATCTCAAGTATTGCTGTTTAATACTTATAAAAAGTAGTAAAATTGGCGACCTTAGCCGAGGGTGACCCGAAGGCTCCCTTTTCAATAGCTACTCCATTCCCTGGATTGCTTCACTCTACTCGTGATCCGTACCTTATAATGCTGAGTGTTAAGCAAGGCAGCATCAAATATCATTTTTGAGTCTTTGGTGTAACTCGACCAGTGATTTCCGGGACCATTGGCGAAACTCTACTCATTTGGCAAATGGCCCGGTGTTAACACTAAAAATTCTGTTTAACATTAATCCTTTGTTTGAATACAGTTTCAGTGGTTTCAAGTATTGCTCTTTCCATTTGATATTAACCATTTGTTTGTACACACTTAAATGGTTTCAAGTATTGATAATAAATACTAATAATTCAATTTATTAAGAATCCCGATCAAATACGAACTACTTGCTTACAGCTGAATGATTTCGAATAATAAAAGGCATTTAATTGTTTCATATGCAGAATCCAGGTTTCCTTGCTTCAGTGGCATTGTCTGCCTTTAATTGTTCCGAAGGAATTATAAGTAGATAAAAGCAAAAATCCTGCTTTTAATTGCTTCTGGAGCTACTAAAATCAGATATAACAATAGCACGAAATGAACACTCTTAAAGAGCGCATTAACAAATTTAGTGAACTAGCTATGAAATGACGCTATTATAACGTGAAGAATATAAAATGCACGCGCGTGCGCGCACACACACACACACACACATATATATATATATATATTTGTGTGTGTGTGTGTGTGTGTAGAAGATTCCCTTTTAGGTATGACGTACTGAAGATAGCCCAGGCGACTGGGGCTGTAGAATACGCGGACTGTTCCACTGCAGAGGAGTAAAACATCTCCCAACAATTGTTCTGGATATCACACTAAACTGCATCTTATGATTAGGCTCCACTTCAGGATCTTTCGAGAATATGGAGTACCCATTCATCGCCATTGCTTCCTGGTCCCCTTTTACCCGGAGTGGTAGTACTTGTTTAATGGGACAAATAGAAATATTTAATCATTTTCTCTATCAGAAACAAGTCAACAGTTTGCAAAAGAATAAGGTGCGTTAAATTGACTTTTTAGTATTACGCAGCAAAACTTGAAACTATGTAACTGTGGTTGAATAAAACTATTATTATTTGATAGCAATACTTGAAACCATTTAACTGTGGCAAATTAAACTCTTATTATTTGATAGCAATACTTGAAACCATGTAACTGTGACTGAATAAAACTATTATTGTTTGATAGCAATACTTGAAACCATGTAACTGTGACTGAATAAAACTATTATTGTTTGATAGCAATACTAGAAACCATGTAACTGTGACTGAATAAAACTATTATTGTTTGATAGCAATACTTGAAACCATGTAACTGTGGGGGAATAAAACTATTATTATTTGATAGCAATACTTGAAACCATTTAACTGTGGCAAATTAAACTCTTATTATTTGATAGCAATACTTGAAACCATTTAACTGTGACTGAATAAAACTATTATTGTTTGATAGCAATACTTGAAATCATGTAACTGTGACTGAATAAAACTATTATTGTTTGATAGCAATACTTGAAACCATGAAACTGTGACTGAATAAAACTATTATTGTTTGATAGCAATACTTGCAACCATTTAACTGTGGCAAATTAAACTCTTATTATTTGATAGCAATACTTGAAACCATGTAACTGTGACTGAATAAAACTATTATTATTTGATAGCAATACTTGAAACCATGTAACTGTGACTGAATAAAACTATTATTGTTTGATAGCAATACTTGAAACCATGTAACTGTGACTGAATAAAACTATTATTGTTTGATAGCAATACTTGAAACCATGTAACTGTGACTGAATAAAACTCTTATTATTTGATAGCAATACTTGAAACCATGTAACTGTGACTGAATAAAACTATTATTGCTTGATAGCAATACTTGAAACCATGTAACTGTGGGGGAATAAAACTATTATTGCTTGATAGCAATACTTGAAACCATGTAACTGTGGGGGAATAAAACTATTATTATTTGATAGCAATACTTGAAACCATTTACCTGTGGCAAATTAAACTCTTATTATTTGATAGCAATACTTGAAACCATGTAACTGTGACTGAATAAAACTATTATTGTTTGATAGCAATACTTGAAATCATGTAACTGTGACTGAATAAAACTATTATTGTTTCATAGCAATACTTGAAACCATGTAACTGTGGGGGAATAAAACTATTATTATTTGATAGCAATACTTGAAACCATTTAACTGTGGCAAATTAAACTCTTATTATTTGATAGCAATACTTGAAACCATGTAACTGTGACTGAATAAAACTATTATTGTTTGATAGCAATACTTGCAACCATTTAACTGTGGCAAATTAAACTCTTATTATTTGATAGCAATACTAGAAACCATGTAACTGTGACTGAATAAAACTATTATTGTTTGATAGCAATACTTGAAACCATTTAACTGTGGGGGAATAAAACTATTATTGTTTGATAGCAATACTTGAAACCATGTAACTGTGACTGAATAAAACTATTATTGTTTGATAGCAATACTTGAAACCATTTAACTGTGGGGGAATAAAACTATTATTGTTTGATAGCAATACTTGAAACCATGTAACTGTGACTGAATAAAACTATTATTGTTTGATAGCAATACTTGCAACCATGTAACTGTGGCAAATTAAACCATTATTTCTTGATAGCAATACTTGAAACCATTTAATTGAATGCGTAAAAATAAATAGCTGTACCTACAACAGTTTAATTCTGAGCAAGCAAATGAGATCTTGTTTGTTTAAAAACATTGCCTACAAATTATTCGCTTATAAACCATATAATATATATGTATTAAATGGATGTGACATTAAGATAGTTCACGAGGTATGACAAGCCATAAATCTCAACCAACCAATCAACCACTGTGTTGTTTCAAATAACTTATTATAATAATCATAATCCTAAGAGAGTGAACATTTCTATTAGACTCATAGATGGGACCATAGTGGGTACAACCACTCCGGGTGAAACTGGGTCCAAGAATATTAGTAATGAAAGGGTACTCCTCTCAAATTCCAAGACTGGGGCCTTATCATCAAAAGCTGTTAATTATCATACCAAAGACACTAAATGGTTTAAGTATTGCCATCTAATACAAATAATTCTATTTAATATAACAGTAATTAACAATATAACCCCTCTCTCTCCCCCCCTCTCTCTCTCCTCTCTCTCTCCCCTCTCTCTCTCTCTCTTTCTCTCTCTCTCATACACACACTCGCTCTATTCGTTTAGTATAAGAAGAAATAGCAATGAGTATTAATTAGATGGGTGACGACTTAGGATTATCAAATACCGTTAGCACACTAAGGCCTGTATACCAGGCAAGTAAATAACAACATAACCCCTCTCAATCTGCCTGTCTCTCTCTCTCTTATCTCTCTCTCTCTCTCTCTCTCTCTCTCTCTCTCTCTCTCTCTATCTCTATCTATCTATCTATCTATCTCGCTCGCTCGCTCGCTCGCTCGCTCGCTCTCTGTCTGTCTGTCTCTGTCTGTCTGTCTGTCTCTTTGTGTCTGTCAGTCTGTCTGTCTTTCTTGTTGCAAAGCTGAACGAATTAGACTTAATTAAGTTCTTAAAAGTTCTTCTCTAGTAAAGTAGACCAAATTAAATCTATTCAAGACTAGTGCCTAAGCAGGAAACAATTGCCCCTTTATACTATTATTATTATTATTATTATTATTATTATTATTATTATTATTATTATTATTATTATTATTATTATTATTATATATTTAGTATTCAGATTGCCACTGGCTGCATTTTGACTGTCACAAATTTGTTTAGATCCAATAAATCATCAGACAATCTGATTAATGTATTTTGTTTTACGTTTCTTTTTCGAGCATTACCGAATACAACAGAAAAAAGACTTTCGTGTATAAATGGAAGGTTTAAGATTGATAATATTCTAAGAATAAGACATAAAAAAACGTGTACTAAATACATCATCCTCTTTTTTTTTTTTTAGATCTATCTATCTATCTATCTATCTATCTATCTATCTCATCGGAATATTTTATACGATGCTATTCGTTAAAGGAGACAAAATTATGTCACTCTGTTGATATCGGTAAAAAGACACAAGATTATGCAGCACAGTGGCTATCGGTAAGAAAACAGAATGATGCAGCTCAGTTAAAAGACACAAAATTATGCAACTCAGTTGCTATTGGTGAAAAGACTCAAAATTATGTCACCCATTATCGGTTATTTAATGCCAAAATTTGATACACTTGTAAATATTTGATTAAACTCACAACTATATTCTTAATATTCAATCAATTTTTTTTATTCAATTACATTCTTTTCGTTTGTTTTTAATCTTTAATTTTGCCTAGTTATACTATATTGGCCTGTGCCTCTCACCAGGCAGGTCTTGAGACAAATGTTTGCCCAGGTATATATCAAATATTTCTAATATAAATAATTTGCATACAGTTATATAATTCTAAGTATTCTTGTCTAATGCTAATAATTTATACACAAATATATGGTTTCAAACAAATATTTCTATTTGCTCACATTTATATGGTATCACGTAACTAATGATAATCCATTTAAACAATTATAACTTCAAGTAACTATTCTTAATACAAATAACTTTCATAGAGTTATTGTTGTTGCTTCAAATAACAATTGCTTGTTTATGATAATTTTTTTCCCCAAAGTTATATGGTTTCTAGTATTTTATTTCAGTACTAATAATTTGTACAAATTTATATGGTTTCACGTATTTATCAGGAAATTAAAAAATCTTACACAATTATATGATTTCAACGATTTCAAACGATCAAGTTTTTAAGTAGCTAGTAATAGGAAGCATTTGTAAACATTTACAACTTCAAGTGGACCCAGTCGACTGTGGCTGTAGAATACACTGACTGCATCTCTGCAGAGGAGTAAAACTCTCCCAACGAGTGTCCTGGATATGAAAGTAAAGAATCTGATGATGAAGCTCCAGTATATCTGGAGCTTTGTGGAAATCAGAGAACTCTTTCATCGCCACCACTCCCAGGTCCACTCTGTCCCGGAGTGGTAGATATGTTAAGGTCCAATTTATGGATCAAATAAAGCTAAAATGTGATTACGCTAAACTGAATTGTTTAAAATTAACTGTTTTTCCATTTAACTGTGTATAAACAAAAAAAAAATGTGTACTTATGCTAAACTGAATTGTTTGAAAGAGAATTGTTGACATTTAACTGTGTGTAAACAAAACTACTTATACTAAACTGAAGTGTTTGAAACTTTAATCAAAATGACTTACTTCGGCGTCAAATGACATGAAAAGGGTTGATACGCCAAACAACAAACCAACTAACCTACAGCTTCAAGAAATTATTCTTAATACCAAAATTTGCATACAGTTCTATCGTATCAAGTATTCCTATCTGACAAAAACAATTTGCTCACGGTTTCATGAATTTAATTATTTTTTATCTAATACCAATGAATATATGGTTAAAGCAATTATTTTTATTTAATAATAGACATTGTTTGCACGCAGTTATATACGCTCACCGAAGATATCAAATATCACGATACTGGCTATGGATGGACGCTAGCCATTGTATCAGCATGGAAAAACTCAGTCAATGCCACAGTAGGAGGGGTAGGAATGCTTATCGGACCAAGAGCCTTAAAAACACGAAATAGCACTGAGAGAATACAAACTAGGATGATGGCAGCTACGTTTAATGGCAATCCCAGAGCAACAATCATCTCCTGCTTCAGCCCTACCAATGTTTGTGAAGAAACTGAACTAGTCACCTTCTACGGTAAGCTATCCTCTCTAGTGCGCAGCATTCCGAAACACAACGTGTTCGTCATTGGCGGAGATATGAATACCCAAATCGGGAAAAACGGAAACAACAATTACAGCCTATACAACACGTCAAACAGGAATGGACAACATCTAATTGATTTCATGAGAGAAAATAGATTAACATGCCCCAATACAAACTATCAAAAAAGGAGGGAAAATTATGGACCTACACTTACACGAACAATAGTAAAGCTCAGATAGACTACGTCTTTATAAACAAGAAATGGAAAAATAGCGCATTGAATTGCGATGCATACTCCTCTTTCGAGGGTGTGTCCTCCGATGACCGAATAGTCATGGCGAAAATACGACTGAGCCTACGAGAAAACGCCACACGAAGAGCGACCACCAAAAACTATGACTAGGCCCTTCTTAACAATAGAGTTATTAGAGATAAATATGTATTAATATTGAGAAACAGATTCGAGACACTACAAGAGAAAAAAGAAAAAGGTACCCCAAATAACGAATATGAGAATTTCGTCAACGCGCACCTCGAGGCGGCAGCGTATTTCAACAAAACCTAGAACTAAATGTAGAGTCCCATGGGAAACGTTAGAGGTTAGATAAAAACGTTCACACGTGAAAACTGCTATAGGAAGAACCCAAGAAATGCAAATGCCCTAAAACTAAAAATGGTACAATATCAATTAGCAGGCATATATCTAAAAGAACTGACAGAATACATCCAAAATCTGAGAGATAAGATTAGAGACTCAGTGGAAGATAGGCAATCTAGGATAGCCTGTCAAACGATAAACGAAGTAAATAGAAGGAAGAGCACAGCCAAAGCAAAATTGAAAGCTGCAAGCCAACAAGAAAGAATAAAACTGTGGAAACAGCATTTCGAAAATCTACTAGGAAACCCACCGAAAGTTGCGCATGAACCAATCACCAGAATTATTAGTAAGCAATTGGACATTAAACTAAGACCGTTCACTCAAGAAGAACTCGACTCGGTTCTCAGAAAAATTAAAAATAGGAAAGCTGCAGGGCTTGGCGAGATTCCCTCAGAGATATGGAAGACCAGAGAATTCGACGACATGCTGCTCCGACACTGCAACGCAGTCTATAATTAAAATCCGATAGACAGATGGAAGAAGGGATGAATCCTCTCCTTTCCTTAAAGGGGTGACATTGGATTAACCAAGAACTACCGAGGTATAACTCCTAGGAGGCGTATGGGCAAAAAACCTACTGGTGACATTACTATTTGTCAACTTCACCCAGGCCTTCGATTCCATTCACAGAGGAAAGATGGAACAAATTCTACTCGCATGCGGCCTACCAAAAGTAACCGTTGTAGCAATAATGATTCTCTATAGAAACACTAAAGTAAAAGTACGTTCACCGGATGGAGACACAGAATAATTCGACATCGTAGCAGGAGTACTAAAAGGGGACATGATAGCCCCATACCTCTTTATCATCTGCCTAGACTACGTGCTTAAAACATCGATTGATAAAATCAAAGAAAACAGCTTCGAGCTGACAAAGAAAAGAAGCAGTAGGTACCCCGCAAAAACTATAACCGATGCCGACTACGCCGATGACATAGCTTGTCTGGCAAATACACCCAACCAAGCCGAAGCACTACTGCATAGTTTGGAACGAGCCGCCTCAGGCATTGGCCTCCATGTCAATGCACTCAAAACTGAATATATGTGCTATAATCAAACAGGCGACATCTCCACACTAGACGGAACCTCTCTGAATTTGGTAGACAAATTCACCTACCTAGGAAGCAGTATCTTATCAACCGAAAAAGACATCGACACGCGGCTAACGAAACATGGACTGCTATCAATAGGCTATCTATCATATAGAAATCAGACCTGACCCATTAAATGAAACACAGTTTCTTCCAGGCGGTGGTCGTGTCGATACTGCTGTATGGATGCACTACTTGGATGCTAACAAAGTGACAGGAGAAGAAGCTGGACGACAATAACACAAGAATGTTGCGATCAATATTGAACAAGTCCTGGCGGCAACACCCCACAAGGCACCAACTATACGACCATCTGCCCACCATCACGAAAACTATCCAAGTTAGACGAACAAGACATGCAGGACACTGCTGGAGAAGCAAGGACGAGCTCATAAGTGACGTACTCCTATAGACCCCTACATATAGCCGAGCAAAAGCAGGACGACCAGCTCGAACATACATACAGCAGCTATGTGAGGATACGGGATGTAGCCCTGAAGACCTGCCAGAGGCGATGAACGATAGGGAGAAGTGGCGAGAGAGGGTCAGGGATATCCGTGCTAGCAGCACGACATGATGATGATGATGATATCGTTTGAAGTAACTAATGATTATCCTTTGTAAATAATTATAGCTTCACGTAACTATTCTTGATACAAATAATTTACACAGTTTTATATGGTATCAAATATTCCTATCCAATACAAATAATTTTCAAACAGATCGATTGGAGCCAAAGACGTGACCATAACAGGTACTACTATTCCGTTTCAGAGTGGACCTGGGAGTAATATCAATGAAGAGGTACTCCTCATCCCTGATAACTGGATCCTAATAATGGGATGCAGTTTAGTGTCAAATCAGGACACGAAGACTATACTGCCCAAATGTCCTAAACATGACATTTAACCATGAGATGGTGAGGCTTCAGTTCTGGAGTTTATGGGATGTGAAGTATACATTCATTTCTATTACTCCTAGATACACTTTAACCCAGAGTGGTAGTATCTGTGAGTTTTCAATCGATGGGCCAAATAGAACTGTTCTATCGTTTACTAGGGATAATTGCTATTATTTAATACAATTTTAGTGTTAGATAGCAAAGCTTTAAACCATTTAATTATGTGCTAACAATAAATAAAAATACTTAAAACCATTTAGCTGCGAACAAACAAAAGAGTAGTGTTAAATTAGAATAATACTTGATAAATAGAATTACTACAGTTTCATAGCAATAGTTGAAACCATTTAATTGTATGCAAACAAATGATTAACATTGAAGAGAATTATTAGTTTTAGATAGCTATACGTGAAACCAATTAAGTGTATGAAAATAGAATTATGAGTCTAAGAGATTTAACAGTTTGTAAGCAAATGATTGATATTAAAAAGAAGTAATTTTTTTCAATTGTAAAACCTGAAATCATTTAACTGTGAGCAAACAAATGATTAATATTAAATAGAATTATTGGTCTCAGCCATATTTGAAACCATTTAACTAAGTGCAAACAAATAAGCTCAAAATCTTTTTTAAAAGTGGTAATTTGGTTTCTTTCGTTTATTCAGTGCCAAAACCATCCTAACAGAAGAACTGTGGTGCTTCTATATAACCCATAACTGGAGGATTAGTGGGTTTATACTTCTCGCAACTTTATTAGTCCGAAAGTGAACGTAATAGACCGACTGGAGTTTTAACTCACTTTAGCCTCAAACAATTCACTTAAGAATTTCGTTATGGGTGGTAGGTGGCCGTACACCTGGTGTTTTGTGGGGTGTTGCAGCTTGATAAAAAAAAAAGCTTATATATATATAGTCACCCACAGACAGACTGTTTCGTTGCATCATAACTTTTCAGTGTGGCTAGACACGTAGAACGCTTGCAGCTAGGATCGAAACCCACCCAAGTTTACGTTAGAATTAGTATCATACCGCTCAGCCAGCAAGCGAACCACATCAGCTGGGGGGAATTATAAGGCATCATGTAGTAGCTTTCGTTTGTTTACATATACATAAGTATGTGTTATATATATATATATATATATATATATATATATATATATATATATATATATATATATATATATATATATATATATATATATATATATATATATATATATATATATATATATATATATATATATATATATATATATATATATATATATATATATATATATATATATATATATATATATATATATATATATATATATATATATAACGGCTTTCGTATTAAATAATAATCAAGAGTTGATATGCCAAATCATATAACGTAACCTACCGAAAAATGGAGAGATGACAAAGTTGTTGCATCCTGTCCGAGTTGGAAAGTTTAGGTAACTACATTTCGCATATACACTTTAGTGGGAGGGGGGAACCTTACCACTCTGCCGGGGATGTAATCATCGTTTTTTTTCATCGACTGCATTAACGTTTTCACAATTTATCTAGAGTACTATAAAAGATTTTAGATGTATAATACTCGATATTTTAATGAATGTATGTAAAATAAATCTTCCCAGAAAAGATCTGTATTTAATGGTATGTTTAGGCTCATTGCCAGACTTTCTTTATTCAGATTGAAGTAAAAAAAAACAATTGATCATCATTTGTCGATTTCTTATCTAGTGAAATGTAACAGATGAACTAGAAACGAAAAACCTCCTTTGCTTGTAATATTCATCTCTGCCCTGGCAGCGAGTCGGCTTCGTTAATATGACGAACAATGTTAAGAAATTTTTACTACTGAAAACGTCTCCATTGTTTTTTGAGAGTCACTTTTTTGTTTGATCTGGCCTCCAGTATCTGCTGTGAGGGTAGTGTTTTTCTTGACACAAACACTAAGATTGATTGAAAAATATTAGACAGAATTTCTAGCCACACAGTCGACTTTTTATTCAGCGAAGGGATTTTGCTACTTCTGTTAAGACCGGGAATAATAATAATAATAATAATAATAATAATAATAATAATAATAATAATAATAAGAAGAAGAAGAAGAAGAAGAAGAAGAAGAAGAAGAAGAAGAAGGAATAGAAGGATAAGTACCTCGACCTTGCTAGGGAATTAAAAAAAATCTATGGGACATGAAGGTGACGATTATACTAATCGTGATTGGTGCATTCAGTACAGTAAGTAAAGGACTATTAAAGGGACTAGTGGACTTAAAAGCTGGAAGACGAATGGAGACCATCCAAACTACAGCATTGTTGAGAACGGCCAGAATACTGAGAAGAGTCCTGGAGACTTGAGGAGACTTGCTGTTACTCAAACTCCACTGAAAGACCATCAGCTAAAACTGATGTGAAAAACTCTTAAGGAGTAATAATAATCATTCTATCCACGTGCAAAAAAACCCATAAAAACGTTGAAATATTTTAAAATAATGAATGTCATTAAAAAATCAGAAACAGACAAGCTCAAAGGCATTAGTCCCTAACTGATCTTTTGTAAAGGGAAACTAATGACAGGAGGAATCCTAGTGGCGTAAGGGTTAAATTTCGGACAAATACTTTTGGAAAATGTATTGCAACCCCTTCATCCCATTCCCAAATGGTTAAATAGTAGTACTTGTGTTTTTCTACAAGGTTGGCTTTGGTATTAAATAACCCCTCAAAGTTGATATGCCATTCAACAAAGAAACTAAACCAAATATGAGAGAAAGAATCAAATCGTTATTAAGGTTATCTTCAAGATGGCCAACATTTTCACAACTGGTGAAGAAGCTTACTTTTTATGTATGTATTAGCCAAACCCTCCACACGGGCAATTGTGACTCAAGATCATTTTTAAGCGAAGTTTAACTGGTTTGAAGTCAGAATTTTCCTTCTCCTAGATTGGTTGCTTAACCTAGGTTAAAACCCCAGTCTGCCCAATTATTTACACAATTGAGGGAGAATAATTGGATTCATAGCGTTCTCAAGGGTATTAGTGCAGTGTAAAATGCAGCCAGCCTCGTCCAGGATTACGTTTTTTTTAAATATATATTCCGCTCTGATGACTACGCTCAGAATATATAGAGTATATTTCTTGCAGAGGGGTAAAAAATAGTTCTTGCTCACAGTGCAAAAGTGGTGTTCTAGGCGTGACATTAAACTGTATTTTACGACGGTAAAGCTTCACTTTTAGAATTTAGTTTAGCACTCTATTGCTATTACTCCCAGGTCCCTCTCTTAATCTAGGTAATAAGTAAAGGCTCCCTTTTCAATAGCTACTACATCGAGATGTAGGGGAGGGCGCTATTCCTTTCCCTGGATTGCTGCACTTTACCCTTGATACATACCTTATATTGCTGAGCGTTAAGCAATACGGTATCAAGTACCATTTTTAAAGTCTTTGGTATGACGCGACCTTAGATTGAACCCAGGTCTCCCAGACCATTGGCGAACACTCTACCCACTAGGCCAATGAGCCGGTTAACGTAAATAATAGTACATTTTTTAGTACTTTATTCGAATTATTAAAGGCAATATTCTCCATTCCTCACTCTTTCTTTTCAAATCTCTATCAAAAAATTATATTATGCATACTAATAAAATGTTTCACTAAGTTGCGTTAGCATGGCAGAGATTTGTCTGGAGCTTACCAAACATGTTAAACTGTATTTCACCCTGTTAAAAAAGAGGGATACCCATAATAAAAAGAGCGCTTTGAATATGACACTAAATTGTATCTGGAACCTAGGGCAATGTGGGTTCACTCTTTTTATGTCATTACTCCCAGGTCCACTCTGTCTAAGAGTGGTTTTACTTGTTCCATCTATGGTTCGAATAAATCTGTTTAAAAAATACTATTTGTATTTGATGGGAATACTTCAAACCATACAACTGTGTGCAAACAATTTATATTAGGTAGAAATGCTTGATATCAAGTAACTTTGTGTAAAATAACTTATAAGAAAAACAACAAAGAAGTATGAATACGGACATACAATGGACGCGATTCCAACCCTCTTGGTATAAAATGACTCTTACGTGCGTTAAGATCAATCACTTTGAATGTTTTTATCCAGTCTATCTCTAACGGCCAAGATCAGAAACAAGGGCAATTTTTAAGGGGAGTAAAGTTGGTTTGAATTCAACGTTTTCCTTCTCCTAGACTGGTTACGTTACTAAAGCAAAAGAACTCAGTCTGCTTTACGATGTACTAATAGCTGGTGAGAGAAGAGATCTATCTATGCCTTTCCCGAGGTTATTAACGAGAAGTGAAACGTAGTCTTGTCCAGGGTTTGAAATCAGGTTGCCTAGTCCATTAGCTTAGACGTAAACCTACCTCCCATCACGAAAACTATCCAAGTTAGACGAACCTGACATGCAGGACACAGCTGGAGAAGCAGGGACGAGCTCATAAGTGATGTTCTCCTATGGACCTCCTCACATGCCCAAGCAAAAGCAGGGAGACCGGCTCGAACCTACCTACATCAGATCTGTGAGGATACGGGATGTAGCCCTGAGGACCTGCCAGAACCAAAGTGGACTTGAAAGCAATGGTAATGAAGTAGAGACACTGCATTCCCCAAAATTCCAGCATTACTGGAGCCTCATCATTAGATTGTTTAGTGTCATATCTCACTCGTTGGGGTGTCTTATCATTCAGCAGTAATCATATTAAGGACATTAGCACAAAATGAAACACAAACAGCTTCGTCTTGGATTTGAACCCGGGACTCTGATTCCATTTCGTACGATGATAACAATTATAACTTAGCGCACTTCCATTAAAAAGTAGGAGTTATTACTTTCAAAACGCACCTCATAAAATACAATAACACGACAATGTTTAATCGAATCTGCTTTTTATAATAAACAATACTTAAGTCATTATTCAACAGTCAGACTTATTGAAATATCTAGGAAATAAATACATTCCCACTAGCATGTACGTTGGTCTGCTTTTTTTTTTGCAGTAAATTTTTTTACATTTTCAAATAATGTTCGAAAGAAAATCAATGAAAATGCTTTGGCTACAATTCAAACCAATGACTTATTTCAGTTGGTTCGGCATTCTTTCAATAAGCATAATAAAACAACAAATTCTTCAATTTGAAGAACAAAGAAAATAATTTTAAATGATTATATTGTCAAGTGAATCAAAGGTTGTTATGGAAGCAAAACAGAGAAATACCATATTTACAAAACACGATGTATGTATTGCTTCAAATGTAAATAATTACAAGTCTATATAGTTAGCCGTAGCCTAATGATATTTTACAGAACATATATTTATGTTATAACATCGTTTGCTTCTTTTGCGTGAGCTTATTATAAATTAACAACCCAGGTTTGTAGGATTTCAATTGCTGTTCTGCCCGAACAGTGGAATATATGGACCAACTGTCCTCACCCACCAGCTGATTGTTTGGTTGACTGATTGATTTTAATGGCATGTCAACTCGTCCCAGGTTATTTTCTATCTAGAGATTAGAGAATAACTTTCTTTGTAAGTTCACATTTACATATTTTGTGTTGTCTGCAAATTTTTCCGTCGAATATGAATTATTTGTAAAATTTGACCCGTAGGCGAGAACCTAACAGATATGACAACAGTAGGTCATTGTGTACCTGGGGGTAATGGCAATGAAAGGGTACTCTACTCAACCCAGATTTTCAGGATGCAATCTTGTGACATTCTAGGATACCCCTTTGTGGGGAGGGTCTTACTTGTAGCAGGGAATACAGTTAGCGTATTTTGTGCTTCGCCCACGAGGTTACCGTTCTCCTCTATACGTATGTGCATATATGTGTGTATATGTGCATATATGTCTATGCTTTTTTTGTTCTTTTTTAATTCTATGTACAGCTCTCCGAAAAATCTAGCTGTATCACTAATAATCAGAACTACTTAGTAATAAACAATATTTTTATTTAATAGCTTATGACAGCTATTTCATCGTCAAAACAATTACATAAATTACCGTTACATTTTCAATAAAAGTTATATTCAGCCTCACATACTTTCGGCATTCTTTCCACTAAAGACTGGAGGTAGACTGAAGTTCTGTCCAGCTTTCCTGCAAGGGTTGCTAGAGATGAGTTGCACTATTGTGTTGCATAATTCTGAATTTTCGTTCAGTTTTATCTCATACTACTTCTATGGGATTTAAGTCCGCTGATTGAGCCGGTCAACACATCAGCTGAGGGACGCGCCGTTGCTCTTTGCTTTTAATATATCTGGCGGAGTTTACTTGTATGCTTTGAGTCATTATCTTGCGCGAGTTCGTTTCCTTGACGATCCACAAATTGCGTCACAGAGAGAATCTCATGATGCTGCAGTATGCTGTGAAAGCCGTTCTGATTCAATTTGCTCTTCACTTGGCTTAAATCCTCACCTTTGCAGTTGACAAAATCCCCACTTCCACCACTATATCAGAGTCTCCTCCGTGCTTTACGGTTGGTGTGTTACAGTGAGTTGCAGCTCTTCCAACAATTTTTGCCGCACATAGATCCTCCTATTTGAGCCAACGATTTCGAACTGCTTATTTCACTGCTCTATTGTCCAGTCTTTGTGCGCTTTGGCCCACTGTAGCCTTTTAATATTGGTTTTCTTTCTTAACAGTAATTTTTGAAAACAATTCTACTATATAGGCCAGCTTCACAGAGTCTTCTTCTCACAATGGATTTTGACATTTTTTCACGATATTGATTCAGTTGTGCAGCGATGTTTAGAACTGATGAAATTATCCTCTGCATAGGTAAAACATAGTAGTAGCTCGCAGTAATTCAACACAATATAATCAAATGTGAGAACAAATCATGGTATGAAGTAATCTTTGGAAAACGTTTTATTTATCTTCAGTTCTAAAGAAGACAAACGCCTTCTAATTTTTTCAAAACGTATCTGGTTATACTAAGGTCAAAGTTACTGAGAAAGTCTTGTATTTAGTATGATAAATAAAAACGTTGTGCTGCTTAACTTGTTTCATTAAAAAAAAATAACACTTTCATACATTCATGAATGTGCACGAGTGTGTGTGCGTGAGTGTGTGTATGTGTGTATGTGTTGTATATGTGCTCGCGCGCGTGTGCGTGTGTGCATACGTATATACATATATATAATTGAGGTCTCGGCGGCCGTTGAACGGATGTATGTAAACAATAGTAATTGTGATTCATAACCGTTTAAAATTTACTTCGTAGCTAATATCTCCTCGTGGCTAAATGGTTAGAAACTTTGGCTTGGCGTTTGAGTCAACCGGGTTTCGATCCCAGTTACGGGGAGTTACTGTCTAGCCACACTGATGAGTTCTGATAGAACGAAACAGATCTGTCTGTGGATGACTATATATATATGCAAATTTCATTAAACATAATAGATATTTTATGCCTACATATTTTCTTCTGGATCCGTTCGAATTCCCGTATTACTTTTATCGTATTCGGGGGGAATTGATTTAGGTATTGTCCATAGTTGTATGTATCCCTAGTACTTTCTGCCCGACTTTGGGCCATCATCACTATATATTAGAAAGCTGCAACCAGCACTTAATAGAATTAATTTTCAAACCAGTGCTAATGTACTTAAATGTCTTTAGCTACTGGCACTATTTACAGAATTACATTTAAAAGCAAACGCCATAATCTCCAACGGCAAAGACGTCCTTACACAGTAGTAATTTGCTAAAACAAAAGTTACATCACTTTTGTAATAGATTCTCCCCTGATGATGGCCCAAAGTCGGGCAGAAAGTACTAGAGATACATACAACTATGGACAATACCTAAATCAATTTCCCCCGAATACGATAAAAGTAATACGGGAATTCGAACGGATCCAGAAGAAAATATGTAGGCATAAAATGTCTATTATGTTTAATGAAATTTGCATTAACGAAGAAATGCTGCCTAAATATACACACACATATATATATATATATATATATATATAGGTATACGTGCATTTTCTTATACATACATGATTACTGCTAGAATTTGGTAGATGATAGTCGTCTTTACCTCTTAAATCACTACACAAATATCCTAATAAATAACTAATTCAACTTTTGAAAAATACACAAGATGTGTAAGATGATAAAGTAGTTAGACACCTCAAAGTCTTGCCCTGTTGACTGAGGCTGTAAAATACACCAACTGATTCTCTGCAAAGGTATAAGACTCCCCCAACGAGTATCTTAGATATGACATTAAACCATCTGATGGTGAGGCTCCAGTAATACTGAAGCTGGAGTTAAGTTATTCTGGTAGGGTTGCTTTCACTATAGCTTTGTTATCAGATTAAAGGTTCTTCTACCCCCCAGGACACACAGATATATCAATCTAAATTTCATTTTGTTAGATTTGAAAGAATGAAGTAAATATATAAATGAAATGAACCAATCGGATAAAACGAAAATATTCTGGTGAGCACGACAAAGCCGTTTCAGTTTGTCTTTGAGCTTCAGTGTATTCAAAATAAGAAAAAAAATCTGGTTGATAAATAAAAAACAGTTGGTTATTTGATAAGCAGAAAATAGTCTCATAGAAAAATGAGGGAAAAAAACGGTAACAAATATGAAAAGTAAATCCCATTGAAAATAAACAAGTTATTAAAATATTTACAAATAGAAACTTTTTCTTTTTTTCTTTCTGTAATAGCAGAATGTGTCTAATATAACCAGAAATAATTTCAAAACAATATATCATCTAATAAACAATCGATATATAAAAAAATATAGCAAATTACATTACAAATAATTCATTTTTTCACTTTCTTTTTATACAAAAGTATGCACATTGTTCTTTGAGTACTAAAGCCGAGACATACCGAGGGCATTTTTTTTTATTAGAGCTACGTTTTTTTCTATAGAATGACGAAACCAATCGCAATGGTTACGAGAAATAACAGAAGTCACAAGAATGGAGAATCTCAAGATTTCAATTCGTATTGGAAATGTTCTTGCTTTTATAAAACAATTAAAACCTAGAAAAGTTTATAACTTACACCAGAAAGTGTGACGATTAGGCATTGTCAAATTATCTAATTATTAAAACGTAACAATCAGTTATATTCTTCCAGTTCTGTCTTCTTCAATGTCCTTTTACGTATATATATATATATATATATATATATATATATATATATATACGCAACTCCCTCATCCCCACTGCCAGCAGAGCAGTAAGACCCTTAAAATAAAATAAAATTTAAAAAAAACGGTGGGTAAGACAGTAAATTGCATCTAATGGTGAGGCTCCAGTTCTGGATTCCTATTCACTACCATTATTCACTGGTCGACTCGGACCTGGAGTAGTAGTGCCTGTAAGGGTCCTCTATGAAAATAAAATATTCATATTCAATCGGAATTCTTGATGTCGTGCAACTGTGAATCCTTTGTACGATTAGTTGGTTGGTTGGTTGGATTTTATGGCATATCAACCTTTGTAGTTTATCTAATGAATGCATTTTCAACCAAACAGCAAAGCGGAAATAAAGTATTTCACCTGTAGTTCAAAATGTTTTAGCAGTATTTACAACTTTGTATTAATTTACCAATAAAATGTAAATAAAGTTATAATACTCATAATTATGATTATCAATCAATAATCATTCATATTTTGATTTAATAGTCCATGACAGCCGCTTCATCAGCAATACAATTATTCAAATGAATTTATGTTATCTTACATCGAATGGCTGTCAGGGACTACTAAATCCTCATCATTAGTCGTGCACATCTCTAGGAGTTCCCTGAATCTCTCTCACCATCCGTTTTTATCATACATCGCCCCAAACAGGTCATCTAGACTGCATCCAGTGTCCACACAGAGATGAAAAACATTAATCATATTTGATTACCAATTACAACACACACACACACACACACACACACACACACACACACATATATATATATATATATATATATATTTATATAGTAAGTTATCCGACCGTAGTCGAGGGCGATCCAAAGGTTTTCTTTTCAATAGCTACCACTCAGAGGTGTTGGGGAAGACGCTACTGCTTTTCGTGGGTTGCTCTACTTATCCTTGATCCGTACCTTCAAATGCCGAGTGTTAGATAGGAGGCACCAAGTACCATTTTCTGAGTCGTTGGTATGACACTACCTGTGTTTGAAACCCGGTCTCACGGCGAACACTCTAACCCTGTCAATATATGCATTTACTCGGTATGTCATTTCATGTGTGTGTAAGCCAAAGTTCTCTTATGCTAATTGTGTCAGACCTTCTTATTTTGCAATTTTCGTTGGCAATCAAAACTTACATGTAGTATTTGTTCAGGGAAAATAAATATACAAAGATAAAACAAAGCTGACAGCTTTTATATCATCTCATAAAGTTAATATTATGAGAAATTTCAACAGAATCTTCTTAGGTAAGTAAAATGCAATTGATTCTGCAGTGGGATCACGCGGTCATCAACATTAAAATATGCCGGAAAAAATATATTATCCGTTACTGGTTCCATCACCTGGTATCTGTGCCGGGTAATGTCTAAAAAATTGTTATGTTCTAAAGGCCTTTCCACTCAGGCAGTACCTGATCACTTGACTAAAATGGGTTAAGGGCTGCACCACAGGTGTTCTTAAAGGGGAAATGCCGATAGAACTGAACAATTTTTGATCTTTCCACCATGAGAGGCTTGCTTCTGGAGGGGACTAAACAGACCTTGTGTCACAATCTGGCCTCGTGAGGAGCTAAATAAATATGATGAAAGTGACGTGTAGCAAGAAGGCTGGTTTAAATTCATGTGATGTAAACTAAAAAAAAAAAAAAAGAATT
The DNA here is from genome assembly GCA_963585895.1 of Sepioteuthis lessoniana. Classification (NCBI taxonomy): domain Eukaryota; kingdom Metazoa; phylum Mollusca; class Cephalopoda; order Myopsida; family Loliginidae; genus Sepioteuthis; species Sepioteuthis lessoniana. The sequence continues at coordinate 39,226,103 of OY757911.1, forward strand.
TTGATTACTTGTAACCCACAATAACCGACAAAGAAAATGTTGATAGTTGATTGGATAAAAATATATTGTTCTTGAGTTGTTTATATAATTTTTGATTGGTTGATTGATTGACTTTCATGGTTTGTCAACTCGTCTAGGGTTATTTTATGCCTAGAGATTAAAATATCGCGTTTATTGTACGTTGATATTTACATTTTTTGTAGTAGTTTCTTTTTTATGTGGAACGCATGTTATAGGTGGATACGATTAATATTTAAACAGAACTGTTTGATCGATGGATTGAACACTAAAATGCATAATTATTACAAGTCAGAGTTGATCTGGGAGTAATGGCAAATGAAGACGTATTCCACATTCTACAGATCTCCAGAACTAAAACCTCACTATCAGATGCAGTTTAGAATCATATGAAGGACAGCTAAAAATTGTATTTTTCTAATTGAAAGATGGCTTACAAAATCTAATTTTTCTAAAGATCAATCCTCTTACAAAGAATTTATACTCTAAGTAAAGTTTAGTTTGGTTGGATTTCATTACATATCAAACACATTTATACATAAGTTAGCTAACCGTAGTCGAGGGTGACCCGAAGGCTCATTTTTAAGTAACTACTACACCGAGTTGGTGAGAAGAGCGCTACTCTTTTCTCTGGAGTGTTCCACCTACCTTTGATCCGTACCTTATAATGCTGAGTGTTAAGTAAGGAGGCAAGAGGTAACATTTTTCAGTTTTTGGTATGACTTGACCTGGGATTGAACCCCGGTCTCCCGGGCCATTGGCAAACACAGTAACTCTTAAGCAAATTTGTAGATAACATCTTTAAACGAACCTAAGCTCATTTTTGTATACAGTTAAATGCTTTCAAGTATTACTGTGTAAGAGTAACAATTTACTGTAACATCTGTCATTTGTTTGCACACTCTTGAATATGATTTGTAATTTAATTTTTAAATGAGTTAGAACGAACTTTTTTTTTTGCACACGAATAATGCTTTTGTTTCTACATAGTTAAATGGTTTCAATTATTGCTATCTAACACTTATAATTCTGTCTAAATTTCTGTGACGAACCTTGGTAATTGTTATCATTAAGGGTTTTCGGACTATTTTCTTCATCTTTATAGTTATTTCCACAACGTTTCGGCTGATATGTCCCCCGGCCTTCTTCAGGAGTTTGTCGAACTCGGTAACCTTCACGGAACTTCGAACTACGTTCTTTATTGAATCCACGGGGGTCGCCTGTTCTGATTCCGTTAGGCATAACCGGGTGCAAGAGTAAAGTATTCCTGTATTGTTACTCACCTGCAGTCAGGAGTGAACCTGCAACCTCCCGATGATTGTCTCCTTGAAGCTTAGGGAACCAACGCCTATAACCGTTATGCCATGTGTTCTGCTGGACATATGGCGTAACTCGGGAACCTTTACGGTTCCCGAGTTCGACAAACACATGAAGTAGGCCGGAGGACATATCGGGCGAAACGTTGTGGAAATAACAATAAAGATGAAGACAATAGTCTGAAAACCCTTAATGACTAAATAATTCTATTTTGATACTGATCATTTGTTTACACACATTGGGGCAGTGACAAATATTGCTATTCAACACTAATTATTCTTTTGAACACTATTCATTCATTTGCATACAGTTAAACGATTCCAAGTATTACCTTATATCACTGAAAATTCAATTAAATATCAGTCATCTTCATACCTTCATTTAGATTGGAAAGAGTTTTGCTTTTATGAATCGTTAAATATTTCAGAAGCTTAAAGACTACACTAGAAAGGATCAATGTGCCGATTAAATATTGGAAATAATTTAGTTGCTATGATTTTACCAGTTATTTTGTTGCTTGTCTGAAGTTTACTAACCTCTTTTTGTATCTCTTTCTTTCTTTTCCTCCTGGTAGCATGACTCTATATCTATCGTATTCCTTGATATGCAAAAGTCATATAACCGCTGTCCAATATCACCACCTTTGTGACGATACCCCTTTCGGCCCCACTACGTTACATCAACTCTTCTAACTATTTCACTTCTTTACGGCCGGTGATCAACTAGTGGTTCTGATAGGGGTAACACACATTTCTTGCCACTACAAGAATACAATCGAGGGAGTGGGAGGAAAGAGAACAAACGAACAAACACTTGGGGTTAACTCAAGTGCAAGACAAGGAGTTATGTAACAGTTTGCATTCCTGATAGCATATATGGACTAACGCTAGCGTGGGTTACTAGCGAAAATTCCACAAAGCAACTGGAATGCCGACTCATCTTGACTCGATCTTCTTCACTGTCCTGGACTCCATCTCATGCTGACTCGCCTCTCTGCTCCGGTGTCCGGTGTCGACTGCCCCTGTCCGTGTCCCGTCGCCAACTCCCTTCTCGAGCTCCTTTTCCAACTGACTCTCTTCTCGCGTCCCCTTCCACTTCCGGTCACGGTGAGATTTTAAGTCCAGAACCCTTTGTCTGGTTTCGCGCCAAAACAGACAAAGGAATCGTCTGCTTGGCGGGCCACCTACATAGTGTTACACCTTAGTAAAATACCACTCAAGTAGTATAAGCATTAGTCGGATAAGGAAATATACGATAATAAAACGAACCGGAATGTAATTTCACATGTGAATATTTTAGGTTTCAAATGACTTTTTGTATTCATCCGCTGATTTGTTTGTTTGTTAAACCTCCTTAGGCATTTCCCTTTCTTTGCTTTCCTTTCACATTTGTATAGCACTCACTCAACCTTTTCTTGTATAGCCCTAATTCGACCGAGCTACGCAATATGTATATGACTATGGGCCTTACACTACGATCATTCTAGTTATATGAATATGGGCCTTGTTCGGACGTTCGGTCAGCACCCATCTCCCCACATTGCTTCCTCTCCACTTAGTCTCATCTTTGGTTGATCGTCTTTTCACCTCAATCGTTTTGAAATCTCTTCCCTGTTGCCATCTTAGCTGTTAGTCATTGATGAGGGATATCAATGGGCGCATTTTTATTTTATTTTATTTTTTATTTCTGGGCAATTTTAATCATTACCCACTCGGCCTAAACGGGAATATGAGGAAAATATGAAGTTTTTAACCGCACGCTTAAGGCCGCTCTCACTAATAGACAACATTTTTTTAACTCTAGAGCCGTTTCGGTCACCTGACTAAAACCATCCAAAGATACCGTGGTCTCAGATTGACCACGAGTTCAGTAGCTGTCTATCATACTGGTTGAACTTATAGTATTTTTCCACTCAGGACTCAACTTAAATGCTATACTACATGTCAAAAATAGATCTCACCCATCTATTATGAAACAAACCTTAAATTAATAATAAAAAAGTAATATTTGCAGAGAACATACACGATATTTACACAATATCTATATGCAAATCAAATTCATCCTATATAGTTAAAAAATGCCCTATTAAATTTCTTTTTCTTGCCATCATTTCTAAAATCATCCAATTCATTCTTAAAATGTTTTACGCTATTGTTTTTTGTGATCTGATTAGTCAATTTGTTTCAAAAATACATTACTCTATTAGCAAAAATTCCAATTGCTCAATAGATTTAGTTTTTTAAATCTGCTTTGGCAGAAAAATTCTAGTTCGAGGCGAAATATATTTAAAAAAAATACAACCATAATTAGAATTTCCATTAATCATTTTGAAAGTTTTAATCAGATAACCTTTCATTCTTTTTTTCGGTATAGTAATTAATCGAAATTTCGCCAATCTCTTCCAGTAAATATATTTACTCTTTTTATTACATTTTTTAGTCTTCTCTGTAAATAAATTATAAAACATTGGAAAACGAAAATGAAATTAAAAAATATATATAAAAAACTTTCACATGGATGAAATCGGGTATAATGTTGTATAATGTCTTATGATTTACGTGCTTTTCATGAATAGATCTTCGATATACGGGTTAAGTCTACGTTACAAACCTCTTCTCTTGTTTAGAATTTAAACTAAACGTAATTCAATATTACCCGCTATAGAAATATTCAAGTTTACAAAATCCGCTTTCCCGACTATTATCATCAAAGAGCATTTATCACGAGACGCGAGTTCTAATTATGAATACATTGAAACTGTGTAAATGTCAAAAAGATTTTTACAAACTATTCAGAGAAACATTTTTATTGTTTTTTCTTTCTTATTTTTTTAGTCATTGTTCTCTTATAAATATTCGTTTAGAAAAATGATTAAATGCTGCTAGTTCAATCCGAGAAATAAATTAAAGCCTTTTTCTTGGGGGTGGGGCAGGTATTAACGGCATGTAAACACAATTGAGATTATTTGATGGCTAAAAGTTAGAGAATAGCGTTCATTGTACATATGTATTTACATTTTTGTACAAATAGTTTGCACATAACTGCATGGTTTCAAGTATTCCTATCTAATAGTGATAATTATGTTTAATAATAGTGATTTATTTGCTCACTGTTATATGGTTTCAAGTAAGTAATAATAATTTACGAATGATTTACCGATTCATTCCCATCACTCCCTGGTCAACTTTTACGTGGAGCGGCAGTACCTGTTATGGTCCAATCTATGGGTCAAATAGATATTTAGAATTGTTTGTTTTCGATAGAAATACTTGATACCATATAACTATGACTTCAGTCGCGAGAAGCTTTGTTTTCTATTCGCTGACGGTTCCGCTTAGCTGGTTGTGTCACCTTAAGGCACGGTCGATCGGCTTATCCGCCCACGTTTTGTTTTTTTGATCCAGACAGCAAATCGATCGCTAATTAAAGAAGACAATCGAAGAATTGATGGATGAGACTGTACGATTAAGAAAGAAAGAAAGAAAGAAAGAAAGAAAGAAAAACAAAATAAAACCACCGACAAAGAACAGGACACGAATTTGTTACAAAACAACTATATTTTGTTTTGTAGAAAAGTCTATGAAAGAATGCATGCATTCACACTTTCCGACGGTTAATTAGTCATGTGATATGGAAGCCTACCTCACGATTTAACAGTTTGTTAATTTCTCGGCATTAAGAGTCGGACACAAAGCCTCTCAAAATATCGTAAATCTTTAGACTTTTTTCTGCTTCTGTGCGTTCGGCTTTTCTCTGCTTCTGTCTGTTCGGCTTTTCTCCGCTTTTCTGCTTTCGGCTTCTATCTTCCGATTGTCTGATACAAAGCGATCTTAAGGTATCGTATTATGTTAGTTTTTCTCTGCTTCTATGCACTTGGGAATCTGAAACAAGGTCAGAGCTCAGAGTAACGTGAAGTCTCTTTGCAACTTCTTGCCGAGAAAATTCCTCGATTTATATCTAATTTATGTTCCATGTTGGGATAGTGGTTGGGTACTATTAATATCAATTCTCTTCTAATTTGGATTCCAATAATCAATTCCACCCATTCGCTCTGCATCCACCTTCAGTGTTCAGTTTCCTCTTACCTCCACTCAAAAGGGCAGGTATTTCCTCTTATTTTGTCAATATACCCTGATCCCATTACTCATAGTAGGCGGTTAATTATGTCACGTGATGGGGACGTCAGAGAACTTTAACTCATAACGATCTCAAAAAGCTTTTCCCATGTTATTCGAATTCAAATATTATTTCCCAGCCCACGAACCTGTTTGTCATAACTATCAGGTGAACTCTCGCTTTAACTATGCAAGCCTAGAGAAAATTGAGTTGTACGTTTTGAGTCTTTGATTTTTTTCTAAACAAAATTCGTTTTGTCAAATCCTGGGTTTACTCGAAATAATTCACTTATCTTTTCTTGTTTTCTTTCAGTGAATAATGATACTAATGATGATATTTTCTTCTCCTTTTTGTAATGGACTGATTCATTCTTCTAAAATTCGTTTTAAATAATTCCATGTATAATCTCATTTTTCTGGTTAGTAAATATACTAGGAGTTGGCCTTTCCTCTGCTGTTACATAGCCATACTTGAACATGTGAAATAGACATATTCATACCGGTACGCAAAACGTTCATAATGTCCATAACGCACATATAGATAACATAGGAATCCCGAAATACGAAAAACACTTGACGACTTCTTATTTCAGGTACGAAACATTTCATTACCTTTGAGTTAAAAGGTTATTCGACATAAGGAAGAGAGAGACACAATCCTTCTATGCTGACTGCTCTCAACCCCACAAACGCATGGCGCCCGTAGTGCACAAATTCGTCTGGCCACGACGATCCCCGAAAGTCAACCGTCTTCCTCGAACGCTAAAATTCAACTAACTGACATTTCTCAAATCTCAGCCCACGCTTCCGATGCGTGACGTCACTCACATCCCTGGTCACATCCTTCTATCTGGGATTTTTATTGTGACATCTCTGAATGACACGTCCGCTCCACGCGTGCGTGAACACCTGCGCTCATGTTTGCACCTAACTAACCAATGCACTGAGCTTAACTAAACCCAAAGGCAAGATATATAAAACGAAATCCCTCGGCCATTATATTACACTGCACCACATAATTGAATTATTTGAATTAGATATATTTACTTGAAGCTATATTTTTTTACTGTGGATTTTTATTAGTCAGTGGAAACTATGCAACTGTGTGCAAATAAATGACCATCGTTACATAGAAATAATTTCTCGAAATCACATGATAATTAGCGTTGGAAAGAAATACTTGAAACTATACAACTGAGCACAAATTATTTATATTTGATAGGAATGAATACTTAATATAGAACAGGAAATTATTTACATAAAGAATAGTTATTTGTTTGTTTGGGTTTTATGGCATATCAACCTTTGTTGGCAATTGAATGCCAAATCCATTTTTATGCAAACAAACAGTTCTATTTCAAACAATTCAGTTTAACATAAATACGCAGTTTAAATGTCAAAACAGTCCTATTTCAAACAATTCAGTTTGGCATAAGTACACAGTTTAGTTCTATTTGACCCATAGATATGACCCTATCAGATGCTATCACTCCAGGCCAGAGTAGGCCTGGGAGCGATGGCAATGAAGGGGTACTCTGCATTTCCCAAAGCTCCAGTATTACTGGAACCTCACAATCAGATTGTTTAGTGTCATATCCAGGATAGTCGTGGTAGGGTCTTACCCCTTCGCAGAGAAACAGTCGGTGTTTTCTACAGCCCCGGTCAACTAGGCCATCAGAATAGTTACTTGCTGCTGGTATTGTTTACTAAGGATTATTATGCGTTACCAGAATCGATGTAAATGTGTGCAAACAAATGACAATTTTCAAATAGAAATAATTGCTTGAAAACTTATAATTATTATTATTAGTTAGGTACATTTGAAACCCTATGAATGTGGGCAAATGATTGTTTGTCTTAGAAATAATTCATATATCATTGTAAATAATTTGTATTTAGAATAGGTACCGTATTTGACAGCATATAAGACGAACTATTTTTTTACTAAAAATATCTTTTAAAATTCCCCTGCGTCTTATATGCCATGTGTAGATGTAAAATTTGCGGTAGTCGGCCGAAATTAGGAACCTGGAAACTCCTATTAGCTCATATTTTTGAGGAACTTTCAAATACTTATTGTAATCATTTAACTGGTAATTATGCAGATTAAAAGTGTTAACATTGATAATATTCATTATACCAATTTCATTAAGTTTAATACAAGTACTTTGTTTATTCTTGATTTGCCCTGCTGAAATTAGGGTGCGTCTTATACGCCTGTGTGTCTTATATGCCGTCAAAAACAGTGCTTGAAGCTATACCTTTCAAGATACAACTGCACAAAAATGTAATTACGTAAGTAATACTCAATGTACGTGATTTCTTTACTTTTATACATACAATAGACAAGATCACATGTTAAAATCAATCAATCTTTTATTATAAGTTCCCCGCGGTTATGAACTGTTTAATTCTTAGAATATTGAGCATTCTCATTCCACATACGAGAATTCCTCTGTTGTGGATGCTTGGATAAAAAATAGCTTTTATTTTATTTTATTTTATTTCATCTGTGTTTTCCGGGTGTCCTGTGTAGCGTAAACCAGTCAGCATGAATTTCTGGGTGTATGGCAGAGAGGACTAAAACATTAATATTGAAGATCCTTATTTGTAGAGAGATCTAGTCTGACACCAAGGTTAAAGAGAATATAAAAGAGTCTATAAAATAAACCTATACAGAAATACGTTCGACGCTCTCTCTCTCTCTCTCTCTCTATCTATCTATCTATCTATCTATCTTCCCCCTTTATTTTCTACAAAGCATATTTCTCTCTCATACACAAGTATATTCTTTTAAACAAGTTTTATTAAACATCAAGGAAAAGGTTTATTTTAATTTTTTCTGATAGTCTTCTGCATCGCGAAACCCTTTAAATCCGCGCCTGGATTTCGGCACTTTGGGAAAGATTGTATGAATGGCTTTCGTACGTACAGTTGATCCCTTCTCTCCACGATACAGAATTATCCAGAAAGAGGCTGAACTAAGGAACTTACAGTCCCTTCTTTTTACACTTCATTACGGCAAGTTACTCTTTTATCCTAGTAGTGGATTTGAATTCAGAGCTTTCCTTCAAAACCGGTTTTCTTTTTCAAGGTTAGTGAATCTAGTCTACCCAGCTATTTAGCCATACCTTGTTAGTGTGGAGAAGAGATGGTTTTATGAAGGACAGGGAATGAAAAGTAAACAGACCTTAGGGAATTTGAATTTTCGTCAAGTCCATATTTTCTGACGATAACTACGCTTACTATCCATCTGTACATTACTAAACTTTTTTTAATGTAACATATCCTCCGAAAACTGCATATCATAGCGAAATTTTTAAAAGAGAAAGACCGTTAAAAAGCTCTAATTTGAAGAATAAGAAAATTCCAGTCCAATCTGCAGCTGAATGATATTTTTGTGGGAGCTACATTCTCATTGAACGTTTTTAAATCATTCAAATTTCTCGATATAACGGAGATTATATGCATTGACAAATAACCTTTAAATCCATCTTAAATATAAGCATTAATACCATCTCAGATTATCGCTACAATGGGAACCTGACAGGTTCACGTTGAGATGTGTGTGGCAAATCGAAAATCTGAATGAGGTTTGGAAGTTTTTGAACGACCCTCGTATGTAATCATAAACCAGCAAAAGCAGTACATCTGAGAGAATCTTTTTTTTTTTAGCACTGCACTTAAAAATCTTCTGACAGAATAAAAAAAATGTTAATTTGAATCCTTTTCTTCTTTCTGAAAAAGAATCATCATAGACGTCGATATTATCGTTGAATGTAAATATAATCATTCGGAGAGAATCAAACTGACGTGAATGAAAACTGCGGGTATTTTTTTTTCTTTGGATTTGTAAAAATAGTTTACAATTTCAATTTCTCATTTATCAACGAACTCTGAAAATTAGGAGAATGAAGCAAGCTCATTTATCACCCAATTGTAAAGAGGAAAATTTTCTTTGTTTTTATTTTTATTTGGTTCTGCAAAAAAAAATCTCTTCTATAAAAGACCAAAACGATGCATCTGCAATGAACTAAAAACAAGTGTCTCTTCTTTTCTATACTCTCATACATACGTGTGCGTGTGTGTACCTTAATCAATATATATATATATATATATATATATTGGAATTCAGATTTTTCCTTTTATTTGGCTGGATGTATTACCAAGCAAAGAGCCTAGTCTGCCCCGCTACTTAAGTATAAGTTAGGGAAAGAATAGATTGATTCATTCTTTTTCCAAGGCTATTAGCGTGGTATACAAACGATACTTGGTGTTAATGAAGAGTTTCAACAAAATTGTTGATCCTTTTGATGATAATGTATTTCAACGGACGTTGTTTCTAAGCTATTGACACCGTTGATCTGGCAAAATAATTGTTGTCTCAAGTTTCTGCTTCAAAGTTGACATGTTCTCCCTACTCTGGTTTTTATTGTATAGGACGCACATCACTGAGGAAATAAACAGGAGGCATTATTTTCAGTACATCTCTCACCGATTCCAGATGATGGAGATGCGTTATGGAGGCACTCGTGGTGAAGCATTGCTGTTTTAGGTAATGGACACTGCGACTTGAGTTCAAATCCTAAATGAGGTTATTTGCATTTCCAAGCTTAGGAAAGTGTAGAGAAGAGGAAAATCTCGTATTTTGGTTTGGCGCGCAATTTAATTCGACACTCAATTTCACCCAATCAGGATGACTTATCCTATTCAGCCCGGACCTTCATTTCCGGCTAGCAAAACGGGTGAGCGGCCAAACCCAGTCTCTTCAGCGTGAGACGTCGACCAGAACAGACGTTCCTCTGGTCGTCCCTGCTTAGCGATGCTTTTTAGCTAGACAAGCCACCCAGTGTGGACATCTCACTGTGGCTTTAACACTAGCAGCAGCAACATAGACACTCAACGAGGGAACTATCTAATTTATGGATTCTTTACGAGGAATCCCAATTTAACATAAATTAGAAACTTTCAGCATGCCTTCCACAGGCACCACTTCATGTCACCCCAAAAAATGGCTATGTCGATCCGAGCGTAACTCCGCTCTCGACACACTAGCTCATATTTCACTTCTGGTCCATATTAATGGAGATAACACATACTCTCCCCAAAAATATCAGACACACAAAAATACACGGTGACTCTAAACACAATCCCTCACACGTCCGACAACACACGCTGCTTTATCAACACCCCGCTAAGCCATTTCCACTCCAACACTAACAAGCCTAAACTCCACGAGTCTTGCAGCACCAAAAGCAAACCAAATATTCAAAGCTGCAAATAAAAACTTTCGTTGTTGTGTTGTTAAAGCAAAGTTTCGTAATTAATTTGTGTTGCCTTAAAAAATATAGTGTTAGGGAAATTAACAATTTCCCGAAACGCTATAAAAGGTAGGAATCAAACTGTACTCCTTTTAACTACGAGTAAGATAGTAGGGCAGACTGTTCACTTTAACCTTGGTATGGTTACTTGTCTAGGAGAAGTAAAACTCTGAATTAAAATCTGTTAAACTTCATTTAAAAGATGACTTTGTATCGCATCCTACTTGCGCCAGAAGGGTTAGGTTTATCTCTTTACTCAAAACAATAAAAATTGTTTTGAGGCATTGGGCCTCTACAAGGTTTTTGTGGGAGGGAGAAAGAGAGGGAGAGCTGTCATGCTTTTCTAAGGGGCCCTAGCTAGTTAGGCTTATCTCGATCACACACACACACACACACACACACACACACACACACACATACGTATATATATAAGAAAGCGTTCATGGCGTAACGATTATCGTTATAGGAAATGGACACCGTGGCTTGAGTTCAAATCCTCAATGAGTCTGTTAGCTTTTCACATTGCCATGGAAAAGGTATGAATTCAACTTTTATCTCTTCAGCTATGGGTAAATAGTTGGGCAGACTTGGCTCTTTGACTTTGGCTCTTTCACAATCGCGAACCGGTCAAAGAGAAAGAAAACACTGAATTCAAACCTGTTAAACGTAAAATTAACTTTGTATCGCAATCTGCTCGTACGGAAGGGTTCGGTAAATATGTCAATGCTTTCTTAGCAACAATAATCAAAAGACAAAATGTGTGACGAAAATAAAACGGATATCTAGCAGAGGAATATTTTTCATAGGTTACTGCCGGGGTTGTTGAATTTCTACTGCAACACCACCAACACCGGCCTTTAACGCTGAAGGATAATACTATTCTTATAAGCGTGGCTTGCAGGCTCTTCTTCACTGCAGCTGAATAATAATGCTTACAGTAGAAACTGTGGAAGATAGTGTTTTGTAGCTGAAAACTTTCACTAGCCAGCGGTATAATAGTACTTACTGAACCTGTTGTAGTTGGTTGGTTGGTTTTTCGTCATGTCAACTCTTGTTAGGTTATCTTATGTTCAAGTCGCCCTTTTTAAAGTAATTTTATGGTTTCAAGTTATTAATGATAATAATCGTTAGTAAATAAATATAGCTTCAAGTAATTATTCAGAATATATATAAATTTATACACAAATATGTCTTTTTAATGACTCACTCTTTAAAAATGATAATCATTTGTTTGCTCACAGTAATACAGTTACACACATTCCCATCTAATACAAATAATTTTCATGCTGATCTATTTGAGATACATTTGGAATATTTACTGTTACGATTACTCCGGGTCGGAGTTGACCAGGAAATAATGATAACAAACGAGTTCTCAATTCTCCTTATATATTAGACTGGTGAAATCTATTACCAAAATATAGTGTAGTAATCTTAAAAAGTTATAAACCGTTAAGCAGTGGAAAAATACTTGAAATAACTCAGTTTAATTGACGAAACTTTGCTGTGATTGAATAATCCCAATAAAGTGACGGAGGTGTTCAAAAAGTTTAGAGAAAAGTTTTAAGAGTTAATCAGCTACCGAGGATAATTCGAAGGAAACAGTTGTTTTTCTATGTGTTCATCACTCCCCATAAAGGTCACAACGGGTAAAATAGATATGTTGTAAGAAATAGAATATATGCCCCAAAGAATTGTGCTGGTATAGTTGCAATTTCTGCAAAGAAAAACTAATATGGTCGGGGTTACGGAAACGAACAAGACAGAAAGACAAAGAGATACAACACGGGACGACGACAACAACAAATATGGTGGCAGACGATGGAAGATAAACGCAGCCACAAACAAAAGACAACGGCACCAAGATTGAAGGTTCAAAGATGATGACCAGTTTTACATCAGTAGATAAAATGCATATCTATGTTTTGGTGACTGTGATGATTGACTGTGTCGTGTTATGTCTAAGATAAGTTTGATTTTCAGGCAGATACATATTCCAGGAATATACAAGTCAAGAAAAGAAAGGCATCGTTAAAAAGTCTGAAGAACGAAATGTAATGGATAAAAACTTGCTAATAGAAATATAAAAACGTGTAACAACCATCATCAACATCATCATTATTTTGATAGCACGAAGTTCCCTGACTCTCACTCACCATCCGTCCCTTTCGTTCATCGCTCTTGGAAAGTTCTCTAATCTGTATCCAACGTCCGCACAAAACTGCTGTAAATCCTAGTATAGAAGTCCATTTTATAAAAAAATTGTCCTTATTTTACCAGCAGTGCCCAGCTTATCTTATTTACCCTAATTGGATGGTTTGTGGAATGAGAGGTAAGTGTCAGGTGTTCGTAGACTAGCAATTTTATTTAGGTTCTGTTTCTAGTACTTTTTTCAAAACAGTACATAACATTCTTGCGTAGTTTTCATCAAGCTTTTTCGCCACAGGTTTTTTCTTTTGCGTCCTGGTAGTACATCCACTCAGTAGCACTGACAAAGAATGTCCTGCTTCCAAATTTTATCCGATCTGAAGTCTAGAGAAGTCTTAAGAAAAAATCAGAACGGGTTTTAGAGAAATCGTTCCACAAATTCACTGATTCTGGCTATCCATCGAATAACCGGAGGTGTACGTGTAAAAATCTCAAGGCAACACTATTGTTCGTAGATTTTTCGATGGCATTTTATTTCATACATAGACGAAAGATAGAGAAAATGCTACAAGAATGGGGTCTCCTCAAAGAAAGTGTTGCTGCTATAATTATGCTTTATAAAAACACGAAAGTAATGGTTCGCTCATTCAATGGTAATACCGACTTTGATATTTTTGCTGGAGTCTTGCAAGTTGTAACTACATCTAACGGAAGTCATGGAATGAGCACATTTGGTACATTTTCATCTTAACTTCTTTATTTAGCCGTAAATAAACTAATAACAGATAAGACAAAACGCACAATATCAATTAGCAGGCGTATATATAAAGGAACAGATAGAATACATTCAAAATCAGATAGATAAGATTAGAGACTCGGTGGAAGATAGACAATCTAGGATAGCCTGGCAAACTATAAACGAAGTGAGTAGAAGAAAGCAAAACTGAAAGCAGCGAACCAACAAGAAAGAATAAAACTGTGGAAACAGCACTTCGAAAACTATCTAGGAAACCCACCGAAAATAACACATGAACCAATCACCAGAATAATTAGCAAACAATTAGACATTAAACTAGGACCGTTCACACAAGAAGAACTCGACTCTGTTCTCAGAAAAATTAAAAATAGGAAAGCTGCAGGGCTGGACGAAATTCCCCCGTAAGTATGGAAGACCAGACAATTCAATGACATACTGCTCCGACACTGCAACGCAGTATACAATCAAAATCCGATAGATAGATGGATGAAGGGATGCATATTCCCCTTCCCTAAAAAGGGGGACCTCGGATTAGCCAAAAACTACCGAGGCATAACACTTACATCCATAGCAGCCAAAATCTACAATGCCCAACAACGAAACCGCATAGAACCCGAAATCGACAACATACTTAGAAAAAAACAAAATGGCTTCCGAAGAAATAGATCCACGACCTCACAAATATTAACCATCCGTAGAATCCTTGAAGGTGTACGGGCAAAAAACCTACAAGTGACATTAATTTTTGTTGACTTTACCAAGGATTTCGATTCCATTCACAGAGGAAAGATGGAACAAATCCTACAAGCGTACGGCATACCTAAAGAAACCGTAGCGGCAATAACGATTCTCTATAGAAACACTAAAGTAAAAGTACGATCACCAGATGGAGACACAGAATACTTCGAGATCTTAGCAGGAGTACTACAAGGGGACACGCTGGCTCCGTACCTCTTTACCATTTGTCTAGACTACGTACTTAGAACATCGATTGACAAAATCAAAGAGAATGGCTTCGAACTGACGAAGAAAAGAAGCAGAAGGTACCCCGCAACAACAATTACCGACGCCGACTACGCCGATGACATAGCGATACTGGCAAATACACCTGACCAAGCCGAAACACTACTGCATAGTTTGGAACGAGCAGCAGCAAACATAGGCCTCTATGTTAATGCACACAAAACGGAATATATGTGCTATAATCAAACGGGGGACATCTCCACTCTAGAAGGAACCCCTCTTAAACTAGTAGACAAATTCACTTACCTTGGAAGCAGCGTCGAATCAACCGAAAAAGACATCGAAACGAGGTTAGCGAAAGCATGGACAGCTATCAATAGGTTATCGATTATTTGGAAATCAGACCTAACCGATCAAATGAAACGCAGTTTCTTCCAGGCAGCGGTCACATCGATACTGCTATATGGCTGCACTACATGGACGCTAGCAAAACGGCTGGAGAAGAAGCTAGACGGCAATTACACAAGAATGCTACGTGCAATCTTAAACAAGTCCTGGCGGCAACACCGCACAAGACACCAACTGTACGGCCACCTGCCCCCTATCACGAAAACTATTCAAGTTAGACGAGCCAGTCATGCAGGACACTGCTGGAGAAGCAGGGACGAACTCATAAGAGATGTACTCTTATGGACCTCCACACATGGCCGTGCAAAAGCAGGACGACCAGCACAAACATACATTCAGCAGCTATGTGAGGATACGGGATGTTGTCCTGAAGACCTACCTAGGGCGATGAACGATAAGGAGGAGTGGCGAGAGAGGGTCAGGGATATTCGTGCTACCAGCGTGATATGATGATGATGATTGCTTTTCTGTATGCTAATGAGCTTTCATACTGATGATTTCTTACACTTCTGAATCCTGTTTAAACCATCTTGTTTTTGTCTTTAATTGGAATCATTTTGAGATGAGTCTTCTTAATCTGAGAATTAATCTTTTTATTTATTGCGGACTTTTTTTCCTCATCTTGGTAGTTTTTTTGTGTGTTGTTTCTTCTTTCACTACGTTTCGGCCAAATTTCACCTCTGGCCAGAAAAAGGCCAGAGGTGAAATTTGGCCGAAACGTAGTGAAAGAAGAAACAACACACAAAAAAAAAAAAAAAAAAACTACTAAGATGAGGAAAAAAAGTCCGCAATAAATTTTTAAAAAATTAATTCTCAGACCATCTTGTTTGTTGTACATTTTCAATTTTCGAGGTATGTTGCTTTGAGTTTCCTATCCTGGTGCTTCGATGTTTTTCATGTTCTACCAGTAAGCTTTCATTTTTTTAATCACCCCATTTCTTTTATTTCAGCACTAAATTTTAGATTGCAGAAGAGGAACATCTGCCGCAATTTACAGTGGATTGCCTTCTTTAATGAGTTTCATGATCCGGCATTAATGACAGAAAGGAATGTCTCTGCACTTCCCAGACCTTCTGAGCTGGAGCCTCACAACTTGATACAGTTCAATTTCATACCCAAGATGAGCCCTTTTGGGAAAAGCAGAGTTTTACTCTTCTGCGGAGGATGCAGACGGTGTATTCAAAGTGTGGTTGACAGAGATGACAGTAGGAAGTACGTTGATTGGTATTACCGATTAGGTTCCTTGATTAACTGGTATCTGCATTGATGAATTTTTTTTTCTTAAGAGATGTAGCAACAAAGTATAAAGTATTTTCCTGACTAAAGCCATTGCGAAGATTAATATTGAATCATATATAACTGAAGAAATTAGTTGAGCATTAAATAACCCAACAATTGCCCTGCCAAAAGATATTACGAAAATTTTTCTATTTCCCCATTAAATATGTATTGTGTTTGGCTGTTCACATGAGCCCTAAGGGTAAATCAGGAGGATCCCGGATTATCAGAGTTTTTTGTAATATACCAAGAAAAGTAAATTACAGAGACCTCGCAGTGCACTTAATTTTTGACAGGATTATACGGGAGTTTCCTCCATGTGTAATGATTAAAGCGATGGACTGTGGAATTGTAGTGAGCGAGTTCGATCTCCAGTCGCGCTCTTACGTTCACTTTTGGACAAATACCCTTGGGAAAGGTATGAAGACTCTTATCCTCCCAGTTATGGTCTTCCAGAAGGGTGGTCTTGGCATTGAATAACTTACAAAGGTTGATATGCCATTGAACAAAGAAACCAACGACGCATACAGGGTTTCACAAACTATTTCTGACATAAATTGTGGAATCAGCATATTTAGAGGATGTTTTCAGTTCTTTTTTAATAAACAGTAAATAAGCAACTAACAGATGAAACGCAAACGTTTTTCTTAAAAAAAAAAAAAACGAACAATGCCATAAAATGATTGTCTTTACAACAGTTCAGTTTTGCAGCTGAATAAAGCTTTTTATCTTCGTTTGAGGTGCTAGTGGTGAAATGGTTATCGTCATAGAAAATTGACACGGCGACCCGTGTTCAAAACCAGGACGAGCCTGTTTGCATTTCCCATAGTGTCTAGAATTTAATTTCACGTAGAACAGTTGGATTCATGCCTTTCCCAAAAGAATCAATTCTTGTGAAAGGCATGAGATCAGCTATTTTCCCTCCAGATATGGATAAATAGTTGGGCTGAATGGGTTCTTTAACCTTAGTATGGCAACTGATCCTAGAAAAGGGATACTTTTAATTCAGACTTGTTAAAATCCGCTTGTCGCATCCTGCTTGTGCAGAGGGGTTGGGCAAATAATCTTTGCAGTCGCGTTTTCATTAGACTATACTCAGCTTTATGAAGGTAGCTTACAGTAATTCAATAACCTCTTTCAAGGATGAAGAGCTTAAAATAATGCCGTGACAAAGAGCTATTCAAACGTTTTTAAAGAAAACCCCGCGGGCTGCCTGATCATTGGAATAAATTCACTCCGACTGAATAGACAAAGAATATAGTGTTATGCGACAAGCGTCATTCTCCCTTGTCAGAGATATTCTCTCCCAAGAGGAGCTATCCTATAAGTAGCCTTTATAAAATCGTTACCTTCCCTGCGGGTCAGTTGGAATCTGATACGTTTTAAGCAGAATATATTTTCTTCAATCTCATTTGTAGATGTGTTTTTATTACAATCTTACATTCAAGAACGAATAATCCCCTCCAGAGAGTTAAGACCCTCCAAAAATGATATATTGGATTTGACACTAAACTGAATCTGATGGCGAGGCTTCTTTTCTGGATATCTGGAGACTGTGGAATACTCCTTCATTGCCATGATTCCAAGGTTCACTTCGAAGTGGTAGTATCTGTTAGGGTCCTATTTATTTGTCAAATAGATCCATTTAAAAGTTATTCGTATACGATAGGACCGTGGGTAAAAAATAAATAAACAAATAAAAAGAAACTCTGAAAAATCAACTATACAAATATGTAAATATGAATGTACAATGAACGTGATTCCCTATTCTATTAGTAATAAATAACCCTAGACGGGTTGACATGAGTTTAAAATTAATCAACCAAAGCAAGTACGCAGATAGCTACGGTAATACATTTTAGCGCTTTTACGTTTTTTCAGAGTGTGTTGACCCTGTCGGCTGGGGCTGTAGAATACACTCTCTGCAGAGGGGTAAGATTCCCCAACGAGTGTCCTGGATGGCCCAGTCGACTGCTGCTGCAGAATACATCGACTGCATCTCCGCAGAGGGGTAACACTCCCCAATGAGTGTCCTGTATATGACACAAAACAATCTGATGGTGAAGCTCCAGTAATGCTCAGCTTTGTGGGGATGTGGAATATCTCTTCATTGCCATTGCTCCTAGATCCACTCTGACCCGCAGAGGGGTAGCCTCTGATGGGGTCCTATTCATGGGCCAAATAGAACTAATCACGCTAAATTGGATTGTTTGAAATTAACTGATTTTGCATTTAACTCTGAGTAAGCATAAAACTATACTATATTGAATGATTTGAAACTTTTATCAAAATGACTTAGTTCGGCATTAAATGACCCGAAAAGGTTGATGCGCCGTAAAACAACTAACCAGCCTATCAACCAAAATTTTTCATGCTTTTCGCTTTACTTTTTTTTTTTCTTTTCTTTAAGGGATTCTGGGGATTTTGTAGGATTGGCAAAATTATTTCAACCAATGAAAACTAATTAAAATAATACAAGCCGTTTAAACCTCCAAACGTCGGTGTGTGTGAGTGTGCGCGTGCGCACGTATGAGCATTCGGGCACACGCACGTGTATAAGCAAGCGCGTATGCATGAGAGGGAAATAGGAAGGAATTAGTTAATGTACCATACTATTTAATTTTAAGTTTCTTTTTCCTTGGTCACTGTACGTGGATGCGAGTAGCCATAATCCAGTGCTGAATCCTGGTAAGCGCTGAGCTTATTTGTCGACTTGCCACAAAAGTATATCAGCAGGCTTCTTGATCGATTTTATATGTCCGACCACCGCCACAAAATGTTTTAACTATTCAGTTTTCTTCGTCAAATGGAAAAGACTTGTCGTGATTCTCCAATGGGTATGTTGCTTGTATGAAGGTGGGTAGAAGTTAACTTGGCCCCGGGAATGAAATGAACAAAAGAATTTCGATACACAAGAAATAACAAGAACACAGAAATACCGAAAACAAATAATTGCAGTGACTCTTATTTTTAGTTATGGTGGAAAGAGTCCTTAGTTTGCAATTATTTTGATGTCAGAAGCAAACTTTCCGTAAACAGTTTCTTTGAGCGTATAGATGCTTGTAGGTGAAGGAAAACAAATTAATCGCTCGAATATTTTGACTTTCGTTATTTTTTAAAATCATTTTTGGTGGGGGAAGAGCTGGTTTCTTATGGTTCTAAATACCTTGGAGTCTTTTAATCGGATGAATTCTTTTTTATATATTTTTTTCTTCTCTTACTTCTGACTCCCTTTAAGCTATCGTTTTTTTTTTTTTTTTTTTTCAATATATATTTCCCGAGAATTCTAAGTTATTGCTTGGGTTAGATTTTGTTTTCCCTAATTCTATTGGTTAATTCCTGTCTCTAAGAAGACAGGTGGTGTGTCCGTTAGCTATGGAATATTTATTTGAATCAAGGTCTGGCGTCAGTAAGTCTGGTGTCAATAAGTCTGGGTTAGGTCTATTTTTATTACTTATGAAATTTGTTTTCTTTGGGTTTTTTTTAACTAGGAGGATGTTTTTGAAAAATATATTTTAAAGCTATTCTAGGTTAAAAGTATGTTAGAATCTTCACAGGTGCAAAGAAAATAAATCTCTAACAATGCCTGATTTGTACTTTACTTTAATTCTAACAGGTGACAATTGATTTAGTGAGATCATGAAGATATTTTTTTTTAAATTCAGATTTTAAAATCCTTATTAATTAGTCGGCCGGCGGCGTAAGCTGTAGAATGTTGCAACCAACCCCACCGCACAAAGAGGGTCCAGGAGATGGAAAACCATCAAATGGTGAGGCTTCGATCCTAGACTTTGGAGAATGTGGAGTACCCATTCACTGCTATTACTCCCAGGTCCACTCTTATCCGGACTGGTATTATCTGCTAGGTTGCTATCTACGAGTCGAATAGAACTGTTTAATGATTTAACTGTGTGCAAACAAATGACTGATGCCAAATTGACTTGTTGCTGTTATATAGCAATACCGGAAACCATTTTATTGCGCAGAAATAAATCTACTTGGGTTTGATAGCAATACTTGAAACCATTAGAATATATGGCTTGTTTTTAAAATCATTACCTACGAACTATTCATTAACAAATCAAATATAGTGAGCATATATGAATAAAAAGGATTTAGCATTAAATAATCTATGAGGTTGATATCATGTAAAGCACAACCAACAAACCAACTAATCAACGATATACTTGAAACTATTTAACTGAGTGCAAACAAATGCCTGTTAAATTGAATTGTTAGTGTTAGATAGCAATACTTGAAACCATAAAACTACTTGGGTTGGATAGCAATACTTGAAACCATTTAAATGATTATAGACAGATGAGCTCCAGCTCGTGTCAAAATTGTTACTAATAAACTATTCATTTACAAATTATATATATTTGATATATATATATATATATATATATATATATATGTAAACAGGATTTGGCACTAAATAACATGAGGGTTGATTTGCCGTAAAACGCAACCAGCTAACCAACCAACCATTATATATTAGTCTTTACTGCTATGAGAGAGCAAGTGTTTTCAGTCGACAATATTTTACTTTTCCTCCCTCGTTATTCTCGATATATTTCAAAATTTTCCACTGTGTGTGTGTGTCTCTCTCTGTCTGTCTGTATATTTCTTTCTCCGTCTATCTATCTATCTATCTATCTATCTATCTCTTTCTCTTTTTGTGTATGTCTATCTCTCTATTTGTCCCTGTCTCTGTCAATCACTGTCTCTGTTTGCCAGTCAGTCATGTATTATAGCTTCTCTATCTCGGATTGCTTTCCTTCGTTCTTATTTCTTCATTATTTTCTCTGTCTCCATCCCCCCGCTCTCTCTCTCTCTCTCTCTCTCTCTCTCTCTCTTGTTATTCTCCCTATCTTTCTATTTCTAACTATATTTTTGTCTCTCAATCTGTCAACCTAAGTGCCTGCCTCTCTCTCTCTCTTTTTCTCTCTCTCTCCCCCCTCTCTCTCTCTCTCTCGTATTATTGCTTCCCTTTATCTCGAATTACTCTTCTTCATTTTTGTTTTCTCATTATTTTCTTAATATATTTCTCTCTTACTCTCTCTCTCTCTCTTTCCCTCTCTCTCTCTCTCTATCTATCTATCTATCTGTCTTTCCCCTCTCACATTACTTTCTTATGTATTCCACAATATACCTTTTCCCTCTCTATCTACATGTCACACTCCGATTTTCTCTCTTTCTCACTCTCTCAACCCTTTCCCTTTTTTTTTTATTTCTACGACTTTATCATCCATTTACATTTCTCTGTGATTTCTCTGATGTTTTTTTGCTTTTAACAACACTCTTTACTCACAAGCAATAGGCGGTCATTGCACTAAGTTTTTAAAGAGCTTCTAGCGATCTATTCATTTGAATCAATATCTTTCTTTGGCTCGCCTTTAGCCATTGTCACCAGTTTCTCTGCGAATCTATCTATCTATCTATCTATCTATCTATCTATCTATGCCAGTCCATATCTATATATATATATATATATATATATATATATATATATATATATATATATATATATATACTCCTTCAAAAGAGTAAACAGGTCAAAGCGCCGTTTATCTACTTCTTGTTTATAAATATGTAATTAAACTTCACTTTTTAATTATTTGGATCATTTAGTTTTCCCTTCCTTTTTTTTTTTTTTTTTTTGGTATTTGATATATATATGTGCATATAGTATATATAAGCACGTATATGTATAAATATAATTTAGAACATATATATATATATATATATATACCTACACAAACATATATATGTTTGTATGCGCACGCGTGTGTGTGTCTAATAGTATCTACTTACCTTCCTTCTCCTGACAGTGTAAAATACCTTGCAGATTTTACAGACTTTAGGATCTCTTCTAAAATGAATTGAATTTACTCTCTGATTGTATCTTTGAAGAACATTTACAAGTTTCTCAAATCTTAAATCTTACTTCTGTTCTGAATTACTTCTTTATCTTTGTAGCTTTGCAAACCAAGCGAATACAAACTGTATATATGAGTATATACAGATGTCTACTGAAGTGCATTGAACTCTAAACTCGTAAAATTCTTTCTCCATTCAAGAAGCGAGTGACCCATCTGCTAGGTTATGTTTTTCGTGCTATCAGTTTGGTCCCCGAATTCGTACTGAAGGTCTGAATAGGAGTTCTTGACAAAAAGATTAAGTAGCTTTTTGTTGCCGCACTGTCTGGGATTACATCTCCCTTTTCCACTCTGGCTAAATCAAGTCCCGCACGTGGTCGGCTAGATTTTTTTCTTAGAAGTAAATTTTTATAAGACTTGTATTTAGTATAATAGATGAAAAAATATTGTGGTGTCTAACTTGTTACATTAAAAAGAACACTTTTAGGATGAGAAATAAAAATTTTTGAGGGCAGTCAAATACTTTTACCTGGTAGTACACCGTGAAATTAGCACACTTAGAAGGTGTTCACGTTGGTCATTTTACTTAGCAGTAAATAATCTAAATATAGTTGAGCCGAAAACAACTTTTATTTTAGATCGGAATATTCTGGTTTCATAAAATAAACAAAAAACTAGTTTAAATAATTTGAATTAATAGTCATTGATTATTATTTGTATTAGATCGGAATACTTGAAATCATATAACTGTAAATTATCTTTATTAAGAATAGTTGCTTGAAGAATAATTGTTTACTAAGAATTATTATTAGCTACTTGGAAGTATAAAAGAGTTTGCAAACAAATAACTATTAAATAATCAATTGAAACCATATAATCATCAATATTGGAGAAGATTTGAAACCACTTAACCGTGGGCAAATTATTTGTTCTAGATAAGATTTGTTGGATTTCTTTGTTTTACGACATATCAGCCTTCGAGGGTTATCGAATGCCAAAACTATCATTGTAAAAAGACAGTTGTGATGCTTTGCCCAGTCGGCTGTGGCTGTATAATACACCTACTTCATCTCTGCAGAAGAGTAAGACCCCCCATGAGTGTCCTGATTATGACAATAAACAATCAGATGCTGAGGTTCCAGTAATGCTGGAACTTTGGGGAATGTGGAGTACCCTTTCATTGCCATCGCTCCCAGATCCACACTGGCCCGGAGTGGTAGCACCTGATAGAGTTATATCTACGGGTTAGATAGAACTAAACAGTGTACTAATGCAAAACTGAATTACTTGAAATAGAGCTGTTTTGACAATTAAACTGCGTACTTATGCTAAACTGAATTGTTTGAAATAGAACTGTTTTGTATGCAAAACTGAATTGTTTGAAATTGAATGTTTTTGACATTGAAACTTTACTTATGCTAAACTGCATAGTTTGAAAAAGAACCGTTTTGACATTAACTGTGTGTAAACAAAAAATGTACTTATACTAAACTGAATTGTTTGAATTAGAACTGTTTGTCTAAACTGAATAGCTTAAAATAGAAATGTTTCTGACAATCAAATTGTATACTTTTGTTAATTAAATTGTTTGAAATAGAACTGTTTATTTGTATAAAATGGATTTGGCGTTAAATAACCTACAAAGGTTTATATGACATGAAATACAAACAAACCGTAGTGGTGATGTTTAACCCATTGCTGGGTAATAAGATGCTTCATATCTTTCCAAGTAGTATTAGTAAGAAAGTAAACGCAATAGTGAGACCGGAGATCGAACCCATGTACTGCGATATCACAGTCCTGTAGGCTACCCATTACGCCACGCAGACTCATCCTAGAGTTTAACAGAAACACTAAATGACATAAAACAGTTGGCAAAAAACATTCTGAAGAAACATGTAAAAAAATGTAAGTATAAATGTACTATGAATGCAATTCTCTACAACAAAGCATAAAATACCCCTAGACACATTGGCATACCGTTAAAATCAGTTGATCAACCAACCTCTCACGTGTATGTCTGCTTGTCTGTCTCTCCGTTGCTGTCTTTCTTCATGTAATCTTTGAGAGACCTTTTTGTCGGTTTTCTTTTTTTTATAAAAGTGTGTAAAAACAAGCCTTTTCTTTTTACCCAAACCCACACGACTGTTTTCCTTTCTGAAGTAGCTAATTGTTTTCTCTTTGAATAGTTTGGTTTGGTTTTTTTGTTTAATGGCATATCAACCTTTTGAAGGAATATTAAGATTCACTAACAATATTCAACCGAAAAGTGAACATCATAACGTGATATGAGTTCAAATTCGCCTACAACAATACTGCTATACTACACCAGAATGATCACCCTCCTACCTTCATTTGATAAATGCGGTGTATTTCCAATCAAAGAATAAAAATAGATTGTTTATGGGGTGGTCGTTTTAAAGCTCCCATGGGTTCGCAAGTACAATTGACATTTTTTTTATATTCTAGATTTTGGATCATTATTTGATAGTTAATATAATTTTTCCCGCAAACATTTTTAAATTGAGATTTTACAAGTAAAAACAAACACAGGAATTTTTTTGTTATAAATTTTTATTTAAAGTTTATTTTCTAATTCCTTTTGGCAAAACCCCCGAAATTATTTGGGCTTCGATGAATTTCGACACTTTTTTACCTACAGGAGAAAAGACTTTCGCCGAAAGAAATGTCGCTTATATATATGTAAATTTTGAATATAGCAACCACAAAGAATAAAAAAGCCAATTGCCCATTTTCCATCAATTCTTCTTACCTCTTGTAAAATTCTTTTCTTCCGTATATTCCCTTTCCAATTGTTCTTCCATCTACTCTTTATATAAATGTATATAATTCATCACTGTGTTTGTAATTTCATTATCCGTTCTCCTGAAGATGGTTCTAGTTGGGGTTAAAAGTACTTGGGAAATATACAGGGCCTTCCTAAAATTATTTAATTCAAAAGTCGATGACTGAACGGATCAAAGATATATTAGTCAGACACGAAGTATCAGTGCAAATGAAACATCTTCAAAATAGAAAATATTATATATATATATATATGGACGGCAGTTATTGTAAGTATATTTGGTTGAAAATAAAGGACAAAAATGCATGTAGGACATTTCATTACAGTTTTTAACATTTACAAACCAAGGAATGCGATTTCATCTCTAATGAATGTTTTACCATATATATTGGCGAAATCTATAATTAAAATGTTATTTTCAAAAATGTATTTGGCATTAAATAACCAACAAAGGTTGATATGCCATAAAACCCAACAAACCAAACCATAATTAAAATGAAGTTTAGGTTAGTTTGAATAAGTCTTAAATGTTAGAATGTCACTTGATGTGAGTGACGGGTGATGACCTTAAACTTATTTGAGCCCATGGCTTCGATTGGTAAAAATATCATGTAACCAACGACACAAGAAGAATAGAAAGAAGTCATCGTTTGTTAGTTTCTGAGAAATACATGACTGGGTCGGTTGAAAATTCCATCTCTGTTTCCTAATTCCTCGAAGGTCACAATGGGCCATGAAAAAGTGTGTAAATGGTGTTCGAGTTGTTTGTCATCCCTGAAACGAAGATAACTTCGTTGTTGAAACACCAACTAGTTGCGGCTTCTTGCAACAAACAAACAGTGACGCAAATAAAACAAAATAGATGACAAAAAAGACAAGGCGACAAAGTAACAAAGTGAGGAGCAAGGTGCTAGAAATTCTATTATAAAAGTTATAATGAAAGCGTAGCGTATACCATTGAATGGGTATGCAATAAATCTAGAAATTGTTCACAATATCCAATGTTTTAATCGCTTCAATCCCTGTATCTTTACATTTCTTTGTTCGTAAACAGGGAAACTCTTTTGTTTTTCAAAGTCCTGCATGATTTCTTGTCGGATCCTATTACTCAAATATGCATATATATATATATATATATATATATATATATATATATATATATATGAATTATGAAGAAGAAGAAATACACACACACATATGTATATATATATATAAATTCAAAAATACATTAAAAGATATAGAAAAGATTTAGAAATAATTCATATATATATATACATGTGTGTGTGTGTGTGTGTGTGTGTGTGTGTGTGTAAATTCAGAATACACACACACACACTCTCTCTCTCTCTCTCTCTCTCTCTCTCTCTCTCTCTCTAGATATATATATATATATATATATATATATATATATATATACAAATTCTGAAAAAGAAAAAATATAAATGTATACATATATAAAATATATGTACATATGTATATTATTTGTAGATATATGAAAAATTATGTATATATAAATTCTGGAAAAATACTTTCTTTTTTCCAAAATAATACCTTTATATTATGACGACCTATGATCTCTGATAGAAATAAAATTTATATTTATCAGGATATTGGGATTTTGTTTCCTCGATGTAGGACTCACAGAGGATGAAGAATATCTCTCAAGTGGGAACACGAGATCGCTGTGAAGGTAGTATTTGGGAGAAGAAAGATGACACACACATGGCTATGATAACCAAAAATTTAATGAAGAAGAAAAGGACCATAGATAACGATAAAGAAGAGGAAGAAAAAATCTTATATGAGGGTGTACACATGTTGTATGCAAAATTAAGGACAGATATGGCAATAAGTATCGGAGCCCTGTATTTGTCGCTGCCTCCCACCAGACACGACTTGACACAAGGTCAAAAGCCCGAAGGCCAATTAAAGTGGGGATAAAGGGGAGGGGAAGGTCGGGAACGAGCCGAGACTCGAACCCTGCTTGTCAGTGCTGCTCATCGGCTCACTTAGTGCAATGTGAGCCTGATGAGGCAAGCAGTTTCACGAACCCAAATGTGGGTCCGGGCACGTATGCCAGTTAACGGCTTAAACTAGACGCTTGGTCTAGTGCCGTACAAAGGGGACAAAAGTGCAGCTCGCCCACCCGAAGGTTGCCCAGCCGAACCTGGGGGCCTATTCGGCCCCGAGTCTGCTCTTGGTTTCGAGCACCCATCCGGCACGAATGCCAGACGGCCCAGCTAAAAAGCTAGGATCGGAGCCCGACAGAATTCAAATCCCACATATCTTTTAATGTTCAGCGGCACCATGCCTTCTGAATATTGACTCTATCGTATATCATAGTCCCTTCAATGGCCAGTTTACCATTTTTGTCTCCTAGCAATAATTCGGATGTTACCCAGTTGAACGGTAGATATTTCCTGCTTGCTTCTCCATTTAGTTGCTTTGCAGTCTTACTCTAGGCATTCATTTTTTTTTTCTCCTCGGTTCTATTAGTTATTGTTCTTACGAGCCATGAGTTACTTCAATCGCCACCCGCCGCTGTCTCTAACTTGATATTTTGTTTTGCGCTTTTTTCTCCTTGGCGCCACGTGGTCTTTTGGGGGGTTTACGCTATCACAGTTACTTAGCCGTCTCTCGTTCCTTAAAATTGACCGCTGCTGCTATAATCTGCCACTGCCTTGACCCGCGTATAGAGAAAGAAAAGGAAGGAGGAGAGAACAGAAAAAGAAAAGGTATGCCAGCTGACCAACCCAGAACATCCCGTCTATTCCTCTCTCTTTCTCTCTCTCTCTCTCACTCTCTGCCTCGCGCATATTGCAATATATATACATATATATATTGACCAGTGAATAATCACCAGTCACTTAGGGGTGGGGGTTGTCTGACAAAGATGCAAGCCATCAGCTTTTGCAAGCAAATGGCAGAACAAAATAAAAAAAAAAAGAAAAATCTTGATCTTGAAGTTCTTTCTTTGAGCCCCGTGGTGTAATGGTTATCGTCGTAGGATATGGACACGGCGACACGAGTTCAAATCCTGGACGAGACTGATTGAATTTCACATAGCACGAATACCCTTGGGAAAGGTATGAATCCAATTATTCTCCCTCCAGCTATGGGTAAATAGTAAGGCAGACTAGGTTCTTCAGCCTTGGTGGGGCAACTAGTTTGGGAGAAGGAAAACTCTGAATTCAAACCTGTTAAACTCCGCTTAAAAATTGACCTTGCGTCATATCCTGCCCGAGCGGAGGGATTGGTAAATATATATATTTCTAATGATAATATATATATATATATATATATATATATATATATATATATATATATATATTTAATCCATGGAAAATATTCTGCGACCTTAGGTTTCATGAAGTTAATAAAAGTTTTTAAAATTTATAAACCAACATTCATCAGGCAGTTAAGAAGATGGAATGAATTGAAAATCGAAAATACGACAAAATACAGACAAAAACCATTAGGATTTCGTTTGTGTGCAGTTGTGAGTGTATGTGGGTGTGTGCGTATATGTGTATGTGTTATAGTTACGTGTGGATGAGTGATTTTAGGTTAAGTCAGGCCAGGAACGTAAAGCATTGGGTTTAGCGGAAATGGATTCAAGTGTATATTAATTTGTTACATTATTTCTCTAGGTGACAGTAGTTATGGAACAAAATATCATCACTGCATGTCGGAGAGAATGAATAAGGATTTAATTTGTATGCGTGTATGAATGGTTGTGCTATGGTAGACAAGAATTACAGTGGGTATAAATGAGGTTATATTGTGTTGTAATATGTTGGTGTAATATTTAGGGGAGGGGATTGTATAATAATAATGATAATAATTATGATAATAATAATTAAATGAGATATTTCGTAAATATTATATATTATGGATCTCTAACGGTTTTTGTCTGTATTTTGTCGTAGTTTCGATTTTCAATTCATTCCATCTTCTTAACTGCCTGATGAATGTTGGTTTATGAATTTTTAAAAACTTTTATAAACTTCATGAAACCTAAGGTCGCAGAATATTTTCCATGGATTAAATATATATTTATATCTAATATATATTTATTTATTATCATTATTATAATAGCTCTATTCTAGATATTGAACACTCTCCATATTATATTGCACTTGGTTCAACACATAACTACAAAGTGATTTACTGACGACCAACACTCTCATAATATATATATATATATATATATATATATATATGTGTGTGTGTGTGTGTGTGTGTGTGTGTGTGTGTGTGTGTGAGAGAGAGAGAGAGAGAGAGAGAGAGAGAGAGAGAGAGAGAGAGAGAGAGAGAGAGATAATTTTTTCCTAAATGTAAAAGTCCATTGTCTGGACTTGGTGTGCGGCAAAAATTAAATTACTCTTCCAAAAATATTTGTTTTAAGGCTATTCAAAATATCAAACTGAATGATCCAGGCTTAAACGACCGTCTATCATTAATTGTTTTGGTGACTGAGAAGTGCACTCTATGTTAAATTTACTGAAAAATGAGTGATTTATACGGAGAAGCATGTCAACAGGATGTTCATAAGTGGGCTAGACATGACTTTACCACTATGAGCCTAAGTCTTAAAGACAGAGAAAAACAGTGACTCTCTGGTAAAAAAAAAGTTTCGATCGCAGTGGTCTGTCAGGAAAGTGATGCTGTTAGCCTTCTGTGACATAAAAGGAACCGTCACAATTGATTTTCTTGGGTCTAAGCCCGAAAGTAAACGTAATACAATGTCTGAAGCTTGAACTCGCTTACTCCAAGTTTGCAGTTGAGCACTTTAACCGTGATACTATGTTAAACTACCTTTAGAGAGGTATTAAGTAGTATCGATTAAATTGCTACTACCTCTCTCAATTTCTTTCTTTCTTTCTTTCTTTCTTTCTTTCTTGTTGACTTTATTTCTCAATTCTCTCACGCTTCTCTAGTGATGTTAAATTATGTCACGTGACAGCATAACAACAGAATTTCTCATTAGTCTGTAAGACCAATTTGACAAAGACAGTAAATAATAAAAGACCGGGCTATCATTTATTGTTACTGACCATTGCTGCGTAGGAAAAGACTAATTAATTCAAAGGAATAAGTCGATTTCAAGCTACACGCAAGAGTCTTAACGTGAGGTCAGAAACTTTATGTAACTTGTGAGATAAATTAATATTTGAGTGACTTTCAACGATTGGGCACAGCAGTCATGGAAGCCTTAAATGCTACAATACTTCGAAAAACAAAAAGCATGACGTATAGACATACAGTTACTACATAATTGACGAAAGAAAGAGAACTTGTGGGGAATAGAAAAGTAAATATAAATCAAATTAAATTAAAAATAATTATTAAAAATATGCGGGAACTCCCAGAAACCCCTGACAGGAAAAGGGGCGACGCATGCACAAAGATAAAGAACTGTCCCGACAAAAGAAAGAATCTCGTTCTCTTTCAGCAGTGACCAGCGAATTGACAACACCTAAATCTTTCTTGCTAGTGGTGGAAGGCGTCATGCGTCCATCTTTAGACGATGCGTTGGCTAACCTTTTCACTAGAAGCAGCCGCCTCTTTTACTAACGACTCACGACTAAAAACACCGAATAATGAACTCGTCAGAATCACAGTTAAGACACCATACAACTGTCCTTATGACTACAACTGAAAACACTGGATTTAGACATATCTCCCAAAAGCGTCAAACGCGTTGTTAACGCTTTAAATACCAAATTTGGACATATATACCCAAGAACGACAAACACCTTTTAACACCTTGACTGGGAGATTCAACCATTTCATTTGTATTCAGGAAGAATTTCCTCACCCACTGAATGGTTGACGAACCCAGAAATAAAGGCAGAATATAAAAGATATCGTCGTCTCCTATCTTTTACTTTCTTCTTCTTTCATATAATTCCTTTACAACCTTCATATCCTAGAAGTTAAAGCAGCAAGACAACGTGGGGTAAGAATAGAATAACCCAGAATATAGTCAGATAGCAACAACAAAATAAATTACCTTTGAAACCCCATAAACGTACTGAGATCTGGGTTCTAAGCAGTCAGCTGTGACGTTTCGGGAACACATTTAGTAAAATCAAGATGGGGTTATTTTATAGCCAGGCAATTTCGAATTTGGTTAATCTTAAGGCCTATCTTGTGTTTTACCAAGTAAGTTTTTACTGCTAGTTTGAATAGAATTCGTTGAAATCTCTCATCTGAACATAAAAATAAAACTATTGCTTATTCTACTTGTCAAAGCTATATTTATCTCCCAGTAACATCAAAACATTGTTTAAAACTAAATAGCCTCAATGGTATCATGAACTGTAAATAATGATTATTTTGTTGTCCTGAATTTCATTTCTATATATTCTGATAGAAAATTGGTTGATTTTATTTAACACTTATTTGGTCATTTAATACTGAAGTAGAACTATTAAAAATAATTATATGGTTTCAAGTAGCTAATGATAATGTTTGTAAATAACTATGACTTCAACTATTATTCTAAATAGTAATGATTTATACATAATTATATGGTCCTAGTTACTATTCCTGTTTAATAATAATCCTTTGTTTGTGCATATTTGTTTGGTTTAAAGTATTCCTATCCAATACAAATAATTTGTATATATTTATATTTTTTCAAGTATTCCTCACAAACGCTAATTATCTGCATAATGTTATCTTTTTAATTGATAATACAAATGATTTTCAAATAGATCTATTCGACCGATAGTTGAGATTCTATTAAATCACAACCGGACTGATTCAGAGTTGATCTGGGAGTAATGACGGAAACCCTACCAGAGAATGCAATTTTGTCTCATACTCTTTGATAGAGAATAAATCAAAATAAACAATGGTAAAAAATTAGCTTACAATAAATTACGCCCGAAAATATTTAAGCCTGAAAAATTCTCTAAAAACCTTGTGATCGATTTATTTGGCAGGGCTAAACTCAAAAATATTTACCACCGGTTGACCACTCGGTGGTAAAGATTTGGATTTTTGCTCTTTATTATAAGCCAACTTTCGTTTTGTAAAAATTTCTGCAGGCTTAAAAGATCGACTGATATGCTATGATTTACGTGAAGTTTTTATATTAGTAATGTAGCACTATGTGGGTGGGCCGCCAAGGCAGACGAGTCTGTTTTGGCGCGAAACCAGACAAAGGATTCTTGGACATGAAATCTCGCCGTATCCGGAAGTGGTAAGGGGACGCGAATGAGAGTTGACGACGCGACCGAACAGAGGGCAGTGGCGGCTGGACAGCAGAGAGGCAAGCAGCAGAGAGTTGGCGGTTGGACAGCAGAGAGGCGAACAGCAGAGGGTTGGCGTGGAAGAACGGACAGGGGCAGTCAACACCAGACACCGGAGCAGAGAGGCGAGGCAGCATGGGATAGGGTCCAGCGAGAGTGAGTCAAGATGAGTCTGATTCCAGTAGCATTGTGGAATTTTCGCTAGTAACCCACGCTAGCGATAGTCCGCACATGCATATAGTGTTGCAATACCTTCCTCTGCTCTTGGTTAACCCCAAGCTTGTTCGTGTTTGTTCGTTTGTCCTTCTATTTTCTCCGTTCCCTCAATCGTATTCTTGTGTAGGTAAAGAAATGTGCGTTACCCCCTCGAACCACTAGTTGATCACCGGCCGGCGTAAGAAGTGACATGGTTAGGAGAAAGTTAACGTGTGTGGGGGCGAGAGGGTGTAACGTTACAGTAATGCCGTGTCAGAGATTATGTATGGTTCATTTTGTGAGACAAAAATCTTAAATTCTATATATATATATATATATATAGAGAGAGAGAGAGAGCTATAAGCATGCTTCATTAAATAGTAGAGACACATTTTGTCAGTATAATTTAATTAAGATTCTTTCGAGTTTCCGGATAAGTGTTTTGGTTTCAGGTTGGAATTGGTGGATGAATTTCCCAAAATTGTCCTCAGCAATTTTGGGCCCTTTATAGACCATCATCAGGGGTTGCTTGCTTGTATAAAGAGTGTTGGTTTTTTTTAATGAGTCTTGAAAGATTTTTGAAAGTTTTTTTTTTTATAATATAACAAGAATGTGCGAATGCCAAGTTGGATAAAAACTGAGTTGCTAATGAATTTAAAAACAGAACGCTATCAACGGAGATAGAATACTATCAAGGATTACGGAATAGCAAAAAGATACTAAATCCATTTCAAAACACTACTGCTATTTTCAAAATTAATTTTACTGATTTTAGGTTTTGTTGTTGTTATGTATAGGGCTTGTAGGATTTGTCGTTGTAGCTTATCAATTTCGTATGCGATTAAAAAAATAACGCTCCCTATACAAGCAAAAAAACCCCGAGGATCTTAATTGAATTATACAAACAAAATTTGTCTTTACTATTTAATGAAACATGCTTAAATGAAAAACTGCTGCCTAAATACATATATATATATAGCTTTATATATGTATACTTTGAAGAAATATGAATACAGAGACATTTTAATTTGGTATTCAAATGATCATGGCAGCCATTTTTCAAACTGAATGGTCCATCTTGTTCTCTTCCACCTCTTCATCTTCCTACTCAATTCGCTGAGACATATAACATGAAAAAATCTTGTGTGTACATAACCGGACTTCTTATACCTTACCTAGAATTAGCACTTTGAAATATTGATGGAAAAATATGACCACATAGTCTTTCTAATCTATCAAATGACCTTAGAAAGTACCAGATGTCAATCAAATTCAGTCAACCTCAGCGACACAGAACAATTGTGCTTTTAGCCCAACGTTTTAATTCTCTTTAAATAATCTACATTTCGTACCAAATACAAAATTACGCCAATCTATTATTAAGCTCTGATTATGTTAAAGATAATTTCTACTCTTTTCAAACGTGCTCCTTGCTTCGTTTGTGTTCTCTCTTCTTTATCAATGCAAGTATTTATATCGAAAAGTCTTAATGAAATGATCAGGAATATTCTAAAATACCAATAGAATAGTTTATGATTTAGTTGTGTGCGGAGTTTAATGGTTAACATATATGAATTCGGTGAACCAAGTTCAAATTTTGTATGTATCTGTTTATGTTTCTCTTTATAACAATATTACCCAATGAATGCAAAATGAAATTACCTCTTAACAGTTTTTCGAGGAAGACAAAGAATGGCTTTATAAATGCTGCACATAAGGGATGAAGAATTTGATATGAAATCATCCACAAACGGCAGATGTTGTTGGTTTGGCCGTTCGTCTAGTGGTGTGGGACCTGTTGTTTCATCTCGCACCCGGCTGTGTGGGCATTTCACAGGCTGTACAAAAAAAAAAAAAAAAAAAAAAAAAAAAAAAAAACATAAACCAAACAACAAACAGACGGTGGAAGGAAGAAACAAACACGGATTTAGAACTACAAAACTTTGGAGGTGAAGTCTGGCATTCTTGTATTTATTTGTTATGGCTAATGCAAGAACTCTGCCAAATCTTACACTGATACCAAAAATACTGATTCATCTGGCCATCCTCTTCATTGCTCTGTCTTGACTCCACGCTCCGGACCGACTACTTCTCTGCTTTAGATTGACCGCTTCGGGATCTCACCCCTAACTTACTGGCCCTTCTGCTCCGCACTGACTGCTTCTCTGCTCCGGACTGACCGCTTCGGGGTCTTACCCTTAACTTACTGGCCCTCTGCTCTACACTGACTGCTTTTCTGCTCCGGACTGACCGCCTCGGGGTCTCATACTTAACTAACCAACTGTCTTCATCCTTTTCTTCCGATCTCGCAGGTTTTCGCGGGCATAGCTCTCTGTGTGGTCTTCGCGCCAAAGTATACAAAGAAAAGTTCTCTGGACACTCTGGCACCGCTTTAAAGATGCCAAATATAAAATCCCTTCCTTGGCTACCCATCCCTAAACACACACAGATCCCCCATATATATATATATATACTCATTATCGTGCCGCGCTATTTGCATTGACACACGATTAGTTCACTGGTCTTCTTTATCATTCTCTTGCATAAGAATAAGAGAAGACAGAATAAATTACATCTCAAAATTTTTGAACCCTGCCATTCAATTCTTGCTGTTACTGCTGTTGACTAGTATCTTCTTTGATATTCTTAATTTAAGTCTTTGCACAAATCGAGAAGCTAGCAAAATAGATTCCTCATAAATTCTCCGAATTAAACCTCGAACAGTATTTAAAAAATTTTTACAAAAGAAGTGAAAAAAATCTTTATAATGTGGATGCAACAAAGATTTATCATTTGAATCCACAACGAAAAAAAATTATGTTGAGATTTAATATGCCTTTCAACAACTGAAGCTAATGGCATTATAAAACCCGAGGCCAAAAAATTGGAATTGCGGTATGGTAGTGTTTTGTGCAGAGAAAGACAACAACGCTAATGTATAAAAATATAATCTGCTTCTTTTCTTTTCTTTTTATTACCCAAAATATACGTGTGGGTATAGTGAGTGAGAGAGTCAAAGATGGCTGAGTTTACTCACATAATGGTGAGATGCGAATCTTCCGTGAAACTTTTTCTCTTCTTTCTCTACTTTCGTGAGACTGGTACTGGGCCTCTTCAAAGCATCGAATCATCTTACTTTCTCTTCGCTTCTCTACTTTTGCGAATCTCGTACAGGACCATTTCAACGCATTGAATCATCTCTGTTTCTCTTTGCTTCTCTTGTCTAGACAGTCTGGTGCAAAGCCAAAGCCCAAAGCGATACGGCGTCAAGTTGCTCTTCGCTTCTCTTGTCTAGGCAGTCTTTTGCAAGGCAAAAACCCAGAGCTATACGGCGTCAAGTTGCTCTTCTGCCGGTATTCGTTCTGCTCGGGTTGAAATCATCCCTGGTTTATATATTTTTCCGGACGCCCATGCTAAAATTGTTGGTTACACCTATCGTCTATACGTTATACGGGGACACATCTGCTTCTAGCATACCACCCACGCAACTTACGTGGCACTTCCACTGTGGAACAACGTACATCCTGTTTACTTTAGGAAACAGATACAACTCTTGTTATGTCACCTACACAACTTGTGCGGCATTTCTAAGGGATCTTCTAGTCAATATCCAATTGTAGGAAGAAAGTTCGAACTTCAATCACGCAATTGCGTTCTTTTTAGGGCAAATACTTTTTGAAAAGCGATGAACCTCCCTATCGATCCTCAGCTATGGGTTACATAACACCACTGCAATCTTTCTGTAAGGATCTTTTTTTAATTTTAAATAACCCACGAAGGCTTGTTATGCTATCAAACAAAGAAATCAAACCAAACCAGACCAGACCAGACCAGATCATTCAAAGAGGAAACTTTATCAGATAATGTTTTTGTTGAAGAAATCTCGATTATTAATTAAAATAAAGTATCTTGATTAAATCGAACTTCGTGAAGCCAGAAAGTTTAGTAATGAAATGGAAAGGTTTTATCTCATATTTGTACTTAGTTTATTTTTCATGAATTGATAATAACGGAAGAAACGTTTTCTCAGAGATGCGAGTCCATATTTTTCACCAAGCGTAGTATTAAGGAAACGTTTTCCGTGATATTCAAAGAGGAAATTTTATGAGAAAATGCTATTGCGAATAACTGATAGATTCTAAATACATAATGCATTTTATCTATATGTTGTGCATTGATAATCCGAGAAAAAATCATTTATTTGGCATTTATACTAGGGTTATTGTTAGAAAACGGCCTTTGTTTGTTTGTTCTTCTATATTGATCTTTAGAAAATTTTATAATCGTGCGCCTTATGACGATTGGGTTTGTAGAAGAACAGCACATTGTCTGCTTATTACATGAGGATAAGAAAAATAGAACGAATGGGAACCGTTTGGAAAAAATGGTAAGCAGATTAATTGCTATGATTCCAATGCAGTGAATATATATATATATATATATATATATATATATATATATAAAGGGTGAGACTATGATTATGACACAAAACTGCATCTAGTGGTGAAGCTCTCGTTCTGAAACTTTGAGGAGTGTCGAATACCACTTCATTGTAATTACTCCCAAGTTCACTCTGATCTGTGTCGAAGAGATTGTTAGTACTTTATTAGTATTACATAGTAATACTTGATGAGAAATAACTGTGTACAAAAGACTCAGCAAATGCGTGGAAGAATCAGACTATATTCGAAGATTAGTTTCTGAATGGTTTCACTGCACAGGTTCATGGTTAGTCTATGGTACGTATAGCAGTCCTATTTACTATTTTGGCCTTGTTAGGAGAAAGAAATAAAGACACAAGAAAGGAATTGAGTTAAACAAAGAACAGTAATACAACATATAAAATGAGAGTGTTACCAGCGAG
This sequence comes from Sepioteuthis lessoniana, assembly GCA_963585895.1. Taxonomy (NCBI): domain Eukaryota; kingdom Metazoa; phylum Mollusca; class Cephalopoda; order Myopsida; family Loliginidae; genus Sepioteuthis; species Sepioteuthis lessoniana. Next base: position 39,263,437 of record OY757911.1, read on the forward strand.
ACTGCTTTGGTCTGACCGTCAGGACTGTCCGTTGGAATATTGCTTTCTGCCGAAGAGTTATACCAGCTGCTGTTTATAGGAGGGAGAGTTCATGTGTGCATGGGTAAATCACCATAACACTTACGAGATTCGACTAATGACGGAATCAACTTACGATCGGCCCGTCAGAAAGTAACACGGTCGTAAGTCGAGGATTATCTGGGAATTCATATGAAAAATAAAAAGGACTGTTTGGAATTTCAGATTGACAAATTTTAAATCAACTTTCGGCTTTTTTACCATTAAGTCTTGCTTTGATGCACGATATAAAGATAAAAATACACATGAGAGATGAATGAATTTAGAAAACGCACATGAAATTTATCATAAACGTGCTATGTGTGCAGTTCCCTAATCTCTAAGAACAAGATAATCACTGACAGGATTACATGCCGCTAAAATTTTAAAAAAATATAAGTCAATGTGAATGCTAAGTAGATTTATTATTAGACTCCAAAAGGAAAAAAAAAATCATGTCAAGAGCCAATGTAGTCTTCGACTATTTAAGCTGAAATCATTGTTGTAAGGAATCGGGGTTTTCGGGGCGGATGTTTCGTTTTTTGTTTTGTTTTTGTTTTTTGGGGGTTTTTTTTTCAATGAGAAATCTTGTCACAAAATACTGAACCTAGGCTCACTGTTACTACTTTACATTATTTTGTGAAATTCTAATGAATATTATCAGTATGTTGTCTATTTAATTATCGTGGAACAACAATAATCAATTTTTTGTTTGTTTGCTTGTTTGTTTTTCTGTATTGATCTTACAAACTTTTATTGTGCAAATTTTGGTGACTGGGTTTGTAAAGGAACAGCAAATTGTCTGCACATAACAAGATGATAAGAAAAATATCACGAATGGAAACCGTTTGGAGAAAATGGCAAGCAGATTAATTGCTGCATTTCCGATGCAGCCAATATCTTTCATGGATCGCTGCACATGAGAGATGATCAATTTGTACCATTTGAATTGTCATTGCACATGACTGGTTCGCTGGCCATCTTCATCATTCTCTTGCAGAAGAATTAGGAAAGACTGGATAGATTCCATCTAGATCTTCTGTGGTGACATGGACTACCCGGCTTTTACAGAAGTTAATTAGTTAAACATATCTCAGATCATTAAGAATCCGACATTACATATTTCAGGAACCGGTGTCTGCTAATCTCCAATTATATGTGAAGCGGGGAGTGAAGTCGTTCAGATCTATTATTGGAGTGACACGTAGGCAATACAAAGTTAAAGATGCTTATATAATAAAATAGAAAATAAAATTTACTTCAATTTGTAAGTACATCGAGTGGCTTCTTATGTAGGGTAATTGGTTCGATTTTGATTTTGGCTTAGGAAAATTATTCTCAACTAATGGGCCTATATATATATATATATATATATATAGTAAAATATATTAATAATACACAAGTACTTTCACACACACACACACACACACACACACGCTCTCTATCTCTCTCTCTCTCTCACACACACACACACACATGCTCACTCTCTCTTTCTCTCTCTCTCTCTCACAAACACACACATATTCATACACATTACTATGATTATCATTTCACATATAAGCACATACACACACACATAGAAGTATATATATATAGTCAAATATTTTTATAACGCACACACTCACACACACGCACTCTCTCTCTCTATCTCCCATGCACACACACACACACACACACACACACACACACACATATATATATATATATATATATATATATATATGTACTTTTTGATTTTCCCAAAACTTTCTTCTCAGCCAAATGGTTGTCGTATAAAGACAGAATGAAAACAGTGGTCTCAGATAAGCATCCATGCTATTAAATTTATATAAAAACTAACACACACACACACACACACACACACACACACACACACACACACATATATATATATATATATATATATATATATATTTATATATATATATATATACATCTGTGATGAATAAATTGAGGAAAAAGATCATTAAGTTTGCTCGTTTTATAATTAAGGACAAAAGTGGTCAATCAATATTAGAACAGCGTGTTTTAAATCCTTTCTTTAGACATTACACTAAAATGTTACATGGATTGCAGCTATAATTTCTTGCTGCACGCGATATTTTGGCATTATGATTTCATCAATTTATTTTTTTTATCTGATTTCGCTTTATATATATATATATATATGTGTGTGTGTGTGTGTGTGTGTGTGTGTGTGTGTGTGTGTGTGTGTGTGTGTGTGTGTGTGTGTGTGTGTTTTAATTATCATTCGTTTCCTAATTTTCATATGTATACACTATACAAATATATACACACTGTAATTGTCATCGTCTTTGGAAATAGATCTGGCGAACCGACTTTAAATCTTAGACAAGACTGTTTGCATTTCACAGAGCAAACCTAGGGAAACATATTCATCCAACTATTTTCCCTCCTGGTATTGCTAGATTTTTAGGAAACTGGGTCGTTTAATTTTAAAATGGCAAGCAGTCTAGCAAAATTCAAACCTCTTAAACTTTACTAGAAAAATTGATCTGGTGTCAGAATCTGTTCGTTACGGAGGAGTTGGTAAATACACACACACACACACACACACACACACACACACACACACACACACACACACACACACACACGCGCATACATATATATATATATATATATATATATATAAACAAATATTGTTAAAGTAAAATCATAATTCTAATATACATAAATGCAAAGCTCTTCTCATGAATTGAACACTCCCGTAGCCGATAGCGTACATAAGATTACATACCTACAAAATCTCTTCACTCACGTTGAGATTAGCTCAGTGGTAGGATATTCGACTGGTGTAAAGTCAGTCGGGTTTCCATCCAACTTGAAGCATCTCGTGTGTCTAGTCTCATTGAAGAGTTGTGATACAACGAAACAGTCTATCAGTGGATGACAATATATATATATATATATAGGGTGGAACGATAAAACTGTCGCCCAAGAAAAGACAACATGATTCTATTTCCGTTTAATTAAAACCGCTTTTCTTTTTGTTACAGACCATCTACTAGTTGGCCAGTTATGTACAAATACCAAGAACGATAGGAGCCTTCTATCATGTCTGAAAGTGACACAATGTTCAACGAGCGAGATCGGAGATGCGCTGCTGTACAACTTATGATCTCTACCGATCCAAGTTATGACAACAAGACCATTGCCAGCACCCTCAAAATTGCCACGAATAACAGGGACGTGCCCAGGGTCATGAAAACAAAGTTTCCGATTACAGTTATGGTCTTTGGTGTGGTTTCAAGTGAGGGCCACATCATGCCACCTCACATCCTCAAAGTTGGCTTGAAAGTCAACACCAAAGTTTACCTGGATGTGCTGAAGAGTGCGGTGATTCCCTGGTACAATCAGGTGCCAGACCCTGGGTGTGGCAGCAGGACTCGGCGCCGACCCACAAGTCCAAGAGACCCAGACTTGGTTTCAGAAGGAGTGTTATGATTTTATACCCTTCTCTCACTGACCCTCCTCCTGCACCGACCTGGACTACTTTGTTTGGTCACACGTCAAGTACATCACCAACGTGACCTCCAATAACACCAAGCTCTACTACATAATCAAGTTACCTGAATTGATTTTTTCAAGAAAAGTTTTAAAATAAAGCTGTAGTGTTGTTTTCTTTAGGACGACAATTTTATCGTTCCACTCTGTATTGTTAAGTCATGCTGATATATTTAGAAAGAGGAGTAAATATATACATATTTGTATGACTGTTTACAAAGGTCTTGACAGACCTTTCTATATAAGAAATAACGAAACAGATTAAAAAAAAACTTTAGCATAAAAAATACCCGAAACAATAGAATTTCAATTAGAACGGTGGAGGCGTATGGCATAATTGTTATTGCCTTAGAAAATCGATACGGTGAGTTCAATCCCTAATGAGGCTCTTTGCGTTTCAATTCGTGTTAACAATTTTCGTAAAGGTAGGAATCAATTTATATTTCTCTCCAGCTATGGACAAAAAGTAAGGTAGACAAGACTCTTTAATGTTATTTCAGCAACCGCTCTAGAAGAAAACTCTAAATTCAAACCGGCATAGCTCTGCTTAGAAAATGACCTTGTTTTACAACCTGTCCTTGGTGGAAGGATTAGTTTAATACAATCTTCAGTTTGAAAATATTTCTTAAATAAAGATATATGCAGTAATGTTTGTAATACGAAGCCAAACAAGAAACTAGTAAATAGAATTTAAATCAACTATCATTTTCAAACAAAAACAATGACAGACTGATGAGTAATAATTTGATTTTTAGATGGCTTAAATACACATTTTTACATTTTTTATGAAAAGAATTTTGTGATCCTTTTTTCGATTAAAACTAAGGAAAACGATCCCCAATATCAGCCGTTCTCTTCATTTTATACCGACTCTCGAAAAATGGTCAACAATTGCTTTGGTTAAACCAGACATCATTTTCTTTGCAAACCCTGTTATTCAATTATTGCTATTACTGATGTTGACTAGTATTTTCTGACATCTTTTAATTAAAATATTTGCACAACTCGAGAAAATAGGAAATAGATTCCACATGAATTTGAGGAAGTGAACCTCGGCCCAATCGAGGAAAGAGAGAGAGAAAAAAAAGAACATCTTGCTAGAATTTTTAATGCAGATGCTAAACAGATTCGTTAATAGAATCCAAAATCGTGTCTCGATCCAATATGGCCATCAACAACTAAAGCTAAGGCCACTATATTAGGGGAACGTATTTCGTGTCATTCAATGGGGAAATTTTATCACAAAATTATGAACCTAGGCGCATTGTTCCTGCCTAACGCCACAATGAGGAATCGGCACATTCTAATGACATCATTTTAGAAAAAATACTTTCTTTTTTTTCTTTCGATCCTTTTGTTGCATGAAGACGTTCATTATCGACTTGTAAATTGGATGCATTGAGCATGGATGCGATTTACCACTACGTAGGGAGTATTCCTCAAACATTTATAAATCAGTCAAGTCATGTTTGCACTGCGCATCAATCTCTGTTCGGACAGTGGTAACAAAACGCACACTCACATACAACATACAACAGTCCGACAAAAATGCATGCACACGTTAATAAAGAAAATCGGTATAAAAATATATATTCAACTTGTATAAGAACATCTATAAATATAAATACCTCTTTCGATATTTGATCAAATTTTGCTAATACTTATATATATATATATATATATATATATATATATATATATATATGTGTGTGTGTGTGTGTGTGTGTGTGTGTGCCTGCATGCATTTCTTCCTCTCTCTCTCTCTCTCTATATATATATATATATATAATTGGAGGTGCACGTGGTGCTAGGGTTATTGTCGTTTGAAATGGACCCGGCACACCGAGTTCAAACTCTGAATGAGGCTGTTTACATTTCCCATAGCATCAATACCATATATCTATTGTGAGGTATATATCAAACTATTCCTTCTCCAGCTATGGCTAAATAATTGGGCACACAGGGCTCTTTAACTTGCTATAGCAACCGGTCTTGAAGAAGAAAAACCCTGAGTTTCAAAACAGTTAAACTCTTCTTAAAATTTACCTTGTATCGCACCCTTTGTGTGGAAGGGTTGATTATATATATATATATATATATATATATATATATATATATATATATATATATATATATATACGTATGTATATTCGTTATTCTTACTTTTTTAGGATTATAACTTCAATCATCTTTTTGATTTTTTAATTGCTCTTAATTCATTAAAGGTGTAATTTATTTTCCTTATAGTTCAGTCAGCAATCATCTTGTCATTCAACTGAAGATATTTTTACATTTAGATAACAGCCATTCTTTATCCTCTTCGACTGACTGTTTAGATAACATTTCTATTTGTATACATTACTAATACCATTAATTTTTGCGATACAAAACGATTAAAATAAAGCTGGACGAAATTTTAATCAAAAATAATCACTAAGTGGCAATGCTTGAGATAGATAGATAGATAGATAGATAGATATCCTGTCTGAAGTTCTTAAGCAAATTACATAAACTTCAATAATTCAAATTTGGTTGAAAAAAAGTTATCAACTTCTAAACAATCACTTTAGGTATCAAAAAAAAACTTGGGTTAAAATTTTAAGGATTTTTATTATGTTTTATTAAAGTTAGTTGATGTATTGAAAAAAAAAAACAAACTGCCGTCTTAAGTAATTTTGCAAAACCAAATAAACACATTTTACTTTCACAAACTAGCTGATAGCTATCCATGTCTTTATTAGTCACGTGTCGATGTCTGTCTCGGTTGATGGAAGTCAGACCTGACCGATAAGATGAAACGCAGTTTCTTCCAAGCAGCGGTCATGTCGATTCTACAATATGGATGCATTACATGGACGCTAACTAAACGGATAGAGAAAAAGCTTGACGACAACTACACAAGAATGCAGCGAGCAATGTTGAACAAGTCCTGGAGGCAACACCCAACAAAGCAGCAGCTGTACGGCCACCTACCACTCATCACGAAAACTATCAAAGTTAGACGAACTAGACATGCAGGACACTGCTGGAGAAGTAGGGACGAGCTCAAAAATGATGTACTCCTGGCCGAGCAAAGGCAGGGATACGAGCCCGAACCTACATACAGCAGCTCTTTGAGGATACAGGGTGTAGCCCTGAGAACCTACCGGAAGCGATGAACGATAGGGAGAGGTGGCGACAGAGGGTCAGGGATATCCGAGCTGATGGTGCGACAAGATGATGATGATGATGATGAAGAGGAGGGGGACTTCCACAAAATATAATAAAATCATCAAAAATTGATCAATGCCAATAACAGAACAAATGACAAGCGCAAATAAGTCTTTGAATCCTTTACATTTTAATATAGTGACCCTTCTTCTCAATAACAGCCAATAATTTATTATTCATTGATTTTGTAATTTTTTTATTAACTTTAACTGGTTCAATTTTTGACATATTACTTTTTATTGCTTTCCATAGGTCTGTTTTGCTATTATATTGTTTACCATTTTCATATAATTTCCTCTTCACAATTGACCATAAATTTTCGGTCAGATTCAGATCAAGATATGATGATAGCCACTCTATCATCTTCTCTTTAGTAAATCTTTTAGTCTCAAAGAATACACGTGTAAACTTAGATATATGAAAAGGAGCCCAGTCGGGCATAAATACACACTTCACTTTGAAACTGCAGCACTGAGATTTGTGTCATACAAAGAAATCTTGTCCATAAAATAACAATAGTTCGCACATCAGTTTAACTCCTTCATCGACTTTGAATAATGCAATTAATGGTTTGATCGACAATTCCTGACCATATCATCACACGACCGCCTCCTTGGTGTCCTCTTTTAGCCACAAGTACGTCTGGATTGGATGAAATCCCTCCGTTGGCGCATATATCCGGTTCATCAAATGTTACCCAAGATTCTTCCGTGAAATTACTTTTAAAAAGTCAATTTCAAGTATTTCTTGAACCAATTTTAACGCTTTAAAATATATGCTTGTGTAAGTGGATGTTACCCGAGAGATTCTTTTACAGATCTTAATTAATAAAATATTCAACTCTTTTAATCTTTTTTGACTCTCTCAACTCCAACCTTTTCTGAACGCTGGTCAAAAGTGATTGTTTCGCTCTAACTCGATATAGTTTACGGTCATTTCGAGAAAACAAACTCTAAAAGTTTTTTTCTTTACTTCGAGTTCTCAACTTAATTACATTTTCAACATCCTTCTTTATCGTTCAATGATTTCTGTAAAGCTACTTTGATATAAATATTTTGTCATTTGCTAGAAGCATTGGAAAAATATTTTATTTTATTGTATTGAATTAATTTAGAGGGCTACTGCTATGCGAAATAATAATTATTTGAGTCTGATTAATTTCAAAGTAAAAACTCCTTCGTCAAAGACTTTTTAAAATGAACACGATGTTGGATATTCAAATTTTTTGGACGTTGTAAACATGGTTTCACATGAGGTGTTACAACACCATGTTGGGTGTTGTAACCATAGTGCCACGTGGGGTGTTTAAACGCCATGAGAAATAGACATGACTTCAGTTGTCCAACTCCCTTTCATTTATTTCATTTTATTTTATTTTCATTTTATTCTTTTAAACTTAAATATATATTTAAAATGTGCATGTTAATCTATGATATATTCAGTATTTAATTCTAATCTACTGTTTATTTGAGGGTATAACTAAGCTATTAATTAAGTCTCTTTAAATGTGATTGCCCAGTCGGCTGGGGCCGTAGAATACACCGACTGCACCTTTGCAGATGGGTATGAACCCCCACCCACAACGAGCGTCCTGTTATGACACTAAACAATCTGATGGTGAGGTTCCAGTGGTTCTGGGGCTTTGGGGAATACGGAGCACCCCTCCATTGCCATTGCTCGCAGGTCCACTAGTGATAGCACCTGAGAGAGCCCTATCTATGGGTTAAATAGTACTAAACTACATACTTATGATAAACTGAATTGTTTGAATAAGAACTGTTTGATTAAACTGAGTAGCTTGAAATAGAAATGTTTTTGACAATCAAACTGCATACTTATGCTAAACCAAACTGTTAGATATGGAACTGTTTTTTTGTCATCAAAACTGTACACTAAACTGAATTGTTTAATATAGAAATGTTTTGACATTTAACTGTGTGTAAACAAAATCTATACAAATAATAAACTGAATTGGCTCGATTAGAACTGTTTAAATAAACTGAATAGCTTTAAATAGGATTTTTTTGACAATTAAACTGTGTACTCATGCTCAATTGAATTATTTAAAATAGAACAGATTATTTGTATAAAAATGGATTTAGCGTTAAATAACCGACAAAGTTTGCTATGTCATAAAACTCAAACAATCAACCAATCCTTAAATCTGAGATTTCCAACATTACGTACTATTGGTTCTATTTTAATGGAAAAGTTATCATTATCATTTTTGCATTTATTTAAATATTTATGGGATGAGGATGCACATGTTGAGGTGTTCTTCAATTTTGATGTTAAGGGGTCTGATTGTCCTTCCTATATAAAAATTTTAGCATTTTAAGCAAATTAAACGATAAATAGTGTAAGTTTTTTGGCATATATTTGGATCTTATATTGGGCAGTTGGCTAGAGTGCATGTTATGACAGTATTGTTATTTTCCTTTGTCAGGTATTGGCGTAGTGAGGGTCCGGAGTGGGCCAGTTATATATCTAGCCCTTCCTTGTAAATAGCCCTGCGTATTTCTTTGATGATTTCACTCAAATGTGGCAGTTTCAGGAAACAGGTGTTAGAGGATGTATGCAGTTTCCGTGATTTATTATCATTTAAATGTCATGTGATTGATGTTGGATAATCATTGTTTCTGAGGGTGTTTATAAAGTGAACGGTGCATGTAATTTTGACCTTTTCTTCGCTGCATCTATTGTGAATCCGTTTTATTTCATCTCTAATGTAATATGTTTTAGCACGGAGTTGAAGTGCTGATTCGAAATGCACAAAGAGGATTTTAGTGGAATGTTTTCAATAGAAACTAGTGTAAATTTTGCCAGTTGGTGATATTTGTATTTTAAAATCCAGGAGAGACAGGGACCCAGTGTTATCTGGATGTTTCATCTTAAACTGAATATATCTATCAATGTTTGGGAACTTCTCATATTTAGGGTGGTGGCTTCTTTACTGGATGATGTCAACATGAGTATATCGTCTATATATCTTGTAAAGAATATACCTGATGGGCAGATGGATAGTGCTCGACGTTCTAGTTGGTCCATATTTGAAATGGCTAGAATGCCTGATATATTTGATCCCATCGGTAGTCCTGTTATTTGTTTGGAGGTATTTCCGTTGTAAGTGAAGTAAAGTATTGTCTACACTAATGGATAATAGTTGGTGTATATCTGTTACTGTAAGTTTGTGACAATATAAATTCTTGGAGATTATATGTTCTAATTCGATATCGATTTCCAGGTGTGGAGGTACTGTAGTATAAAGGGAGATTATATCCAAGCCGAATGCGTAATTATTTTGCGTAAGTTATTCTATATTTAGTCGTGTTAGTCCTTGGATGACTTCATCGGAATTTTTAACGTGTCCTGAAAAGATGAGAAGCAAATATTTGATACTCTTCAAAGTTGACATTCTCTCACAAAATTACTTTATTTTCTGTTTTTCAGCAGTAGTTAGATCCTTCTTTTTACATATATTTCAACATATCTTATGGACAAAAATATTTTTTTTTATTAAATGCCAGGGGTCTTAAGATAATATTAGTTTAATCTGCAGAGTAACTTCAGTCAATTCATTTTAGTCAATTTCGAATATCTCACAAACTAGCCATTAAAAATGTCAAAATAATTACTTAAATAGTTTACTAACGATAGAAATAAGAGGATTTAAACTTGACAAATATCGGTTACAATTTTTTAAAGAAATTTCGGCTTATTTGATTTGTACAATAATTTCAAACAGTCTATATATACTTATAATACTTCAATTATGAAATAGACTAAAGTCAGGTAAATATCACAACAATTTGCTTCACGTGGCTGATCTTCGAGAGAGCTAATACTGACACGTCTCAAGTCGGTTGAATTCAACAGAATCAATATCTGTACTTAAAATAGCCTTTGAGTCACGTGACTATTATGTACAGTAAAGTGAGTCATTGTTTCTGACTTCGATTCTCATTGAGTACCTCATACTTCTGACCTTGTTCCGAAGTAGGCTGTGCTTAGTAAGTGATAACATACTGCACCCGGTTCAAATCAGTATTGTCCTTCAAAGTGTTGCAATTTTATTTATAGTCCACTTGTGTGTATTTTGACTTTTTAAATGTGTTTCACTTGTATTTTCATTTAGAAAATAAAACTTATTCCACCAATAGTGAAGTTCTCAAATATACAATTTGGCTTATTTTGTTCATGAACAACGATAAATAATTCTAATGTAGAATATATGGTAAAAATCTTTTGGCTTTTTCATTTGATCTTTTTATTGTTATATTTTTACTTTCAATGTTTTATTGATTTTTATTACAAAAGAATTAATCATGGCAATACTTATTAAATGAAAAGAATACAATCGTATGTGATACTTACCATACTCACTGGACCTGCAAATAGCCATTGTCTCAGGTATCATATAGCCATTATCTCTTTGCAGACAGAACGAGTACATACAAGGGGAATCCGAATAAAAGAGGCGCTATTGGTGAAACGATTATCGCTATAGGAAATTCCTTTGGTAAAGACATGAAACTAATTGTTCTCCGATCAGCTATGGGTTGATAGTAGACTAGATTAGGTTCTTTAGTCAAGGTTAGGTAACCAGTCTAGGAGAAGGTAAACTGCGAATTCAAACCGGTTGTATCTATTTTAAAAATGGACATTCATACATACTAGGTATATCTCATTGGCCTTTGGGTTGAGTGTTCGCCAATGGTCCAGGAGACCTGGATTCAATCCCAAGTCGAGTCATACCAAAGACTTTAAAAAATGGTACTTTATACCTCCTTGCAGGTGCGTAAGGTGGAGCAATCCAGGAGAAGGAGTAGCGCCCTCCCCAACGCCTCGGTGTGGTAGCTATTGAAAAGGGAGCCTTCGGGTCGCCCTCGACTACAGTTACCAACTTTACTTATATCTGAGAAAAAACAATTTATCAGGTTATTCTAAAAGTTAGGATTTGGATATTTTAGCGTTTAAATTTGTTCTAATTATAACTCAGCGCTATATATATATATATATATATATATATATATGTGTGTGTGTGTGTGTGTGTGTGTGTGTGTGTGTGTGTGTGTGAAATAAACAACTTTTCTTCTGAATCAACTTCAATCAACTTATGGAAGCACAAGCGCACTGTTTGTTTACTGACTTCAAAAGAAAGGATAACAATATCAAATTAATTGTTATGATTTATTTATTTATTTATGCACTCAATTATATTCTAGTTATTTATTTACAAAATCATAATTTAGTTATTTAATGGTTGATTTTCGATACACCGTTTCATAATTGTGGAAATAAATTTGGAAAATCTAAAGTGAATTGAATTTAATGGGAATTAGAATAATTTTTGAAAGATTTCTGAACTGTTTAATTCTATTTCTTTTTGCACTGTCGGCTCAGGCTGTAGAATAAACTGACCATATCTCTGTTGAGAGGTAAGATTCCTCACCCCAACGAGTGTCCGAGTTATGGTACTAAACTGGATCTGATAGTGAGACTCCATTCTTGGAGCTTTAGGAAATATGGAGTAGCTCTTCATTGCTATTACTTACAGGTCCACTCTGTTCCGCAGTGGTAGTACCTATACGTGAAATCATTAGACGAAGTGCGAACAAATGAGTCATGTCAAATGAATTATTAGTGTCAAATAGCAATTCTTAAAACCATTGTGTAAATTCATTAGCTGTGGCACGTTTTAAAATAATGTTACCTAAGAATTAAATCATGTTACCTAAGAATTAAATAATGTTACCTTAGAATTAAATAATGTTACCTAAGAATTAAATAATGTTACCTAAGAATTAAATAATGTTACCTTAGAATTAAATAATGTTACCTTAGAATTAAATAATGTTACCTTAGAATTAAATAATGTTACCTAAGAATTAAATAATGTTACTTAAGAATAATGTTACCTAAGAATTAAAAAAAAAGAATATTTCGGAGTCACATGATCATTTCTAGAGTAAATAGCACCAAAACTGTTCTGGTCCACTGGAGGAAGCAACGCTTCGGCCAACCGTATTTGCTGTTACATGGCCTGGTCTGGTGTGCCTAGGCTCTTGTGGTAAATATTTGGACTTCAGGAGGCCATACCTCAGGCTCTTACCCTCCCTGGAGAGGTTAGGTTTAATCGCCTGGCGCCTGAGGCGGTCCTTTTTTAGGCAAATATCGATGAGGCCCAAGGCATTTTTAGATCCGCCGGGTGTGTGTTGGCTACGGCCTTGCGCCCTGACCAACCTTAAAAAAGGTTTAATGCCACATTCATATGTTAGGTGGGGCACTCGATAAATAGCACAGATAACAGCAGGAATCAAAATAAGAAATAAGACGGAATGTAATATCCAGGACTTTGACAAATGTATGGACTGAGTTCATTATTTCATCTTTGGCTCAACTATCTGGAAAATGGAAATAGCGTTTTGTATGGACACAAAGAGGGAGTGGGGGGAAACGATATAAAAGCTTTATATATTCAATGTATAAGAATATGAAGGAGGGGAAAACGCTATGAATCTGTACATCTACATGTATAAAGATAAAAAGGTGAAGAAAACGAAAGGAAGAAGGAAAGAAGGAAAAAAGGAAAAAGTTCGGAGTCACATGACTATTTTCAGAGTTAATAGCAGCGAAACGGTGTCCAAGACCAACGGATAACACCAGGAATGAAAAAAACAAAAGAAATACGACGGAATGTGATGTCCAGGATTTTGACAAATGCATTTTTTATCATTATTATCAGAGCTTTTCATATCAGCATTAGCTGATGGTCTTTCACTGGAGTTTGACGGACAGCAAGTCTTTTCAAATCTCCAGGACTTCTCACTGTATTCTGACAGTTCTCAATAATGCTGTAGTTTGAATGGTCACTACTCGTCCTCCATCTTCCAAGTCCTTTAGTTACTGTACCGAATGTACCAATCACGATTGGTATAATCGTCACCTTCATGTTCCATCGTTTTTTTTTTAATTCCTGGCAAGTTCTAGGTACTTATTTTCACTTTCTTTCAGTTTTATTCTGTGGTCAGCCGGAACAGCAAAGTTAACAATTTCTCTTTTTTTGTTGATTACTAAACGTTCTCTAAATTAGTGACTTGTATTTTACAAAATCGGATGTGGACCAGACATAAATCGAATCCTTAATGAAACCAAGGGGCCAACTTTGAAATAAATTTAAGTAATTCCATTTGTAACCAGGGAACCAAAGACATGAGGTCAGTAGTGGAATTAAAGAAGAAAATAAGAAATATATAGTTGGACTTTAACTAAGTTAGAACTTAAGGAATATACTGGGAAAATTTTTTCTTTTTTACCTAAAAGTCAAACCTCGGGAGCCATAGGTATCAGCGTGGTGGATGTGAAGTATGGCGGATGAAACCAACTTCGGGACAAAGGCGCGCTACATATGATGCAAGGCGAAAAAAACTTCATTGGTCTATGGCCAGGATTAAATAGTTCAGTCAGGAAACTACTGCTACTCATTTATAAGGGCGGCGTCTATAGATGAGATAAAAAAGAACAGCCATTGAAAGATTACCATGACTCTCACTCAAACGATATGTCTAAACTGCATTACCCTTCGCAAGGGTAAACAAGGGCCGTGTTCTGCTGAGGTTGGAGTTTTGGCCCCAGTGTCCGAAAAATCAGCTACAGAACTCAAACACCAAGAAAAATTACTTTAATGTTAAGGTACAGTACACATAGCGACACATAACATTAGAACTTTAAATGGAAGAGGCCAACTACGGAAGCTGACTGCGTCTGCGACAGATCATAATATAGACATAGCATGCGTACGAGAACATCGATACACATCATTGCGAAGTAGAAATAAAAAAAAAGCACGATACAAACAATGGATAGACATTTATCTCCCCATCTGCAAGGAAATACTTTGTCAATGCCGTCGTAGGGGAAGTAGGAAAGCTTCTCAGTCCACGTGCCCTAATATACATACATATATATATATATATATATAGTATATGTATATAGTATATATATATATATATAGTGTATATACATATAGTGTATATATATATAGTGTATATATATATATATATATATATATATAGTATGTTTAGCCACACTGATGAGTGCTGATAGAACGAAACAGATCTGTCTGTGGATGACTATATATATATATATATATATATATATATATATATATATATATATATATATATATAAGCGTATAAATAGGATTTTGCATAAAATGATCTGCAAGGGTTGATACGTCTTAAAATACAATCAAACGACCAAACTTATGCTTTTAATTAAATGCTAAAACTATTTCTTTGATTTTTAGACCAGAGAAAAATTTTTGACCAAGTTCTTTTTAAAACTACTTGCTTTCTCAACTAAAATTTGAAAGGTTTGATTTGGTTTCTTTATTTAATAGTGAATAAACCTTTATGATTTGTTTAATGCGAAAAGCATCTCTGTTGAAAAGTCGTAGTGATTCTATTTAAACGATATTTAGTGGGTTAAGTTAAATGAGTTTATATCTTTATCAAGGTTATTTGTTCGAAAGTAAACGTAATAACGCAGCGGGAGTTTGAACTCGCTTAATACGATCTTACAGTCTCACTACATTTACCACTACTGCACAGGAATAAAAACCAAAAGCCCCCACTTCCAAAAGAGATAACTCATGAATCAGTTTTTTTTTT
Source organism: Sepioteuthis lessoniana (assembly GCA_963585895.1). Classification (NCBI taxonomy): domain Eukaryota; kingdom Metazoa; phylum Mollusca; class Cephalopoda; order Myopsida; family Loliginidae; genus Sepioteuthis; species Sepioteuthis lessoniana. The sequence goes on from OY757911.1 coordinate 39,278,904, forward strand.
AAATTGGTTTTACATCCCATCTAATTTTCATTTTGTTATGATTCGCATTTTATCTTAATTCATATTGTTGTTTTATAAATATTCTAAAATTCTTATTTTATGGTTCACATATATATCAAAATTAATTCAATTAAACTTTTAGAATTTGTATAGAAATGATCACATATTTTTCAATAATTTTTGTAAAAGTGTAAAATTCTTATTGTATCGTTCACATATACTTTTAAAAAAGAAGAAAAAATATGAATTATTAAACACCCTAAATTCGCATTTTTATATTCCCCTAGTGCTCACCAATGGTCCGGCAGACCTGGGTTCAATCCCAGGTCGAGTCATACCAAAGATTTTTAAAATGGTATTTGATACCGCCTTGCTTAAGACTCAGCAATATAAGGTACGTATCAAGGGTAAAGTGGAGCAATCCAGGTAAAGGAGTAGCACCCTCCCCTACACCTCAGTGTAGTATCTATTGAAAAGGGAGCCTTCTGGTCGCTCACGACTACGGTCACCAACTTTACTTTTTTATCATTTTTATTAATTTTATTAAAATATTAAAACTCCTATCTTTTTATTTTCACGTATTGTTCGAATTTTATTAACATTCTAATATATTTTTTATTATCATTATTCACACATTTTTTTATTAATGTCATTAAACTTCTAAAATCTATACGATAAGAATTTGAATAAAAAAAGACTTAAGTAACTCTTAAATTTTAATGTCAATGAATATATACTGCATGAAAGGACTTACATAATTAAAATTAAGAATTTAAATGCAAAAATATAATAGATAATGCCGGTGTGGATTTCCATAATTAAAATGACAAATTTGAACACAAAAGATTTTTGTTACTTTTGAATTTTGATCTCAATGAATATGTATATTGCATGAGTGAAATTTCATAATTAAAATTGAAATTTTTAATACAAAATATTTCCCTAAATTTTAATTTTAATATCAATGAGTACACATTGCATGTGTGGACATCCATAATTAGAGTTAAAAGTTTGAATACAAAAGATTTTAGTTCCTTTTGAATTTTATCACCAATGACTATACATTGCACGCGTGGACTTCCATAATTTGAAGAAAAATCGAATCCGCTCAAGAATTGTGTAACAAATATATCTGATAAAGAAATTAGCCAATTTAAACGGTCAAAAACTTCACCTTTGCTCATTTCTTTCTCAGCCTTTTATTATGACTGATGAAGTGCTCGTAAAATACGATATTCCTTAAAGGAAAGAATTATTTCTTTTCTTTACGAAAAACAAGTTCAAAAAATGTCAGTGGAATCGGTGATGCACTCAAACATCCTTATCGCGATGAAAAACCGAATAAATAATGAAGATTCGTTTCCTTTAACTTTCTTTTGTAAACTTCTTTTGTTATCCTTTTTTTTATCTTCTTTCTCTTTTTAAATTTTATCTACGTATAAAGCCGAGCAAACAAATCTTCGTCATTTTAACTGTCCAGGTTGCACGCTGTTTTATTTATTGAAGCAGACATTTCTATGTTGACGCCTCCAGCAGTAACTGTTTGCAAATAGTTAAAGATAGACATAAGTATTGATTTGGATTAATCTTTAACAATTGGCAAGTTTATCTTCTTTGTATTTGAAAAACTAACCCTGCCCTTTACTAACTTGTCATGATACTGCTTGAATCTCCCCCTCTCTGTCTCTGTCTCTTTCTCTCTCTCTGTCTCTCTCTCTCTCGATATATATATATATATATATATATATATATGTGTGTGTGTGTGTGTGTGTGTGTGTGTGTGTGTGTGTGTGTGTGTGTGTGCATGCATGCTTTTGTTTGTATGCAAATAATTGGGTAAACGGAACCTCTTAACAGAAACCTTTCTACAGTCTTCCTTTGGATTTACCTGATGATAAAAGTAAAATTAGTTTCAAATCGATTCAGTTAACAGGAACTGATTGATCGATTGATTTTAACGGCATTTCCATCCATCAAGTGTTAGTATATGCCTAGAGGTTCGGGAATCCTTTTCACTATAATTTTACATTTTGTGTTGTTACTTCTTAAGAGATTTTTTTCCTACGATCCTTTCGAATAAAAATAATCTTTAAACATCTAATCCAAATTAGAATACAGTTTAAGTGATAATGCATTTTTATACCACGATTCAGGGTTGATTTTCTGCAAAAAGGGATGTCTCACAGTAAACTAGTTCGAACTCCAGTCTCTCTATTACGTTCATTTTCGGACTAATACAATTGGAAAAAAGTATGAACCCGTTTATGCTCTAGCAATGAGGTAAGTAGTATCTCTGCTGTTCGTATATATATATTATATATAATATGAGTTCCTTCTAATTGCATTATGCCCCCCCATATATATATATATATATATATATATATAAAATTACCATGACTAGAAAATCCGGTAAACACCCACATGCGACATAAAGAACACTGAACAGTTATTTCGACCTTATTGGGTCTCATCAGCAGTGCATACCGTGAACTCCATTACTAGAGATTGTGGAGATCACGGTATTCACGGCTGATGAGACCCAATAAGGTCGAAACAACTGTTCAGTGTTCTTTATGTCGGATGTAGGTGTTTGCCGGATTTTCTAGTCATGGTAATTATATATATATATATATATATATATGTGTGTGTGTGTGTGTGTGTGTGTGTGTGTGTGTGTGTGTGTGTGTGTAATGCAATTTGTTGGGAACTCAAATCTGGTTAAATTGTAATCATAAATTTATTTCGGTGAAGAATATCATTATACTTTTTGTCTCATCAGATGACTCCACACGTTTAATTTGAGATTGAAAAATAGCAAATATAGATTACAGTCTATATATCTGTATGGTTAAAAAAAAAAGAAGAGAAAAACCTAAATAAATTTAAATTCTCTGGCCAAAGTAATGGTGATTAAAACAATAAAGTATTAGAAAAATTAAGAAGCCAGAAAAAAGAGTGTTCTCGTAAATTAACCCGACAGAGAATATATAACAACAGTCATGCATATATATATATGCAATATCATGCATATATATATATGCAATATCATGCATATATATATATGCAATATCATAACTCAGCACTCGGATGACTGTTGGTGGCGTTTAGAATACACTGAGTGTATTCTTTGTGAAAGGGTAAGAACACTCTCCTTGTTTGACAATAAACTACATTTGATGGCGAAGCTCCAGTTTTTTTTCCCCTGTAGGAAGAATTTTACAATAGGTTGGCCCAGGGGCAGTAAAATACACCCGGTGCATCCATGCATTGGGGTAAGGCCTTCACCAACGTGTTATCCTGGATATAACACTAAGCCATCTGATGGTAATGCTTCAGTCCTGGAGCTTTGAGGAATGTGGATAACCTCTTCATTGATATTACTTCTAGGTGCACTCTAAACTGGAATGGCGGTTTCCTCTATGAGCCAAATAGAACTGTTTGATCATTTACTAAGAATTTTTATGAATAATTATTTGAAACCATTCATCTGGGTGCAAATTATTTGCATTAGGAATACGTGATGAATAGATTGGTAAATAACAAAACTGAAAGTTCTTAATTGTGTATCAAAGGGTTAATATTAATTAGAATTATTAGCGTTAGATAACAATACTCGAAACCATTTAACTGTGTGTGGTTAGAATTAATAGTATTAAATTGCAATACTGAAAACATTCAAGTGGTGAAAACAAATGATTGATGTTATATTGAATTATTTGTGTTAGATGGTTACACTTGAAACTATAAGCAACCAAAAAAGATCTCGTTCGTTTTAAATAAAGTTGCCAACAAACTGTTTGCTCTCTCTCTCTCTCTCTCTCTCTCTCTCTCTCACGCACACACACATACACACACACACACTGATAGATAGATAGATAGATAACCCATAAGTGTTGATTAAGCAATTAAACATCAGCCAACCATTCCTTATATATGATGTTATGCCCTACGCCCAGGTAACGTCGAGTAGCACTTCTAGTATATATATATATATATATATATATATATATATATATATATATATATATATATATATTCGTGTGTATAAGCAATATCTGCAATGTCAGACTAAAGAAATTTTTTAAAAAACTTACCAGCATTATTAGGTATTTTATTTATAATTTTATTCATAATTTCTTTTAGTTCTGATCTATTTCATTGCATTGCATGAATAATAAATCCGTATATCTTTTGGGTGTAAATGTAACCCTTAAATAAATGCTCTATTAATTCTTAATCCTAAGTTCGAACTCCCGGCACACTATTATTTTCATTTTCGAATATGGCTTTTGAATTAAGTAAACCACGAAGGTTGATATGCCACTAAATAAAAGAAACCAAACAAAATCTATAACCTTTGGTGGCTGTTTCTATTTAAGATGTGAACGTTTCACCTATTTGGCCGATAAGAGATTAATATCATTGCTAATAGAACGTAACCACATATGGAATCTATAGATTATTGGCTCTAAATTCCTTCGTCAGAATTTGTCTGAGGGTTAAGCATACTGAAGAACAGAGTTCAGATTCTTCCTGAGGTAGTTTCAGTTCCCTTCGAATTATGCTATTGGGAAAGGAATTAATCTACATTTAATTATATCAGATCATGTCAGAGATTACTCCCTGGCGATGACACAATTGAACCCATTACAATCCGTCATTGAAAACTATTTAGATATCCTCAATTAAGTCGTTTGCTCTAAGGAATATACATGGTACTCTGATGAATTCCCACTCTATCAGCTGAGGTTAAAATACACTGACTGTATCCCCGGCAGATTCACTATAAACCTGAATGATAGCATCTGTTAGGATCCCATCTATGAGCCAAATAAGTCCGTTTGAAAATTATTCTATTGAATAAGAATATTTGAAATATCATAACTGTGTGCAAACAAATTATAATTTGGTTTGGTTTGGTTTGGTTTCTTTGTTTAATGGCATATCAACCTTTGTAGGTTATTTAATGCCAAAGCTATTCTCCGAGAAGATCAGTTGTGGTACTATTTAACCCATGGGAGGATAAGGGGGTTCATACCTTTCCCAAGGGTATTTGCCCGAAAGTGAACGTAATAGCGCGACTAGAGTACGAACTCGCTTACTACGATTCCGCAGTCCAGCGCTTTAACCATTACACCACGTGGACACCCGCCCGAATTATAATTTGATAGGATTATTAACATTAGATAGGCATACTTCACTCAACTGTATGCAAGGTATTCGAATAAACATAAAGAATAGTTACTTGAAGCCATTCTTGTTTACTCAGGATTATTATTGTTATCATTATCATTTACTTGATGCCACATAATCAGGTGGAAATTATTAGTGTTAAAAAGAAATACTTAAAAAATACTTTGTCTCACAAATTACTATTTCGCTGAATAAGTTGATAAAATGTTGTAATCTTTTATATAAAAGCCAACAACATCTTACATTTTTCGGCTATTTTTAAGACAGGAGCCCAGATAGGGTAGAGAGGTCATGGTGGTTGTAGACTCAAGATTCTTCTTCTTCTTTTCCAGACACAGAGTCTATGTCATCCTTTGGATATAAGGCCTAATGCATCATCATCAACTTTCTTATTCTACCATTCATCTGAATGAATTCCTCTTTAGTTTAGTTTTAGAAAAGTCCAGACAATTTTCTAAGAGAGACTAACCAGGTATTTATTACTATGAAGACATTTCTGCCGCAGGGTTAGTTTGGAAAAGTTTCCTTGTTTGTTTTAGGTAGGCCTTTCTTAGTTTTTCTTTTATCTCCGTTTGTTTGATAGTGCCCGCTTCTTTGTATTTGTACTTTTATTTTTCTACACGTATTCTCATGCTTTCTTGCTTTGGTAGTTCTATTCTTTCTATCGTTTCTCACTGCATTTTTTTTTTCAAAATAAACATAGCGCATTTTTCTATCCCAAATTATATTCCTTTATCTTGGCCACAGATTCTGTGGTCCTATGCTAATCACAGAGCCCAATGTGATGTGACTACTGGTCACAGTACTTGTGGCTATTTTGCTCGTGACTACCATATTAGCTTCCGACTGTTTGCTTTGTCAAATCCTTCTGTGCCCATGCTGTGTTTGAAAGATCCATGGAGGGGGTTGACACAATTCAGCCGGATCTTCTTCTGACGGTCAGGTAATATGAGTGGCTAGATTGTCTAGTAACTCAAAGAATTGAGAAAACCCGTTATATAACAACAAAAAATCGTTTTTATGGAAACACGTTTGTGAGACAATTAATAACAAACAACCGGTGTTTGCCAGGAAAGCAAACAAAAGAAGAAAGAATATCGAGAGAGGAAGAGTGACGATGAGGTGCGGTTAAAGAGACACCAACGTCTCTAAAGTCTGGAACTTTGAATTTTGTAAAATCTGAAGGTTGTTCGGAGTGCCTCGGGTCTAGAATAGAAGAGATGCTTCTTTGGTAGTCTTGTGTTTCTTCTTGGTCCCTTTTCTCATCCTCTCTGAGGATGTTTTCTTTTCCCATTTTTTATAGATCAATATCTGGACTTTTATAGATCAATATCTGGACTGATCGGTTGTCATAAAAGAGACAATTAGGATTCATATTCCCATTGGTCAGCCAATACTAGTTCAGGATTATATCTTACAGGTATAGGGAAAACTCTTTTTAGATAATTTAACCAATGGGAACAGGTTTAGAGCAATATGGTTGAACCAAAAAATTCTCCGCCTCACATGACTGGATGAGCCGTGCCCAGCTCACCTTTATTTAGGGTGGAGCAAAATTAAATCTCCCTTTTGACATTGACCTTCAAGATAAGAACTAGAAAAATATGTTTTACGAAATGACCCGTTTCATCATTGTGATTGATGAAGTTAGTTGACAACCGAAAAATTAAATAAATTTGCTAACCTTTAAAATCAAAAACAATTGCCTCGTACTTAACTGACCTTGAAAATCAGAAACAATTGTCTTGCACTTAACTGACATTTAGGAACGATCAACCAGCCTTTTAGGTCAATATAAGCCTTGAACAAAAAGATACTTATTTTAAGGATCCTTTTTGCTTTTGATATATATATATATATATATATATTACTTTTCATATATTTTATAGATTCTAATTTTTACATGTTAATTGAGCACTTAGCCGGACGTCATGCCACAGTTCTAATAGTTTGTGTAAGGGTTTCTACTTGTTTTTGATTTCTGAAAAATATCTTTATATCAGCCAAATACATGAGGTGATTTATCTTTTCCGATGACTTTGTATATTTGTTGCCTCTTTTGAATTTTCTTAATATATAACTAAATGGTATCATTGTTGTTGTTGTCACTCTAAACTAGTTTTACACCACTTTTAACTGGTGGCTTTTCGCCAAAGTCGGAGTGACAGCAAGTTTCCTCAAATAACCAAAACTCTTCTAAACAATCTGATGACGCGGCACCTGTAATACAGGAGCTTTGGGGAATGTAGAATACTTCTTCATTGCCATTGCTCCCATGTCCAATCTGGCTAAGTGTTGTAGCACCTGATAGGGTCCTATCTATGAGACAAATAGAACTATTTGACATTTAAACCGAGTGCAAATAAATGGCCCATGCTAAACTGATCTGTTTAAAATGAAAATTTTTGATTATTCAACTGTGTGCAAACAAATGACTGATGTTCAATTGAATTGTTTGTAATACATAACAATACTTGGAGCTATTTAACCTTGTGGGCTAATGCTAAATTGAATTGTAAGAATTAGATCTGTTTTGTCATTTAATTATATGCACAAATGATCAATAGTAAATATAATTATTTGAGTTTGATAAAAATACTTTAAACTATTTAACTTGTACAAAGGAATGAGCTTAGGCTCGTTTAAAAATGTTACCAACAAAATGTGTGAATAAATCATATAAATTTGATATATATGTATAAAGAGGATTTGGCATTAAATAACCTACATAGGTTGATATGCCGTAAAACCAAACCAAACTATTTAAATATTCTAGCCTATCTTAAAAGTGCTGTGGTTTGGATGATCCCAATTCTTTCTCCGACCTCCAATTCCTCTATTCTGTTCTCTAGATATTTGGGAACCATTCAAGGAGCACGAACTACAATTGAAATCATCGTCACTTTCATGTTCTACAGTTTTTGCTGCTCTCAGGCAAGATCCAAGTATTTGTCTATCTCTCTTTCATGTTCACACTATGATATGCTGTAACAGCAAAATTCCCTCGTTAACAAGTTCTTTTTGCTTTGTTAATTAACTCTAGGTATGGTCTTCTGGTCAGTATGGGTGACCTATTTTTAGTCCTAGAAAACTTTACGCCTCTCCTTTTCGAGAACAGTTTCTACTATTTGCATAAAACATTTGTTAACATTGACAAATTTTAATCTCTTGTACAGTTCTCAGTGGATTACCTTTCCTACCCAAAAATGTCTACTCTTTCGTGCCACTTAGGTCTATTCGTTTATAATCTGATTGAAGTAGCCATACAGTTGTTTTTCTCATTTTTACCTCGATTTTTAGTTAGACATTTTCTTAATTCGGTTGGTATTTCTGTTGTTGGCAGCTGTAACCAATCTTTCTTTACTCTTTTTTTGTATATTCTTCCAAAATTCTGTTGTATCTACGCAATTTCTCATTGCTGACAAGTCCTATTCTTCCTGCTTTTCTTGACACAGAGTCTATCTATATCGTCCCTCGGGTGTGAGGCCAAGGCATTGTCATCAATTTCCTTGTTCTATGGTTCATCTTTCTTAGTTATTCCTTTGTTTATTTTAAGAATGATGCAGGTGTCTAATAAGGGAAAATGACTATTTGTTTATTCCTATGATTATATTTATACTGTGTATTTTGTTTTCTGTTATGTTTTTTTCGTATTTTCTGATGCTTTCCTGATTTGACAATTCAATTCTTTCCGTTATTTCTTTTTTCCTTCTTTTTTTCATTTTCAGCATGGTAATTTTTCAATCTCAAATTCTCTTCCTATATCCTGGCAGTAAATTCTTATACTTAGAGGTGAAGGTTTCTCGTCCTTTTTCATTCGGGGAAATATCTCAATATCCATATATACGAGGTGGTTTATATTTTCCTCTGATTTAGTTAATTTGTAGCCTTTTATACTATTTTCTTAATACATGATAAAGTGGCATCATTACTATTACAGAGGCAAGTCATCTTCCTGGAACATGTCTCTTTGGATTTTTTTTACCTCTGCTAGGGTTTGTTCTCTCGCTGTTAGTTCCACTCTATAGTTTTCAATTGATGCAGTTTACGATTTGTTCTGATATCTTGAACATTTCAGATATTCTATAATCGATTTTTGTAATCTATCAATGACACGGCAACATTTTCCCCCTTGTCTTAACCTTCTTTATAATAGTATATTTTCTCTTTTATCTGTACAGTTAGAAACTTCCACATCATTGGTAAACAAGTAGTTGGCCTGTAGTTACTCGGAACTATTTTATTATCTTTCTGGGTGAGAATAATTTTTTTTCTATGGTCCATTCAGGAATTTTTGTCTCATGTAGTGACTTACATATTTGTTTGGTTAATCTATCGTGGAAAGATATGAATTCCAGTATCCATATATTTAATCATATCAGGGTGCCTTTTACTTAGCTATTAAAGGTTACTTTTAGTGAATACTAAATTTTACTATGTGGTCAGCCAGGACAGCAAAGTCGAAAATTTCGGAAATTCTCTTTTTTTTTTTGTTAATTATTATAAGGTCCAGTCGTCTGGCCGAGATTAAATGATCCGTTTGTATCTCAAAATCCCAGAGGAGATATTGCAGCTCATTCTACTGGACACATTCTGGGTTGTGCAAATACCATTTGTTAGTATGGTAAAATTTAAGCTTCTTTCACAGTTCCCAGTGGGTCACCTTGCCCACCCAGTCGTGCCTAGTCTTATATTCTTTCTGTGTTAACTTGCTGCTTTCGCTTATTATGTGATTGATCGTTTTGTCTCTATCATAACATTTGCTGTTTTCTTGTGTCTTATATATTCTTGCTTTGATATGGTTAGTCCTTATTGCGTTGTTTTGTACTGCTATCAGAAGAGATTCAGCTTCTCTCTTAAGGTTTTCCTTGATTAGTTACGTCCGCATTTTCTTGATTAAGATATTGCTTTTTAGTCGCTTAAAACGTCCATAGTGTTGTTTTCCTTCCCATTTTTGTTTTCTGGTTATTTCTGTTCTTTTGATCCTCGTGTTGCCAGTATTGTTTCTGGTGGCGGTAATCAGTCTTCCTCCGCACTTTTCGATGTAGTCTTCGAGTTGTTGTATCCACGCGTAAACGCAGTCTTCAATGCTGACAAGTCCTCTTCCTCTGTTCTTGTCAACGTCATCTCAGGGATGCAATGTCTTATGCATGGACATTAGTTTTCTTCTTCTATGGTTCATTGGTTTAAGTTCTTCGCTGATCCATTTCAAGAATTGTCCGAAGTATCTTACGAGGCGGACAGCCCAGGTATTTATCCCTTTGACAAGGTTCATGCTATAGAGTTTTGTCTCGAGTAATTTTCAACTCTTCTGAGATACTCTTTTTTAATATTTTCTTTCATTTCCTGTTATTTGATGGGGTCAGCTTCCAATATTCCTAAGTATTTGTATGTTTTCTTTTCTCCGAGCGTTTTAATTTGTTCTTGATTTTGTATTTCCATTATGTGTCGTTTGCCACTTTTCATCATTAGCATGGCGCATTTTTCTATGCCAAATTACATTCCTACATCTTGACTTTATATTCTCATTTTTATTATTGTTATTTACTTATTAGAGTTTTTCACATCAGCGTTAGCTGATGGACTTTCACAGGAGTTTGAGTGACAGCAAGTCTCCTCAAGTCTCCAGGACTCTTCTCAGTTCAGGTTGTTCTCAATAATGTAGTGGTTTGGATGGTCTCCATTCGTCCGCCAACTTCCAAGTCCTCCAGTCCCTTTAGTAATCCTTTAGTCACTGTTCCAAACGCACCAATTACATTTGGTATAATTGTCACCAGCATGTTCCATAGTTTTTTTCAATTCCATGGCAAGGTCGAGGTACTTATCCTTCTTTTCACATTCTTTCAGTTTTATTCTGTGGTCAGCCAGGACAGCAAAGTCGACAATTTTGCAAGTTTTCTTTTTTTATGTTGATTATTATAAGGTTTGGTCTTCTGTCCGAGATTAGGTAATCCGTGTATGTCAAAGTCCCATAGGAGTTTATGTGTATTATTATTCACTCATTAGAGCTTTTCACATCAGCGTTAGCCGATGGTTTTTCAATGGAGTCTGAGTGACTGCAGGTCTCCTCAAGTCTCCTGGACTCTTCTTAGTATTCTGGCCGTTCTCAATAATGCTGTCGTTTGGGTGGTCTCCATCATTATTATTATTATTATTATTTGTGAATATTTTCAGTTTTGTACAAAATAACTGTTAGAAAGAAAATTCTGATGAGCTACCTTCAATCGCAAATGATTTTATATTAATAATTTCTGAGGATAATTTACCCTGCGAAAATTTTCACTAAGAAAAATCATCGTATCGAAATAACATAGAGGTGTGAAAATAGCATTTTGAGCTCTGAGATTGATTAAAAACACAACGAGATGAATTAAATTTAAGAAATCATTTTACTGATCAAAATTTTTAGAATTCTCTGTTGTTCCCAGTAGGGAAATCAACTCCAACAAAATTAAAATTGGTACAAAAGTTTAACTAGAGAAATTAGTTCGTCTTGTTTTCATGTTAAACAATTATTCTTTTTATAGAAATGCTAAATATATCTATGAGAAAACTTTACTGGAATTTATGGGGGTAAAAACATTTACATGGTAGATCTGAAAATAAAACATGGATTATAAAACTGTGGCCAGTCCTGAACCAATAATGATGCCTGGAAGTAAAGTCAAAAACATTTATTGATCAAACAAACCTCTGATAAATAAATAACCATGTTCATCTATCTATTCGATGATTACCATTAACAAAGCAAAAGTTGAACATATACACTAAACAAGTGATTTGTTTATAGCACTAAAGGTTTGTGTAGGATTATCCGTACTTTACTGGATGAGCTAATAACAAAAGAATAGTGCACCAGTGTTCTACAGATTGTATGTATAAGTTTGAATTCAGAGTTTTCATTCTCCTACATTCGTTGCATATTGACTTTTGACAGATCCGTCATTAGGGATTACTAAACAGGATGTTCCATTTGCGTAAACAAGAGACCAGCAGAAGCAGGTCACGTGGTTTAACAGGTGGATGGACAACCGGAAGGAACAGGTAGGCGTTCTGAAATTATATATACACAGATTCCCGTAGAGAGAACGGACAGTCGGTCAGTCGTCTGCCAGAAGTGTACCTAAGAAATAGCAGAAGCCACCCAGGACGCCGCCCATGGGGATGGGCAGTGGCCTCCTGCGGAAAAGCAGAAGTACTAAGTGGGGCTCTGAATATGGCCTATATATCATTCCCCTGTCAGCCTTTATTCGAGTCCTTCGTTCGTCTCTGTTTATCTCACACTTACAACCAATTCCGACCCTTCGGGTGATAGGAGAGAGAGAGAGAGAGGGGGAAAGAGAGAGAGAGAGAGAGAGAGAGAGAGAGAGAGAGAAAGAGGTGTGTGTTTTTGTGGGGGAATATGTAATGGTCTCTTCATTCCTTCATCATATTGCCAAAGTAAGGCTAAAAAGACCAGTATGATTACTTTTTTCCACTGTTTAAAGTATCATAATAGACAACTGATAGTTATCCTTTTCTAAGATTTATTTCAAAGGACAAATTGTCACTTTAAGGTTTAGATCAATCATACAGGAGGCCATATATTGTTTCACTTCCTTCCTGAATCCTGTAAACAGCTTTGTTTATCCTGAGGTCTAATTTAAAATAATGTATTTAAAAAATTCTACGATTCCATTACCCATTACATCTAAAGCAAAATGTTTGGTTCGGTTAGGTTTATTTATTTCACGGCACGTCATCCCCTAATAGGTTATTTAAAGTCGAAGTTTGATTTATTTGTAATAGATGGATTATAATCGTAACTTTATTTTCAACGTAAAATTACACTTATTTTTTCACAGTTATATACTAATGATTTTCATAAAATTATTTGGTTTCAAGTATTCCTATTCAATACTAATACTTTTCTAACAGATCCATAAGTGTGACACCAACAGGAACGACCATCTTGAGATAGAGTAAACCTGGGTTTAATTGCAATGAAGGGGTACTCTACACTCCCAAGATCCCAAAGAACAGGACTCTCACCACTAGGTACCATATCGTGTCAAACACAGAAGCCGAGTTTGTTTTTTTTACTGGGATATATTATCCCTCCACAGGGGATACAATCAGTGTATTCCATACCTCGTTAACAAAGCGAGAAAGAAAATATGCGTCTCAGCGGAACTGATAATACACACACATACACACACACACACACACACACACACACACACACACACATATATATATATATATATATATATATATATATATATATATATATATATATCCTTTTTAAAAGAGCCTAATGTGTATACATGTGGGTACTTATCTACGTTATAAAAATGATACAGAGACTTTGAGCCGCTCAAGATTCAATCGATTAATTACAGAGTGGGATAAAGACGAAGTTTATAAACCAAATGGAAATTCACATTTTTCTATTGAATTAAAAACTTATCTAAAACACACAATAAATCATTAAAAACATTTTGATTTACAATCGGCTTTTACTTATTTTTCATCAAAACTTTTCACTTCTTTGTAGATTTTTAAAAAATTTGCAAAAGGATGTCTGTGTTTTGAGTTGAACTAGACGACCCTTGAATCCGATGGGCCACCTGCACTTACTACCTGATATGTAAATGTAACTAAAATTCTCAATATATCACACACACACACACACACACACACACACACACACACACATATATATATATATATATATATATATATATATATATAAGTGTACTGTGTATGTATCTATACATGCATAATTATATTTGTATTTGTAGGCATTGATAGCAACTTTCACTTCCTCAACATTTATAAACGTATTGCTTTTTGTAAACATTTAGGAATCATACAATGAAAAATTTCTATCTTTATAGTATGTAATATTCTTCGGTATTTAGCCACTGTTCGCTCCAACTAAAACATATCAGACATCCTCTAAGAGTTGAACATGTCCTCAGAGAAACTGCAAGAATGTATCGCTTATTGTGAGTCATTGCTTACAAGATACCATCAGGTACTTAATTTTTTAATACACACTTATTTCTGGTGATGTGAAGTGGATCCTTTATCATAACGTTAAATGCCATCGTCAGTGGATCAGCCAAAGAAGCAGCAATCAAGTGGTGTACTTCTTCCAAAGAATGAGTGTATGGTAAAATATTCAAGTAATTATCCATTAGGAACAGTTATACAATGCTGAAAAATCGTCTTTAATCTCTACTTCAACCAATTTCGTCTTTTGAAAACAACTTTGGACATAAATATCCCTCCTTAGTCTAAAGAAAGGAAGTCATTATCCATCAGGATAATGACAATCTTCACACCGCTCAGTTGACTAAAGATCTCTACGAGGAACTCGGTTAAAAAAAGTGCATCCTCCTCCATATTCCTCTGACCATCACTCCTTCTAATTATCATTTGTTTAGGGGATTACAGAACAATTTAGAGGGTCTTAGATGGGCATCAAGAGAATTGATTGGACATGGGTTGGTCTCATATTTTGCATCAAAACCCAAAGAATTTTATTAGCGTGGCATCTATAAGCAAGTTCACAGATGGAATAAAGTGCTCGGAAGCAAGGAAAGTTATGTTAATGGTTAGATATTTCTGTAAGCATAGGGTTTGTTTTTTTTGTTTTTTTTTATAATTCATATTCTAAACTTTGATATTACATTCGTTCCAACCTGATACTTTTATTGTGAGGATTTTAAAATCTTTTGAAATTGGAGATAATACGATAAATGTTAAATTCTTTATTTTATATCTTCTCTAATGAAGACTATACTTATTATTTCTTTCTCTCTTGTCAATTTGTGTTTTTTGTTTGTTTGTTTGTTTGTTGTTACGCTGTAATATTTTTTACTTTATTTTAACTGGAAACCCAAGCAACTATTTAAGTGATACTGTCTCCAGAACATTTCTAGCCTCCTCTTAATATTACTCTCTCTCTCTCTCTCTCTCTCTCTCTCTCTCTCTCTCTCTCTCTCTCTCTCTCTCTCTGTGTGTGTTTTTCCTTATCCGTCTCTGGGTATACTTCCCTTCTCGACTTGTTTTCATTCCTTCTATCTTTTTATATCCATGTCTCTCCCCATTTTCTCTTTATCTGTTTCACACAAATTCTCTCACTCTTCTTCTTCTTCTTCTTCTTCTTCTTCTTCTTCTTCTTCTTTCTATATCTCTTTCTTCCCCTCTTTCACTATATCATAATGGCCGCAGTGTAAATACATCAGTAACCGACGTACGTTTTCACCATGGCGAATTCCCTTGTGTCATAATGAAATTCAAAATTTGTATCACAATATAATAGCAAAAATATGCAACCTCCAGCCATAAATATTTCAGTTCTAATGTAATAAAATATCATATTGAACTAGAAAAACCAACGAAAATAAGAAGGCGTATAAAAAATACACAAATTTTTATTTTATTATAATTGATTTCTTTATGAATTATTAATTATTAACTCTTATTTATTTGAAACAAAGAAGGTATAATCGAAAAAAAAAGAACAACTTTGATGCTAGTTCTTCCCATCACTCTCGTATTTTATTCTTAAATTTTCCTAATTGAACTATTTAATTAAATGAGGCAATAAACAATAAAATTACAGTTATTTCTTTTTCTTAATAGATTTCTTTAATATTCATAGACATATAAAATGAAACTAAACATTCAATAAAACCAAGCTAAAATTCATTTAAATCATTTTCTTTAGATCAATATTTAAATTAGCCTTCCTGTTCACATGGTAAACAGCCAATTTTAAAGCATGAAAATACCGAGTAGATAAAGCCAACAGTATCAATATTTTGCACTTGTCTTTAATTGGAACCATTTTGAGATGAGGCTTCTTAATCTGAGAATTAATTTTTATTTATTGCGGACTTTTTTCCTCATCTTGGTAGTTTTTGTGTTTTTTCTTCTTTCACTACGTTTCGGCCAAATTTCACCTCTGTAACCGTATCCCCAGTAATTACTACCTTCCATAGTTGTTGTCTATCGCACCACGTTTTTGACCTCTGGCCGGCTTGGGTAGGATTTGAAACCGCTATCTTCAGACAATGCTCACCTGGAACCGTAGAGACTCAACGCCTCTATCCGCTGCGCCACGGCCCCCGAAGGGCGATCAAGGATGGATATTTTGGTCTAATAAATCCTTATCTAGTCTTCCAGAGTCGGGTCCGTACCGAGTTTTTGTACTTGTCTTTAATTGGAACCATCTTAATCTAATTTGACAACAACTATGGAAGGCAGTAATTACTGGGGATACGGTTACAAGACTCAGCATTCCTATCCGAGATCGCGGTAAAAATCACCTGAAGAAGGCCAGAGGTGAAATTTGGCCGAAACGTAGTGAAAGAAGAAACAACACAAAAACTACCAAGATGAGGAAAAAGTCCGCAATAGATAAAAATTAATTCTCTGTTGAAATATTTTAGCCGTTGATAAAGTAGTTTCAGTTACAAACACATAACATCTATTGTAATACGATGACGACATATAACTTCCTAATGGCGAAATCACAAAAGTTGGATTGAAAACAATAGATTGAAAAAAATAGTAGCTGGTCAAATGAGTATGGTCATAACTTCTAAATAATAAAGAGATTGAAATCAAGAAATTTTATTATATTATGTAATTATCATATTTATAATATCGAGAAAAATGTCGGGCTAAAATTAAAATACACGTCAAAACAAAATCCAATCAATGGCCAACCCAAAAGATAGGTATACTGTAATTTGTGGCATACAAGTCGACCTTTCAAGCCTAAAAAAATCGTTTCAAAACAAGGGTTTGGCTTATATGACACGGTTAGAATCAAAACCTTTATCACAAATTTAGCACTCTGTGGTAAATGTTTGGATTTTACCAGCCGTTTAAATCAACTCCTAGAGGTTTTTCCGGTTTAAAAAGTCGACTTGTAGGCCACAATTTACGGTAGGCCGATTCGTTAGAAGAGGAGAGAATGTAATGGATAGGAGACGAATGTTCTCTTCGATAACTTTGCTAGGGAATCACAATTTAACATTTTGTATGGCTTTCTTTGAGCATTGTATCTTAAGAGTAACTTTCTTTTTTGGTAAGTATTCAGGGCTGCAATTCTTAAAGGCTTTTAGATAAAAACCTATGCTTATTTCAGATTTCATCTTACCGTAGTAGTTAGCGTAAAGGTCTTCGGAGAGGGTTTTCTGTAGACTTTTAATTTTAAACCATTATTGCTGCAAATTAATAAAATATCTTGGAAAGGAGCTGACAATAGATTATCCTTCTAATTACAAGACTGTATTCATTGTTTATTCTTCTAGATCGATTCTGAACAAAATTTTGGGTTGAAAAACATTTTTTTTTCTGACATCGAAATCATTTTAACATTTTCCTGAAATTCAGCTTTCAGAAACACAAAACTTGGTTAAAAACGTAGTGTGTAATGTAGAAGTAGTAGTACCTGTTTGGGTTGCATTTATGGGTCAAAAACATTTGTTTAAGAATTATTCTTAATCGATAGGACCGTAAGCAAAAAAAAAAAATCTAAGAAACAACTACACATAAACAGTAAATGGACAATAAATGATTAATCTCTAATTAATCATGGAATAACTCAAGACGGATTTACATAGTTAAAATCAAATAATCAATACATATATAAGTAAGTTAGAACAATTATAATATTATTAATTGTTTACTTTCGAGTACAAGTAAAATGTACCCAGACATTGGCATAATGATTAGAGTGTTCGCCAATGGCCTGGGAGACCTGGGTTCAATCCATACCAAAGACTTTAAAAATGGTATTTGATGCCTCCTTGCTTAACACTCATCATTATAAGGTACGGATCAAGGGTAAAATGGAGAAATCCTGGGTAAGGAGTAACGCCCTTCCCTACACATTGGTGTAGGAGCTATCGAAAAGGGAGCCTTCGGGTCACCCTCGACTATGGTCGCCAACTTTACTTTTACTTTTTACAAGTAAAATTGTATGATTGAAGGATTTCATTATTATTGTGAATCTTTTTTTACTGACTGAGAGAAAGAAATAGAAAACTAAAATCCCAACCATAAATCCTACGAGATGAATATACTTCTAAGACAAAAGTGCAGGGGAGTCACTACTTGATTCTTGCCTCTGATGACATGTACTACACTCTCATCATAATAGAAATGCTGATCCATGTATTAGAGAAATTCTACTTCAGTATGTATACCGTCACAAACGAGTATGTGCA
>OY757911.1:39302492-39369992 GCA_963585895.1 Sepioteuthis lessoniana
ACTTAACAGATATTGTATCAATAATGTATATGTTCTGCACAAATGTAATGACCGAGGGATTTCGGTTTCATGCCTTTGGGTTTAGTTAGGCTGTGAACCTTTCGGCTCAGTGCATGGGTTACTTTGGTGCAACATTAACACAGGTGTTCGCGCGTGTGCGGGCGGATCGGACGTGTCACTCAGAGATGTCACAATAGCCCACATTGGAAGCGGGGTTTACGGAGTGCGGGTGACGTCACGCACCGGAAGAGTGCGGAGGATTTTGGGAGATTTTGAAAAACTCAGTTAGTTGAGATGAGACCTGCCTCGGAGAAAGACGGTTGGTTTTTGCTTTCTCGCGGAGACCTTTGTGGTGCCACACGTGTTTGGGAGTGCAGATGAAAAGCCAGAATAGAAAGTTTGTACCTCTCTCCTTATGTCGAAGAACTTTTAAACTCAACGGTAATAAAAAGTTTCGTACCTAAACAAAGAAGTCGTCAAGTGTTTTTCGTGTTTCGAGATTCCTATGTTCTATGTGATATATGTTATATATATATGAACATTATATGTCCATTTCACACATAGCCATATCATGGCTATAGTACGCAAAAATATTTTTATAGGTTGATATGAGAAGATAGTAAAAAGGGAAGATGTTCAAAGAGACATAACAAACAAATAATAATGATGATAATAAACACAAAGTGCTTAATCAACATTTGTTGAAAACTTATTTTGGTTTGGTTTGGTTTGGTTTCTTTATTTATGTCAATTCAATCTTCGTATGTTATTTAATGCAAATATCATCCTTGTAGAAGGATGGTAGTGGTACCATTTAACCCATAGCTGGGTGATAAGGGTATTTATATCTTTCCCAAGAGTATTATTCCAAAAGTGAACGTAATAGCATGCTTGGAATTTGAACTCACTTACTCCGATGTCGCAGTCTCGCACGTTAGCCACTTCAGCTCGGAGATTCCCCAATGTTACTTTGTAATGAGGACAAAATATCACAGAGGAAATTCATATAATAATTTTTGATTGGGTGACACTACGGTCTTGCTGAACTACGTCCAATTAACGTTAAAAGCTACGATTCCGACCACGTCACCGAAGTTAACCACTGATGAGCCAATCCAATTCTCAGATGGGTGTCCATTTAAGCAAAAGCAGGTACTTTAAGAACCAAAGCCTGTATACCAAAACTAAGCAAAGCTTTGTAAATAACAACACTATGATTATGCTTTTATTCTAAGAATAAACACATTTTTAATCAATTTACTACTCTTTGATGTGGGGTCTGTGTCCGCATTCATCCTGATAATAAGGATCCAACTTAGGCATCAAATTATTGTAAGATATGATAATTGACCTGGCATAATCGTGAATTTTTTATTAACTTAACAACATGTTTTTATAATAATGGACATACGAATGCGAAATAGAAAAAAACAACTTTTCATATATCACCAAATGCCTTTTTTCTCAGAAGCTGGCATTGCAAAACTCAACAGGAGATAGTGATAAGCCTATTAAGTTCCGTGAGATAACTAATGGGATTCCAAGGATTTTCTCTCTTATATTAGCTTTTGAAAATGTTTTATGCTTTTATTGACAAATTCATTCCATCATGTAAATATTATACTAAACTTGAACCTTCGAGCTCTGTCGGCTGGAGCTGTAGAAAACACCGACTTTATCCCTGCTGAGGAGTAAGACCCTCCCAACGAATGTCCTAGATATGACATAAAACAATCTGATGGTGAGGCTTCAGTAATGCTAGAGCTTTGGGGAATGTCATGTTCTCAATTCATTGCTTTCGCTCCCAAGTCTACCTTGGCCCTCAGTTGTAGTACCTGATATGGCGCTGTGTGACATTTAAAGTGCAAACAAATGACTTATGCAAAACTGAATTGTTTGAAATAGAACTTTTTGATCATTTAACTGTGTGTAAACAAATGCCTGATGTTTAATTGGATTGTTTGTTATACATAGCAATACTTTAAACCATTTAATTTTGTTGACATGCTAAATTGAATTGTTAGAAATAAAACTGTTTGATCTTTTAACTAAGCGTATTAACAAAATGTATCAACAAAACAGGATTTGGCATTAAATAACCAACAATGATTGATATACCACAAAACAAAAGCTAATCAAATCGAATTGAGCATTACTCAGTGCCCACCAGTGTTATATTTTGATCTTTTAAACCGGCCAAAAATGCCATTCCAAGGTGATGCACCGGAAGGAGGTGACACATTCTAATGGCAGTTATGAGAGAAAATCGCGTGGGCGGAAATTGGCTGATGAAATGGGACGAGGTAAAAAAATTCCCATGGTACACTCATAGACTGATGCACCGGAAGAGAGTGACCTGTGAACTGCATGACAGTTATTTCCGCTTGATGACGATCAAACCTGCGATTTCAAAGATCGAGTGAGCGATCAAGTGGGCGTTGAACTATTATATAGCTTAGTCAAGACAGAAGTCAAGCCAGTTGAGGTGCAGACAGTTGGAGAGGGAGATAGACGAGATGTGGTAGGGAAAGCCACACCTGGTCGAAGGGGCTTGGGGCCCTGATGAGTTGGGGTTCAGTGAAGATGCTGATAAAATGCAGTAAAGAAAGCCAGCACCCAGCAGAGTGGACCCCAGGACCTCCGGTTGAGCATCTGGAGAACGAGAAAGACACAACGTTGACGGCCATAAAAGTGGGGTCAAAATATTACAGTTTCTGTTCGGTCTCCAGCTCCCTCTCACACGCAAACCTTGAATAACCTTTTCGAACCCTTGCAATAAAGTGAGAGGTAAATATTGTTAAAGAAGTCTTCCTGCGTCTTTATTATTGTGCCGTTATGATGCTGTAGATGACGATATAACACCAGGAGAGCTAAACTAATGCGTTATCATTTTACTTAACTGTATAAAGTAAAGTAGGGTAGAAGAAGCTCTAGTTTGATGATAAAAGCGTGGTAAAAGTAACCCTTCTTGGAGAAGATAACTCAAAAATCAAAACTGTAGAAGGAACCTCCAGCATGAAATCTTTGCTAATTAGTTGGACACAATACACCTTTTTTTTGCGTAGGATTAGATGTATTCATATGTGTACATATGCATTTATTTGCGAGTTGACCATAGGTGTTGATTTGAATGTGAACGTATATGTGTGTTTATATATATTGTTGTGTTCTGGTCAGTGAACACAAGTGGTAGAAATAATTAGACAAACCACGATATGTGAGGAAAATAGTTATATTTACAGGAAAGAGTATTTACAAGAGAGAGACTGTTAGTAATAAGAACATAGGAATAGTGATAGAGTAAGGATCTGACTCGTAGGCTCATTCCCAGACTGATCTCCGCTACTACCATATATGGCAGATGGAACAGCTCATTATGCTGAAAAGGTAGGTGATACCCAACATATATATATATATGAGGGTATCTATGAGTATGTATGTATGTATATGAGTATATCCATGCAGAGAACAAGACACTCTGTATGGGTGGGTGTATGTGTAACCATACGGTGAGTATGTCTTGTGAGTATAGATGCGTGTGTGGGGGGGATAAATCGGAAGTTCGATCAACATTTCGAAAAGGCCATAAAAACCGAATCAGGTGAAAACGCTTTTTTTAATGATTTTTTAAAATGTCGACCATAAACTGACCTTTGTGGTGCTGTGGTCGGACAGATAAGGGTCGAGTTATTTCTAAGTATCTGAAATTTAGGAAACGAGAGTGGATTGTGGGCTCCATAATTACGAGTCGGATTTTCAAAATTTAGCTGATGAAGATCAAACCAGGAAAGGGAGTAAGTGAATTGGCAGTGACCAGAGTGCCGGGTTAGATGTGGAACATAGTCAATTTGTTAGTGGTTCTAAAACGAGCAGAACTGTTAGGGTAGAGTTTGTGCAGCACGCCAAGGGGAGGGGTAGAGAAAAGCCAGAAAAAGGGCCCGAAGTGACACGTGTATTTCATCCATGATCATGTACAGTACCCCGAATCCTATGATGTCTTTTCTTTTTCTTTATCACTATAATCCAACGACGTAGAGATGTCTTATTACTTTATCACCTAACTCATTTTACATATTTTTCGCAAGTTGAGTAACTTATTTATCAAGTCGTTTGAGTTGTAATGTAAATGATAAAGACGGCTGTCATCTGTCAATATGTGGCTGGCAACATAAAGTAAATATATCACTGAAAAGTTTTTAACCTGGAAACACATCGCCTTTTTTTTCAAGACTCTTCTCTATGTGTGGGAGTATTGTATACTTATAATTAGGGTAGGTATATGAATGAAGAATGACCATAATACCTCTTTATAAGAATATAACTCTCACACTTTTTAACCGAAAGAGGTTGAAGCTTTTATGATGTGTGACGGACAGAGACAGGAACAGATTAAGACAGATTTCTATATTGACCCATAACTTTTTCTTCTCGTGACTGTAGCATGCTGTATTAACTTCAAGACCCCATTAGGTACTTTTCTGCTTCTCGGCTGGGGGTTGTTTAATTGGAGGCACGGTGTGGGCCGTGGCCCCCAGCGGAGCACTCTCTGTGAATGCGAGCTGACTCTGTCTCAAGCCTTCACTGACTCAACTGTGGTGGTTTATGCATACTTCATTTCATCACGCCCACAACTTCCGTGACTGCTTCTGCTTATTTACACGGCAAGGTCAAGAGTCAATATACAACAGAAGCTGACATATCATTGTGGCTAACGTGCCGGACTGTGACATCTAAGTCAAGTAAGATCAAACTATTACGTTCACTTTTTGAAATAATATTCTTGAGAAACATAAGAACCCCCTTATCCCATAGATATGAGTTAGATACTACATTTACTATTCTTCTATAAGGATGGCTTTGGCTGTAAATGACTCACGAAGGTTGATATGCTATTAGAATAAAGAAACCAAATCAAACCATCTTTTCTGTGACTGTTACATAGCCATATACACGAATATGGCCATGTGCGAAATGGGTGAAATGGACATCGAATGTTCATAACGATAGAACATAGGAATCTCGAAATTCGAAAACACGTAACGACTTCTTGTTCAGGTACGAAACCTTTTTATTAACTTTGAGGTAAAGGTTTCGACGTAAGGAGGAGAGACACAATCTTCTATGCTGTCTTATTCATTTGGCCCCCGTCTCGAGCGGCCCCACCACCATAGGGTGCAAATTCGCCTCGCGCCTGCGAGCTCTAAAAGTCGATCCTTCTCGTTTGGCGTCTAATTCTCAACTCTTTCTTTCTTCAAATTCTCACACAAACCTCCGCGCGCTTCCGGTGCTTGACGTCACCCGCACCCTGTCACCCCGTTTTGTCTTGGACTATTATGACATCTGAGTAACACCTCCATCCGCCCGCGTTAACACCTGCCTCAATGTTGCACCTAACTAACCCATGTGCTGAGCCGAAAGGTTCTCAGCCGAACTAAACTCAAGGCATGAACCGAAATCCCTCGGCTATTATATAACATGACTTTCTTTCGGTCAATGTAAAATCCGATCTAATCTTGAAAAAAAGCATGAAGCATTTATATTTGTAATACCAGAGATAGCCATCAGCGATACAAAAACTTTAAACACTTGGCAACGTTTATTATCTGTTAAATCCTCACAAAACCATACTATCGTATTAACAACTAATTTCTAAGTTAAGCTTACAAAGTAATGCGGTTGAAACTATATTTAAAAGAGGAGAAATGAACGATGAATAAAACTTTTTTTCTTCGAAATATTCCCTTTAGCTTTCAACCTACTTATTTCACCGAATAATCTATTAACTGAAGCATGTCAAAAACTTATCTTGTAATTTGGTGCTTAATTGCGCGGTCTTATTTCTTTTACTGTCCTCCATGTCTGAAAATTTTACCGTTGGGAGAAATTTTCAGTTTAGCAAACAAGGAAAGTCAAATTTTAACTTCAAATGACTATTCATTACAAAATAATTGGTGTACAATTAATAATTTTCAAGTTATTCAATGCTTCCAAGTAACAATTCCTATTTAAGAAAATTTCAAAGTCGGTGTATAGGGATGATAGTTAGTAAAGAATATAAACGAACTAGAATGACTTATACACAAACTGCAAGCCTAATTGTCTGGCGCTGTAGAATATGCCAATTGCATCTCTGCACTGGGATAACACTTAACCGCATCTAATCGTGAGGCTTCAGTCCTCCAGTTTGGGAAATGTGGAGTACCATTTCATTGTCTTAACTCTTAAGTCCACTCTAACCCTTCAAAAAGTCTCATCTATTGTTCAAATAGAAATTATAATAATAAATCATTTATAATACTTAAAACTATTTAAGTGTGCAAAGATACGACTGATGTTAAATTGGATTAACTACTAACATGACACAGCAATATTTGGAACAATTTAACTGTGTGCAAACAAATGATTAATATGAAATTAGAAAGGATTACTAAATAAATAAGATCACTAATATTATATAGCAATACTTGAAACCCTTTAACTGTGTGCAAATAGGACTATTATTTGTTAGATAGCAATACTTGCACCTGTTTAACTATATCCGAAAAAAAGAGCTCTGCCTCTTTTGAAAATTATTCGTTTATATATATATATAAAATGAAAAGGACCACGAAAAGATTCAGATCTTTTTAGGATTTATTTATTTATTTTCTTCTGCCAAACAGTTTCTTTGTATCTCAACTCTTCAGTGTGGCTAGACACGCAGGACGCCTTAAGCTAGGATCAAAACCCGATCAATTTATATATATAAACAGGATTTGTTATTAAATAATATACAAGGATCGATGTGGCATAAAACACAACCAAGAAACAAAATACAGAGGCGGGGTCCTTGTGGTGCAATGGTTAAAATGATGGCCTGCGGAATCTTGCAAAGCGAGTTCGTACTCCAGTCGCGCTATTACGTTCACTTTCAGGCAAATACCCTTGAGAAACGTATGAACCCCCTTATCCTCCCAGCTATGGGTTAAATAGTACCACTACTGTTTTTTCGAGGAGAATGGCTTTGGCATTAAATAACCAACAAGGGTTGATATGCCACTAAACAAAGAAACCAAACCAAACCAAACAAAATACATCGAAGATAGAGAATAGTATTTAGTATTGAAAAATGAGTTTGAGTGATGACAAAATGACGTCAGACGCAAATTTAGCGCACACAAAATCATCAAGCTGTTACTAAGAGGACAGGAATTTTCTTTAATCTCTACGATAAAAGAGTTTAAGCATTGTATTTAGATGTTCCGTTCTACTGGGTTATGATATATATATAATAATATGGTGCATTTAATAAGTTTCCAGACTTTTTTGTACAGGCATTTAAAATTGTCATAGACTCTTGAAAATTCAGTATGTTATTGCTATACATCTTATGAGATGACTGACAAATTTTTATGATACCAGGTTCAAATGAACTGCTACAGCAGCAATTGGAATACACCCTACTAAAGCCTGATTGTCACAGCTGGTGAAGTTCAAAAATGCAATCTGACACTTGAGAAGAATGATATGCTATAAAATTCTGTTTTAAACTTGGAAAAAATGTCACAGAAACGTATGGAATGCTTCAGACTGCTTTTCGACCATCTTGCATGAATCGAGCATCAGTTTTTGGGTGGCATAAGAGATTCAAGGAAGGCAGGTAGTCTGTGAGGGATGATGAGCGGTGTGGGAGGATTAAGGAAGTCAATAAACCAGAGTTGATTGGCCAAAGGGTTAGGGTTAGGGTTACTATGTTGAGGTTTTAAGGGAGTTCAGGAAGAGATTCCGTCGGAAGAGGCCAGTACTCTGGAAATCGGGTCAGTGGCATTTCCACCAGGCAATAAACCAGTCGACAACTCCATCTTAGTCACAGACTATTTGACCAAGATGGGCATCAACACAGTTCTTCAGCCTCCCTATAGTCCAGATCTTGCTCCCTGTGACTTTTGGTTATACCGTAAACTCAGAGGTTGTCGTTATGAGACAATTGAGGAGATGAAAGAGGCTGTGGTGAAGGTCATTGACACGCTCACACAAGAGGACTTCCATGAGGCCTTCCTGAAGTTGTTGGAACGGTACAAGTGCATTGCAGCAGGAGGAGATTACTTCGAAGGGGACTAGAGTTTTATGTGTTTACTATCAATAAAAGTGCCCATACGAAAAAATTCTGGAAACTTATTTAATGATCCTCGTATATATATATAGAGGAGGATAGGACAAAAAAAATTAATATCAAAAATTGCTTTATTACGCTTAAGGGTCATAAAAGTGATTGGTATAGTAACCTGGCTTGTAGATTAATTAATCCTTCCAAAAGGCAAATGGGAAAAATTAGTATGGTCATTTTGTAGGATATTTGCGCTACGCTTAGAGCAGCTTTAGATATAAACCAATGGCGTAATACCGATGAATTCTTCGGATGGTCTAATGACGACGACAAAAATGATAAATGCTCCTTTATTAAATGATATCGGGGAATTTAACCCGTCTATTACGGAAAAGGCCGAAGACGAGGCATTAAAACGGGCTAAGGAATATATATTGATATTGGAAGATAAGATTAATATCACTAAGCATTGTCCTAAATCGTTACTGTACCATAATGAGGATTTGTGGATTAAAAAGGGTGTTAGTAGTAACTTTGACAACCACATGGGTTCATTCGACGGGGTTTACCTGTCTGAATTTATAGGGTACCCACCCACTATTAATAGTATTACTGACTCCTGTAACAATGGGTTTTACCGGGATGATGGGTTGATTATTGTAGATGATTGCACACCAAGAAAAGGCGATATAATTAAGAAGGAATTACATTGGTTGTTCAATAAGTTTAGATTCAAGTTTGACATCCAAACAAATTTTAAAATTATGGATTATTTAGACGTTACATTTAACTTGTATAACGGTACCGAGTCCCTATTAGGGAAAAAACAACCAATACTTATGCTATATTAATGAAGGTTCTAACTATCCTAGACAAGTTTTCAAGCATAACCCTAATGGTATTATGTTTAGGTTATCTACCAATTCTTCTAATATTAATATCTTTACTCAGAATAAATACGATTATGAGATGGCGCTAAAGATAGTCGTTTATAAGGCCAAACTTGTTTATAAGTCGAGAGAGGAAACAGTAGATGTACATAACAGGAATAACAATAGAGCAAGGAAAATTTTATGGTTTACACTACCATACAATATGGCCATAACTAATAAGATAAGGAAGGAATTTTTGAGATTATTAAAGAAAAACTTTCCTCTGTCGAGCAGCCTATCCAAAATGCTTAATCGGAACACTGTTAAATAGTTGTATACGCAATGTGGCAACTTTAATTAGTAAAAGTAATACTAAAAATATAGGAAAAACAATGTACTGAGCTCCACTAAAAGAAACTGTACAAATAAAACCAATTGCTTTCTCAATAGGGAGTGTCAGTTTTAGTGTATAGTATATAAGGTGGAGTTAGCAATAGTAACGTTTTAAGTAGAAATAATGAAAAAAGTATATGTAGGTTCCACGCAGAGACCTTTAAAAAAAGAATATTACAATCATTAAAGTAGTTTTGCATACTAAAGATATAGACTTAGAACTTGTTTATCTATGTGTGGGGAATTAGAATGAATCTTGGTACCGATCCTATATTGAAATGGGAGATAGTGAAAAAAAATGCCGTGAATATAAAGCAGGGGATAAATATTACAATTTATGTATGGAGGTGAAATTTACCATAGCTTCTTACAATAATCCCAATGAATTATTTAACAAAAGATCAGAAGTAGTTAATGTTTGTAGACATAAGAAAGGTTGCTTGCTGGGTTGGTAAGTTGAATTTTTTAATTCTAATTTTATTCTGTCTCGCAGTCGTTTAATCAATAACATGTTGTATGGGTCAACCCTTCTTCAGTCAGAATCATCCTGATGAATCGGTTAGGTGAAACATAGGTAGATTTTTTCTGACTCTGTAAGCATGTATGTATAGATTATTAGATAGATAATAGTGGGTAAAGAATGAGAATTTTTGTAATATTCAAATAATAGTTCTTTTTATAAAGTTATAGGAAAATGTTGGATAAAACGCCTGGATATGATTAAAGAGTGAAATCTTTGTCCTCAAAATGGGTATATGAGGTCTTAAGGCGTCATACAGTTTTCAAAATTATCAAATGTGGTTCTCCATGGCCTTTACTAAAGCATTATTAAAACTGCACACCTTTCACATAAAATCAGATATCCGAATGAGTTCCCGCCAAAATCCCTCCCCGCCTAAAAATGTCTTTTAAAGATGGCTAAAGTTTCTCATCCCTTTTAATTACTCTGTATCGTCTGTGGAGGGGTAAGATTCCACCGAAAAAGAGGTTTCTTGGATATGACACTAAATTATATCTGATGCTGAAGTTCAACTTCGGGATATCTGAGGACGTTGGAATACTCTTTCATAGCCAAAACTCCAAGGTTCACTTTCACCCGGAGCGATAGTACTGGTTAGGGTCCCATTTTTAGGTCAAATAGATATGTTTAACAACTGTAGGTATTCGTTAGAACAGAGTTTTAAAAAAATATTTAGAAATAGCAACACAAAAAATGTAACTCTGAACGTACAATGGATGCCGTTCATTAACTTCCAGGCTTTACATAACCCTAAACGGGTTGATATTCTGTTAAAATCAATCACTCAATAAACAATCTTTTTCAAATAGTAAATATTAATTAAATTTGTACGAAGTTATTGACAAAAAGTTTAAACTTTTGAAAGTGTCGAAAATATAGTATATTTTATTGAATACAGCATTGTTACTAAGCAATAACTTTCAATATGGCTTATAATCCTGAAGGAGGTCCCCACCCTTAGCTCAGACGCTTATTTCCAAAGTAAAATTCGAAATATTAAAATGATTACTTCGGACTTTTTCATTATATCTGAATACATCTAGTTAGAAACAAACCAACCTAGTGATGACAAGTCACTGAAGCCCTCTTAAGCTAAATTCGCATTTGAAATATTCCCTCTTCACTATTCATTCAATTATGTCTGAATGTTCAAGACTTGGGTTAGAGTTATATAAACTAAAGAGCCCAATTATGACAAGAGTAATGGTGCTTCTAGACTATCTGAAGTTAGCGAGTATATTTACTGTATCATTACGATCTCTTTGGGCTATTATGGGTGCGCTTGGACATATTTAGTTGTTCTTCTAGTTCATTTTATTATTATTATTATTGTTATTATTATTATTATCGATTTTCAGCTATACTTTCAGTTTTTTTTACAATCCATCACCAAGTCTTTAACCAAGACCTAGGGTGAGGGAAAATAGGGATTTATTCGACCACTTCGCCACGGGCAAGACGTGACGCCAATCAAGTGGAGCATCCAGTGAGTATCAAACTTACTTTTCAGTTGCAGATGATCCGCATACTAACAGAAGTTAGTGCTTATATATATATATTGTCATCCACAGACAGATCTGTTTCGTTCTATCAGAACTCATCAGTGTGGCTATATATATATATATATATATATATATAAGCACTAACTTCTGGATGCTTCACTTGATTGACGTCACTTTTTGCCTGTGGCGAATGTGTCGAATAAATCCCTACTTTCCCTCACCCTTATATATATATATATATATATATTGCTGCTGTTTTGGGATGTTATTTCATTTCAATTCACATTCAGAGATGAGCAGTTCCGCAAGGTGCATTTTTTGTATTTCATATCTTATTAAGCTGTTTATATGTCCCCTTCTTGATCATGCCATGGGTTCCCACTATATCTTACGCTGTAGTCGTTTTAAAATGCAAGATTTTTTCATTTCTTACAACTCTGTCTGCTTGTTATTTTATAATATTCTTTGATATTTCTCATCTGATATATCAATTAGACGGCATGTTATCTTATAGTCCCTAACCACTATATCTTGTCTATGGCTCTATATTTTTCAGTCTGTTTGAATAGCAAAGTCCCATAGAATAATGACTTCTTTTGCTTCTGCTATTGGTTCTTGTTGGTTCTCATACCATTTTTCACAATCCAATATTCCACTGTATTTTCATATTTTCCAATGAATATAATGTTCTAGTAAAAGTAAAAACTGCATAATGGTTAGAGTGTTCACCAATTACTCGGGAGAATTGGGTTCAATCCTTGTTCGAGTTATAACAAAGACTCAAAAAATGGTACTTGATACCTCCTTGCTAAACACTTAGGATTATAAGGTACGGATCAAGGGAAAGGAGTAGCGCCTTCCCCAACACCTTCGTATATTAGCTATCGGAAAGGGAGCCTTCGGGTCACCCTCGACGATGGATGTCAACTGTACTTATTTATAATGTCCTATTATGGAGGTGCCCGTGGTGTAATTGTTATCATCGTAGGAAATGGACACGGCGACACGAGTTCAAATCCTGGACGAGACTGATTGCATTTCACATAGCACTAATACCCTTGGGAAAGGTATGAATCCAATTATTCTCCCTCCAGCTATGGGTAAATAGTAGGACAGACTAGGTTCTTCAGCCTTGGTAAGGCAACTAGTCTAGGAGAAGGAAAACTCTGAATTCAAACCTGTTAAACTCCGCTTAAAAATTGACCTTGTGTCATATCCTTCCCGAGCGGAGGGGTTGGTAAATATATATATAATGTCCTATTTCATCAAGCCTTTCTTTGTATTCTATCTGTGATAGAATTGGGCAACAGGACACTTAGAGATCAATTGATTGACTTTCTGTTCTCACAGTCTACCTATTGTGTTTGATCTCTGTGTTAATAATATTAGCCTAACAGTTTTTGTACTGCTATTATTAATCTATCTGTCTCTACCTTCAGTCCACAAATTTTCAGCCAACGATTAGATTTCATTAGATCCATATCAGAACTGCTAATTTTTGCGTGTATCGTCCAAGAAAGTTTTTTTAGTTCCCGGGCGTTTATTAATTGGTACAATCTTTCTGCTTTCACCGATTTCATTATGGGTTTTTTTTCCCGTTTTTGTCTATTTCGTTCGATTTGAGGTCGTGTTGTTCAACAATTTTACTACTGACTCAACTAATTATTTTTTAATTATTATTACTACCATTTAGAGTTTTTAACATTAGCGTAAGCTGATGGTTTTTTACTGGATTTTGAGTGACAGCAAGTCTCCTCAAGTCTCCAGGACTCTTCTCAGTATTCTGGCTTTTCTCAGTAATGCTGTCTTCTGGATGGTCTCCACTCACCCACCAACTTCCAAGTCCTCCAGGCCCTTTAATAATCCTTTAGTCACTGTGTCAAAAGCACCAATCACAATTGGTATAATCGTCACCTTCATGTTCCACAGATTTTTCAATTCTATAGCAAGGTCGAGGTATTATCCTTCTTTTCACATTCTTTCAGTTTTATTCTGTGGTCAGCCGGGACAGCAAAGTCGACAATTTTGCGAATTCTCTTTTTTTGTTGTTGATTATTATAAGGTCTGGTTTTCTGGCCGAGATTAGGTAATCCGTCAGTATGTCAAAGTCCCATAGGAGTTTATGTGTGTCATTTTCTTAGACAGATACTGGGTTGTGCATATACCATTTGTTCGTATGGTCAAATTTAAATTTATTGCACATTTCCCAGTGGATCACCTTGCCCACTCAGTCGTGTCTACTCTTATACTCCTTCTGTGCTAATTTGCTGCATTTACTTATTATTTGATTGTTCGTTTCGTCTCTATCATCACATCGCCTACATTTGGTATTTTGTTGAGTCTTATCTATTCTCGCTTTAATATGATTGTTTCTTATGGTGTTGTTTTCCAAGTTATTGTCATCCTGTTGATCTTCGTGTTGTCATAATTGTTTCTGATGGCTGTAATCAGTCCTCGTTCGTATTTTCCTATGTAGTCTTGGAGTCGTTGTATTGATGTGTCAACGCTGTCTTCGATGCAAGTCCTTTTTATTATTATCATTTACTCTTTTAGAGTTTTTCATATCAGCGTTAGCTGATTGTTTTTCACTGGATTTTGAGTGACATCAAGTCTCCTCAAGTCTCCTCGACTCTTCTCAGTATTCTGGCCGTCTTCAATAATGCTGTCGTTTGGATGGTCTCCACACGTCTGCTAACTTCCAAGTCCTCTAGGCCCTTTAATAATCCTTCAGTCACTGTGCCACCGACACTTGTTCTTACGGCGTTGTTTTGCGCTGCCATTAGAAGAGATTCTGTTTCTCTCTTAAAGTTTCCTTTTCTTAGCCATGTCCATGTTTTGTCGTGGGAGATTTTGTTTATTAGTCGTTTAAAACGCCCATAAAGTTGTTTTTCCTCCCATTTTTGTTTCCTGGTTATCATTATTAGTGAGTGAGAACAAGTCTCCCCAAGTCTCCAGGACTCATCTCAGTATTCGGGCCAATCTCAATTATGTAGTAGTTTGGATAGTCTCCCCTCGTTCTCTTATTTCCAACTCCTCCAATCCCTTTTATAATCATTCGGTGACTGTACCAAGAGCACCAATTACAGTGGGTGGAAAATGTCACGTTCATGTTCTACAGTTATTTTTTTGTTGTTTTTTCAGTCCCTTTACTCATCATTTGGTAACTGTACCAAGCGCGCAAATTACAATTCACGTTTTATTATTATTATCATTATCATTATTATTATAGTTTGGTAGGTTTTTCATCAGTGTTAGCTCATGGTCTTTCACTGGCGTTTGAGTGACTGCAATTCTCCGCAAGTCATCAGGACCCTTTTCAGTATCATGGCCGATCTCAATAATGCTATCGTCTGGATGTTCTCTACTTGTCCTTCTAAGCCTTCTACTTCCTTTACCAAACATTTGGGGATTGTTCTGTGTGCACCTATTACAACTAGTATCACCGTCACTTTCATGTTCCATTGGTTTTTTAGTTCTCTGGCAAAGTATAGATACTTTTTCTCTTTCGACTTCCTTTTATTTTTAGTGATCCACAGTAAAAGCAACGTTCAAAATTTGGCAGGTTCTCTTCTTCTTCTTCTTCTTCTTCTTATTATTATTATTATTATTATTATTATTATTATTATTATTGTGTATGTTTTCACGCCACTAGTAACCAGTGACCTACATGGAAGTCCGAATGACAGCAAATCAACTGAATACTTCTCGGTATTATAGACGATCTTAACAGTGCTGCGATATGGCTAGTCTCAATCCTTCACTAGATCTCGAGTTCCCCCAGTGTCTTTTTCAACTTCTTCTAGATTGTTCCAACTACTCCGACAAGGATTGATATCACTGCTTAACTTCATGTTTCGCAGGCCTTACTGTTCACAGCTTAGGTTCCTATCATTAGAATTAACATTAATTTTTCACTCCAAGTGAGTTTTTCAAACCAGTTTTAACTGGTGGTATTTCACTGGAATTCACGTGACAGCAATTCTCCTCAGGATTCTCCTAAGAATTCTAGCTGATTTTAACATTGCTGTGGACTGAATGGTTTTCGCTGGATCTCCAGTTCCACCAGTTTCTGATTCAGCATTTTGATGGCCGTTCCAAAGTCTTCAACTACTATTTGTATCAGCGTCATTTCCATGTTCCACACCTTTTCATCTTCCTGGTAACGTCCAACTATTTGTTTATCTTTTCGTCTACGTTTATTTGCACCCTATGTTCCATTGAAACAGTAAAATTTACAAAATGACAGATTTTTCCTTATTTCTGTTAACATTAGGTCTGATCCATTGGCAAGGGATTGGATGATCCATTTGTATGCCAAACTTCCAGATTATTTTATGCGTCTCCCATTCTTGGTGAGGCTCTTGTTACCATTTGCCGACTTTGATAAATGTTAATCACTTGCACAATTTCCGGTGAATCACATCTCCTCTATTCCTTTTGTACCAGTTTAATGCAATCGCTTATTATGTGTTTAACAGTTTCATCTCTGTCAACACATTACCTACGCTTGTTATTTTATGTAGTGAATAATATTTTATGTAGTGAATAATGTATTAATAATAATTTTACTCTTTTTCCAGTTTTCCTACCAGCGTTAGCCGATGGTTTCTCACTGGAGTTTGAGTGACAGTAAATCTCAATTCTCTAGGACTCTTTCTAACATTCTAGCCGATCTCAATAATGCAATAGTTTGGATGGTCTCCACTCGTCCTCTTATTTCCAAATCCTCCAGTACCTGTATCAATCCTTTTATGACTGTACCAGGAGCATGAAGTACTATTGGTATCACCATCACTTTCATATTCCACAGCAAGTTTTTTATACCAGTTTTAATTGGTGATTTTCACTGGGTGGTGATTGACAACACGTGCCCTTAATTCTGGATTCTTCTAAGTATTCTAGCAAATCTTAAAAATGCTGTGGTCTGTATAATTTCGATTCTTTCTCTGACCTCCCTTTCCACCAGTCTCCTTTCCTCGCCCTTAGGAACCCTCCTAAGCGTATCAATATCAATTGGTGCGTTTCGGTTCCACCAGACCTTTAGTTCTGCCAGACTCTATTATCAGGCTTTTCAGGATTGTTTCAAGTTCTCTATTATTGATGCCACTGTTATTATCACTTTATATTATTGTTATTTTTTTTCCATTCTCTGGCGAGATTCAGATATTTCCTTCATGTTCACTATGTGAACTGGTGGAACTGCAAAATCCACTAATTGAGAAAAGGATACAAAAATTGACAAAAAGTTTCACCAGTTAAGAAAAAGGATCCACTTATTAAAGGGAAAAAGATCTATTTGTTGAGAAAAAGATTCACTAGTTAAGAAAACGACACACAAGTTTACAAAAATATTCACTACTTAAGAAAAAGATCCCCGAGTTTAAAAAAAAGATCCACTTGTTAAGAAAAATATTTATTTGTTGAGAAAAGCTTCCCTTGTTGAGAAAAAAGATTAACTAGTTGAGAAACAGATCCATATGTTGGCAAAAAAGATTCACTAGTAAAGAAAAAGATCCACTAGTTAAAAAAAGGATCCTCTTGTTGAGAAATGATCTACTAGTTGAGAACAAATAGACTTGTTGAGAAAAAGATCCACAAGTAGAGAAAAGATCCACTCGTTGCGAAAAAATATACTTGTTGAGAAAAAAAGTTGGGTTCAAATAGCTGAAGAATACACACAAAAAGACAAAACTTTCTTGATTTCAAATCAAAAACTACAACAGTAACAAAAAATAATACAAGGATCATGAAAAACTGTAATCATAAAACTGAGAAAACAAAATTCCAAGAAAAAGCAGAAAATTGTCAAATTAAAGAAATTGCACACGTGGACATTGCTACACAAGGGAACCGTGAAGAGATAAACTGATTTACTATTGAGAGCAGCCCAGGCTAACGCCATCAGATCCAATTATGTCAGAACTAAAATAGATAAACACAGGAGAAAATAAAACATCTATATGCAGAGAAAGAGAGAAAGAGAGAGGGAGAGAGAGAGAAAGGGTAAAAGAGTGAGAGGGGAAAGAGAAAAAGGGAAGGGAACAAGAGAGAGAAAAGTAAGAGGGTAAAGAGAGAGAGAAAGAGAAATAGAGAGGAAAGAGAGAAAGAGAAAGGAAAGAGAGAGAGAAAGTAAGGAGAAAGAGAGAAAGAAAACGAATGAAAGAGAAAGAAAGGGGAAAGCGAGAAGGGAAAGAGAGAAAGAATGTAAGGGGAAAGAGAGAAAAAGAGAGAGAGAAAGATAGTGAAAGAGAGGAGAAAGAGAGAAAGAGAGAGGGGGAAAAGAGAGAGAAAAGTAAGGGGAAAGAAAGAAAGAAAGAAAGAGGTATGGATTTACTCAACCATTCCGTCATAAACAAGATCGATTTTAAGGGGTTTGAATTCTGAGGTTTTTTTCCTAGATTGGTTCCCATACCATGGTTAAAGACCCTAGTCTGACCTACTTTTTATTCATAGCTTGAGGAGAAGACGTGGCTTCATATTTTATCCAAATGTATTAGTTCTAAGTGAAATGCAAACGGCCACATGTAGGACTTGAACTCACTTCACCGAGTTCATTTTCTACGTCTATCACCGTTACGTCCCCTCATAAGAGAATGCAGCAAACTGGATCAGAGACAATAGAGTATCACAAACACCTGGACAGGGAATTTGATCTCCTGGGAATCGTGCAAGAACTTTGACAATACAGGCAAATGGTATATCAAAGAGCAGAATCTGTTCTGGAAAATAAGACGAACAAAAACATTTGGAATTTTGAAATACAAATGGATACTCTTATCTAGGTCAAGAGACCAGACAATAACTCTAATTAGCAAGAAGAAATTCATTTTAAAGGCTGTCTTGCATCTACCTTTCCTCACCTGATATCCTGCCACAAAATATGATTGTAAGGTATGGAAATGACGTGAAAAAGGGACCAATGTTTCATGTGTTGAAAACGACATATGCAATACCCTCTTCTAAGCTGACAGTCGTTAGTAATTTACAATAGTTTAAAGTGACCGATGTCTTTTGCACAATACCATACCAATTTTGCTTCGTCAGTCTCCTTGATTGATTTTAAACGAAAAAATCTTTTTTCTTTCGTTTGATGATTTGATTCTATTAAAAAATATTTTCCAAAAATTTGGCCTTCAGACGCACAAAACCGAGATAAATACATCAGTCATTTTATTCATTGCGCTAGCATTTGCTTCATTTTTAAAGCAAAAAATGAATTTATATCTCTTTTTAAATTTGACAACCGAAATCTTTACAAGAAAATTCTTTGTTCAAATATTTATGAGCAGTACGTTATTTTAACGTTTTTTCATGATATTGATAGATTCAACGTTAAAACAGATTTAATGAGAACACTGGCGAATCCCTGATTTGAGGAAAAAATCTTTTACACGAGGATTGTACATATGGCTTTGCACGAGAGCGAATTCCTACGAGTGCCATTTAAATGCGTTGAGGCTGATAAATCGATGTATGATTTGCATTTTACTTATTCTGTGAGCACTATAATGGGTTTGGATATTTCAACATCGTGTTTTCCTAAGTGTGTGTGTGTGTGTGTATGTAAATGCATGTGTATGGAAGAAGAAGAAGAAGAAGAAGAAGAAGAAGAAGAAGAAGAAGAAGAAGAAGCGAAACAGTAAGGAAAAGGAAGAAAATGGTGAGGAGAGGAAGGAGTAAAATCCAAAGAAGAAGAGGAAATAAGAAGAAGGAGGAGCAGCGTAGGAGAGAAGCCACAAAGAGGAGGAGAAAAATGAGAAGACGAATCATTTATGACATATCAACCCTTGTAAGCTATCTAACTTAAAGTCCTCCTTGTACATATTTTAAATAGATATGATTTGTAAATAATTAGTTTGTCGATGATATTTTAAAAAATCCAGAGTCCACAGTTAAATGGTTAAGCAATTCTATTTGAGCCATAGATGGGACCCGAACAGGTACTATCATTTTGGGTCAGAGTGGACCTGGGATTAACGGCAATGAAGGGGTACTCCATATTCCCCAATCAATGAGCATTGAAGCTTTACCGTCTGAGCCAGTTTATTGTCATATCCTGGACACTCGTTGGTGGGTGATTTCTTACCCCTCTGCTGAGAAGCGATCAAAGTATTCTACAGCCCCACCCGGGCTGGAAGAAGAAGAAGAAGAAGAAGAAGAAGAAGAAGAAGAAGAAGAAGGTATTGGTTTAAAACGGAAAGAATTGCAGTCTTTAAAAATTTTTTTTAACATAATGCATTAGAGATTTTCTAATTTAACGATACGTTATCTACGGTAGGTTTTAAAATGATTTTGATGTCGATGACATGTTCCGCCGAATATTATTAGCTTTTAGACCTCAGGCAGTATTTTATGCATGCACATGTGACAAACTCTTAAACAAACATTTTCATATTTAATAGTACACTTGAGTGTTAGGTGCCTGGATAAATGATTGCAAAAACACATTCATTAGTTTGTATGCAGCTAAATGGTTTCAAATCATGGTAACTCTAATGATTCTATTAATTATTAATCAAAGTTTGTATACAGTTTCAGTGGTTTCAAGTATTGCTATCTCAGCTCAATTGAGCCTCAGCCACCCCCTTCTGACACCTTTAAAATAAAGGAGCAATAGATTTGAAAAATACGATCGGGACAATGATATTGGTATTAGGTTTTTACATGACAAGACGATTAATCTGATCGTGTCTCTTCACTAATCCAGTCAGGGCCAAAGTGGAGTGCTGCATGTCAGTGAGCACTCTGGTATCCGGTAAGGTATAAAACGTAAACAAACGAACGCTACAATTTAATACCTTTAAAATTCCCTTGCTGACGCGATACGCTTGTTGGCTGAGCGGTCTAATAATAAGTCTAACGTAAAGTTGGACGGATTTCGATCTCCAGCCTCAAGCGTCCTACGTGTCTAGCCACACTGAAGAGTTTTGATACCACGAAACAGTCTATCTGTGGATGACAATATATATATATATATATATATATATATATATATATATATATATCATATCATATGGTCCTATTTACCCAACCCCTCCGCTCGGGCATGATATGACACAAGGTCAATTTTTAAGCGGAGTTTAACAGGTTTGAATTCAGAGTTTTCCTTCTCCTAGACTAGTTGCCTCACCAAGGCTGAAGAACCTAGTCTGCCCTACTACTATTTACCCATAGCTGGAGGGAGAATATTTTGGATTCATACCTTTCCCAAGGGTATTAGTGCTATGTGAAATGCAATCAGTCAGGTCCAGGATTTGAACTCGTGTCGCCGTGTCCATATCCTGCGACGATAACCATTGCACCACGGGCACCTCCAAAATATCATATCATATGGTACCTAAAAAATCAGAGCAGACCAGGAGGTAATGGTTATCGAGTGGTACTCCCCATTCTTCAAAGCTCCAATACTGGAGCCTCACCATCAAATGCAGTTTAGTGTAATGTCCTGAGCATTCGTTAGTGGAGGGATCTTACCTATGAGCAGAGATATAGTCAGCCTATTCAACAGTCTCTAACAGGATTATATATATATATATATATAAGCAGTACTTTTATAATTAATTTTTATTAGAAAACTAAAAAGTTATTTTAATTTTTTATAGGTTTTAATGAAGGGATTCGATTTGCAATGTACCTTAACGTTTAGGTTTTTCCGTTATTTTTGGAAAATACATGACCAATCAACACATGCACGAATAGACAGAAACGAACTAGGACATTTTTGTGAAGACAATAATGAAAACAAAAACACAAGCACCCACACATACGCGCACAAATATATGCTGACAGTCTTCATTTTAATATAGCATCACTTCATTCGAGTAATCCCCGTGGCGTAGTGGCAAACATACAGGACTGCGACATTGTTGTAGATGTGTTCGAATTTTAGTCGAGCTATTACGTTTACTTTACGGACTAATAGCATTGAGAAAGGTATGAACACCCTTATCCTTATCCCCCACTAGCTATAGGTTTAATGTCAATACTACTGTCCTTCTATAAGAATGAATTTGGCATTTAATTACCGACGAAAAGTGATATGTCATTAATTAACTGATCCCAGGAGGCCTTCACCCACGCCCAGAGAGTAACTATTTAGTACGGCTTGATTAATTGCTCCTCGCCTACGACGTCTCTGAAGAAGAATCTTGAAGAGAACAAGCATTTTTTGTGCACGATTCGATTTGTGCGTAGCCCCCACAATATAAGGACTTCATGTCAAATCTTCTGACTTGGTAGGAAGTCAAATGAACCTTTACACGCACGCTTCCTGTACTTCATTATCGATGGCAAAAAAGAAAAGATTTCAGATAAAATTTTACAAATGAATTAGAAGTAAACGCTTAATAATTGATTAGTTAATTTATGGAGTAGGAATGGGTTTTTTTTTTAGATTTTACGATTTCTTTTTTCTTGTTTTCTTTTCTTTCTTTCTTTTTTTTAACCGTTGCAGACAAAGGGAAACCAATCGCTCCCTAAAAGTACGAATCGAAGTACACTAAAGAGCGGTAACACCAACGAGCACTATCAGATCCGGGACACTTGTAGAGAAAAAGCCGAGACCCGGTACTTATGGAATGAGTTTCGTATAATAGACAAAGAAACTTATTAAACCAAGCAAAAGATAAATTCGATTGATCTTGTCATCAAACCCAGCATAGAATTAAACAACTTTTGTAATCTCAAAAAGAGATCGCGTATGTGTGTATGTGTGTGAGTGTGTTTGTGAGAGAGAGAGATGCGCTGAGATATGCGTTCGGGGTAACAGAAAATGGTTTCGGCGATCTGAGGTCAAATTATAGATAAGTCTATTTGTTATGAGTCTAGTTTAACTTTGTTCTCTCTTGAGTAAAGCATGAATCCATCTATTCTCCCCCAGGGTGGCACGTGAACTATCCCATATATATATATATATATATATGTGTGTGTGTGTGTGTCGAAAAACAACCAATCCACTAATGCTTCCAATTAAGACGAGCAAGACACGCGGGACATTGCTAGAGTAGTTGAAAGAACTCATAAGCGACGTTCTCCAATGGACCCCTTCACACGGACGTGCAAGTGTTGGACGACTTAATAGAACTTATCTACATCAGCTTTGTACGGACAGAGGATGTAGCTTGAAAGACATGCTGAAAGCGATGGATGATAGAGACGACTGGTAAGCGAGAGAGTCCGGGAAATCCGTGCCAGCAGCACGACATAATGATGATGATATATATACTTAAAACTTGCGATATATTAAAAATTTTTTTAGAGATATACCAGAAGATAAGAAAAAAGGGAATGCAATTGAGAATACTTGTGTATAACTCATTCTTTTCTCGAATATGAAAGTAATTCTAATTTGCTTATTAAAACGAAAACATCTGTGATATAACAAATGACTGATATGTTGACAAGCTCATTCAAGCTATGTACAAGTAGGTGTGTGTAATGTGATGTCATAAAAGTAATCGGCAGATACAGAGTAAGGGAAGTTCAAATGTCATCGGAAAATGTCGACAAGTTTTATAAACAGGTGCTATGTGATCGGAAGCTGGGTATCATCAATGGGGTATCACGTAACAGGGAGATTAAGAGAGGACAGGGAAATCAAATGCTAGGTGTCACTTTTCACGGATAGTCACTCAGGTTATATTTCTATGAAGCTTTAAAAATGTGGATGATTTGTCAATGGGATATTCAGCCTCTACTACAATACCACTACCAATTACCTCTGAAACTGTTGGACAACATAATAAAATGAAAGCTATTACTTCCGAAACAAACGCGAAGGCAGTTAGCTTAACGTTAGTCCAATACACGAGTCACTTTTCAATATGACAAGCAAACAAACTTGTGAGGTGTTTGTTTGCAAAGTTGCAAGAACATGAACGATGTTTATTTAGCAATATGAATCAGTTTTTGTTTTGTTTTGTTTTGTTTAATTTTTTTTGTTTTGCTTTTTGTTTTTGTAATATATTTTATGTTTTCTTGGCTTGCAGTTGACTTTGTAAAAGACCATTAATCATTGAACATTCCGAGAAGAAAACCAGTCCATGAATTACTTGTCGAGCTATTTGACGGCTACTAAAATATGGAATATGCTTTCTCTCCGTGGGCAAAGAAATTTTATGAACTCAGAATTTATTGGGATTATAATCTTACTCTAAAATTAAACCGCACATATATCTTTTTTCTCAGAACTCACTTATATATTGCCACATAAAATATGCACAAATTGTCCAGTTGACTCTCCTCATAGACTGCAGTAAAATATTGCATTTCGATGCTGTGAACGAAGGCATTTAATGCAGTTTATTCTTTCAATTGGATTCGATTGGTTGATTGATTTTAAAGTCATGTCTACTTTCCAGCATTTACGTATACCAAGAGATTAAGGAATCGTGTTCATAGTACGTTTATATTTTCAATTTTCTGCTTTTTAAGAGTTGTTTTTGGGTGGTGGTGGCATGCGGCCCTATCTAATACGAATTTTTAAACAGACCCCCAAAAGATAATATCACTACTCATTTGCACTGAGTTATATAGTTCCAAGTATTTCGATCAAATGAGCTATTATATCGTTTACTAAGTAAAAGTAAAGTAAATTGGCCGGCTGTAGTTGAGAGGGAACTGAAGGCTGCCTTTTCAATAGCTACTACACCGAAGTGTAAGGGGTGCTATTCCATTCCCTGGATGGCTCTACTTTACCCTTGATACGTTCGTTATAATGCTGAAAGTTGAGCAAGGAAATCTCAAGTACCATTTTTTGTGTCTTTGGTATGACTCGACCTGGAATTGAGCCCGGTCTCCCGGACAATTGGCGAACACTCTACACATTAGTTGTAAATAGTTATAGCTTCAAATATCAATATTTAACACAAATAAGTTGTACACAGATGGTATCAAGTCTCCCTTTCGAATACGAATTATTTGCAAACAGTTCAAGTTAAACCATAGATGAGACTATCTTCCCGTATTAAAGTGGACCTGGGAGAAATGGCAATGAAGTGGTACTCGTCTCAAATCTCCAGAATTGGAGCCTCGACATCAAATGCAGTATACTGTTATGACAAAGACATTCTATTTTATGAGGGGGTCTTGTTTCCCTGCTGGGGATATAATCAACTTGATTCCCTAACCTCTAGGCCTAAAATAACCCTAACGAGTTGAAATGACGTTAAAATCAATAAATCAATTGAAGTATCAATCAATCACTCAGTATTATCGATTGAGATGATCTTACAGTTGAGTAACCATAAAGAAATGAGGCAATAACACTTTTATTTGCTCCACCGACCAAGTAAGTGAAAAGACAACGTGGATTGCAAACGTTGGATTCTGTAGTGAAGAAATAGACTGCCCCACGAAATAATAGGAGCTTCCATAGGCAAGTAGAGAACAACAGAAGGTACTTTCTCCGATGATTTAAAAGAACCCAATTTTTAGAAGCAGGACTTGGTTATTTTTTATGATTGATTCTAAATAAAATAATTTCGTGTCAAAAATACGACTCCTTCGTCGTTGCTACTTTACAAATTTAGGAACGCATAAAAAAATAGAATACCGTAAAACCTAACCTTCCTGCAAATGGGTCATGTTTATAGTTTTATTGAAGAAGAATTTGAGTAAGAGTATCCCTTCATTGACATATAAAACCTAGATTCACTTTGGACCGGATTAGAAGTAACTGTTACAGCATGATAAACGGGTCAATTAAATCTATTTAAAACTCATTAGTATTCGATAGGATTATGTGCAAAAATACTACGAAATAATCATACAAATGTAAATATGAACGTACAATAAACCTGATTCCCTAACCTCTAGGCCTAAAATAACCCTAACGAGTTGAAATGACGTTAAAATCAATCAATCAATCAATCAATTGAAGTATCAATCAATCACTCATTTTTACTAGTTTCCCACGGCGTATTATTAGTTGAGATGATCTTACTGTTGAGTAGCCATAAAGAAATGAGGCAGTAACATTTTTCTTTGTGAAAATATAACTCTCTCTTTATTACTCGAAAGGGTCAAAATTTGCTGTAAATGTGTGTGTGTGTGTGTGTATGTGTGTGTGTGTGTGAGAGAGAGAGAGAGAGAGACATAGAAGTCGGACACAGGACCGGACTCAGACTGAATGAGGACAACTATATTGACAATTTTCTTCAATCTTTCTCAGGTCGCTCATTTATTTTTATTTTTCGCACTGTAGTAGCATTAATAGGATCATAGTTTTGATTAATTTTTATTAGATGAAGTAATGTCAGTAAATATAATTTTTTTACATGTATTTTTATTTGATTTGAATGTTAAGACTTCAGACCATTACTCTACGATAATCAATTAAAACACAGTAAGAAAGTAATCATGCTAATTGTAAACTATATCATTGAATAATATTGTATGAAAGAATTAGATATATATATGGAGAGAGAGAGAGAGAGAGAGAGAGAGAGAGAGAGAGAGAGAGAGAGAGAGAAACAAACCGATATATATATATATGTACATGTGTGTGTGTGTGTGTGTGTGTGAATTTGGTGGACAAAGG
Organism: Sepioteuthis lessoniana; assembly: GCA_963585895.1. Taxonomy (NCBI): domain Eukaryota; kingdom Metazoa; phylum Mollusca; class Cephalopoda; order Myopsida; family Loliginidae; genus Sepioteuthis; species Sepioteuthis lessoniana. The sequence continues at coordinate 39,328,405 of OY757911.1, forward strand.
CGTAAATGATTAAATAAAACAACGATCTACAAATTAATAAATATTTATTTCTTTAAATTGAGTAAAAGTTTATTTAAAAAACAGAAGTTATGTATCGTAATTGAAAGGCTCAGAGAAAACAGAATTAATGAATAAATGAATGAATAAATAAAGCAAGCACTATTCGCTAAATAATAAGGTCGAGGCAATCGTGGTAATTTAAAAATAACTGGGGAGGACTAGAGCTCTGAGGATCGTTTGGGCATATGCGAGCGGAAACGGTTATGTCTCTGCTCCCTATACGACAGGTGGAAGTGAGTGGACGACTTTGGGAATCGACGGCGAGACCTAAGAAGATGAAGACGTTATTGTATTCGCCCCGAAGATGTAAGGAGTTTACAAAGCCCAAGTTGGCGGGGCGCTCCAAAGGGGGCGTTAGACCTAGCAGACAAGCATGTTAGAACCAAGAAAAAAAAATTTGAGGTTTCTTTCTCACTATGATATGTTGCTTATAATTGTCTTGTAGACTCGGTTGTCTCATGTTTCCCTACTCGCTTTCTTTCTCCCGGCGACTGCTTGTTACCTGGTTGTAAATAAACCATGGTGTATGCTTAACAGAGTTTTGCGTTCGTCAACTTAGTACCAGGCGGGTTCACAACAAGTTCTAAAGTCTCTTTATTACTACAATGGTTTAGTACAAAGTCTTTTCATGTGAAAAATATATTAGAGCGTAAATATTTTAAGACAGAAAGTGAACATTCCTGCATGAAAAGCGGTAGTTATTGTTAGCTTTTATCAGAATGGACATATTTTATGTATGTAAAAGATCTTTATATGAGTGTGTAACTATATCACCAAAAGATATCAGAATTATGAACACTAGATGTCCGTTATTTGAAGTTTCATGTCTTTTCCGTTTGATGATTGTGCATACATCAATGAACGTGATTCCATAACCACTTGACAAAAATTACCCAATACTATTTGACATACCATTAAAATCAAATAAGCATGTACAGATTAGTAAATATTTCAACTAAATAATTTTTAGTATTTTCCAGACTTAGAGAGCTAGTGTTAACCTTTAATTTTTATAAAATTTGGTTTCTAAACTTTTTTCAGTCTGACTTACCATTAAGATTAAATGAAATTCCAATTTGCGGTTAAACACCTGTCCACACAACAAAGATGGTCGAATATATAGGAGTGAGGAGAGCCATCTACTTCTCGTACCGATCACCAAGAAAGTGTGTAAATTTTGTGTGATGGATACTCTTTGGAAGCAAAGGAGATAGATATAAAATAAGAGACAGATCACACCTAAATACGAGTCTGTGATGTATCGCCTCGTATATTTTTTTCTTTTTAAGAATGTTTAAACATTCAACTAAAATCAGTTTAGATATTTAGACGTCTTTCCTTGATTGTATACGTTGCTCAGTAGACCGTATGTCTTAATTTTGATATTTAATTTTAAATTCAAAAAGAAAATTTTGATCATCCATCACGTGTATATATGCATTTACTAAACACCTCCGGATGAGAAGGATGTGACACAAGGTAAATTTTCAAGCGGAGAAAAGGGGGTTTGAATTCAGAGCTTTCCTACTCCAAGAACGGTTGCCAGTCTTCCCAACTATTCATCCAGAGCTGGAAAGAGAATAGATGCATAACATTCTCAAGGGTATTAGCTCCAGGCAAAATACAAACAGTATCGTTCAGGATTTGAACTCGGCTCGCTGTGTCAATTTCCTACAACGATAATCATTAGACCATGAGCTCTTCCTAAGTTATATATATATCTATATATATAACTTAAGAGGAGTTTTTGTTGTAATGGTCATCAACACAGGAAATCGACATAGTGATATATATATATATATATATACATATATATATATATTGAAATTTAGTGGCCACCCCTTCCAACAAACAACCCTTATAAACGACAACAATTGGTCAAACCCTCGTTTTGGTTCGAGAGATTATCAGACTCGCGATTAAGTTATTTTTAAAAGAGTCAATTAGTTACCGGAAAAGTGACAATTCATTATCTATATTTCGTATCTACGCGAAACTGCGACACTCTATTAGAGTGCGGGCTGAAAAAGTCATAGACTCATAGAATGTCACTAAATATTCCACTTTGTTATCCACACTCTTCTTTCATTGGTGTTGCTTTGATTGGGCCCTATTGGTCAAAAAAGTCATCAGGAGTTTGAACTTTACAACCCACTATCGTACACATGTAAAACCTGCTCTATAGACATTGAAAAACATTTCTTGTACTTTAATACTCTCCCTATCAGAAACCCTAACAGCGAGGATTACATTACAAACAGCATTCTCTCCAGCAGGTTAAGATCTTCCAAAAGGTGTTTCCTTGGCATAACATCTACGTGGTGAATTCAATAAGTTTCCAGACTTTTTTTTTACTGACATTCAAAATTGACGTAGACTCTTGAAAATTCAGTACGTTATTGCTATACATTTTATGAGATGACTGACCAATTTTTATGATTTCAGGTTCAAATGAACAGCTACAGCAGCAATTGGAATACACCCTACTAGAGTCTGATTGTCACAGTTTTAAACTTGGATAAAAATGCCACAGAAACGTATGGAATGCTTCTGACTGCTCTTCGACCATCCTGCATGAATCGAGCATCAGCTTTTGAGTGGCATAAGAGATTCAAGGAAGCCAGGGAGTCTGTGAGGGATGATGAGAGGTGTGGGAGGAGTAAGGAAGTCAATACACCAGAGTTGAATGGTCAAAGGTTTAGGGTTAGGTTTAGGGTTACTATGTTTAGGTTTTAAGGGAGTTCAGGAAGGGATTCCGTCAGAAGAGGCCAGCACTCTTCAAATTGGGTCAGTGGAATTTCCACCAGGACAATATACCAGTCCACATCTCCATCCTTGTCACAGACCAAGATGGGAATCAACACAGTTCCTCAGCCTCCCTATAGTCCCGACCTTGCTCCCTGTGACTTTTACTTATTCCTAAGCTCTTAGGCAGTCAATTGAGGAGATGAAAGAGGCTGTGACGAAGGTTATTGACACGCTCACACAAGAAGACTTCCATGGGGCCTTCCAGAAGTTGTTGGAACGGTACAACAAGTGCATTGGAGCTGGAGGAGATTAATTCAATGGGGACTAGAGTTTCATGTATGTACTATTAATAAAAGTGCCCATACGAAAAAAATCTGGAAACTTTTTTAATGATCCTCGTAATTGAATTAAGTATCAAAAGTATTGTGGAGTCATACTTTTCTTGCTCTGACCTGTAGGGGTAAGGTCCAATATATTCATACTGAATATGAATACTTGGAGCCATACAACTTTATACAAATTGTTTGAATTAGATAGGAATACTTCATATATAACTGCATCAAAAACTTTTAAGAAACAACTACACGAAAATGTTACTATAGATATATGATCCTATTGACCCATCCCCTCCGCTCGGGCAGGATATGACACAAGGTCAATTTTTAAGCGGATTTTAACAGGTTTGAATTCAGAGTTTTCCTTCTCCAAGACTAGTTGCCTCACCAAGGCCGAAGAATCTAGTATGCCCTACTATTTACCCATAGCTGGAGGGAGAATAATTGGATTCATACCTTTCACAAGGGTATTAGTGCTATGTGCAATGCAATCAGTCTCGTCCAGGATTTGAACTCGTGTCGCCGTGTCCATTTTCTACGACGACAACCATTACACCACGGGCACCTCCATCATATAAATATATGATGAACGCGATTTCCTAACCACTTGACATAAAATAACCCTGGACCGGTTGATATGCTGTCAAAATCAATGAATCAATCAATCTTATAAACTTTCATTATTGAAGGACCGTATGATCATAAAATCTTCTGTAATTATGAATTGTAAAATCATACTTTGGAACTTTATCATTGGTTTTATTACTCATTGAACTTTCCTTACAATTTCTAACACTTCTTAAATAATAATTAATAAGTTTTATGAGGGTTTTCCGGTACATTTTTATATGACATTCGAACTACAAGTCTTGCTGTACATCCTTTTTTTTCAGAAATTCTTTGTGAAATTTAACGGCCTAGTCAGTCCACAGAAATCACCGAAATCAAAAATGAAACCCAAAAATAAAAACAAATGAAGGTTTTTCAAAGACTTAAAAGAATTATAAATTGCGATTGATCAGGAAGATAGGAATGAAAAATTAATTTATCGACAACCTGTAACAATGGTAACAAATCTTTTTATGCACGATAAAAAGTCCATTAAAGAATGACCACCCCGGAGAGAAATGACTTGGCCACTGAGACTAAAATAATAGAAAGAAAATACATAATGCGTCATTAGACTTATAAATTACTTGACATGAAGAGTCAATAATAGGATCTTAATTACTGGACAAGTTTTTAATGTGTTTTGTAAAATACAAGGTAGAAATATTATGCAACAAAACGGCCTAAAATATTTAACAATTTAATTAGAAATCAACTTTATCGGCTTCAAATTAATCCTTTTGAGAAGTCATAGTCCCCTAAGATACAATACACCAACAATGATGCGTTACTCTTCCTAGAAACAATACTTCAAGTTTTCAACTGACACTAACTTTGGTTGGTTCACCTTATCTAGCGGTATGTTCACAGCAATTCCTCGACTGGCCCTCTAGGCGAGACTGCATCTTCTGCTGAGAAGTAAGACTTACTTTTCTGCAGAGGAAACAAAACATGAAAGCAAGAATCCTGGTTATAACACAAAACTGTATTTGATTGCGAGGCACATATTCTGGAGAGCTGAAGAATGTGGAGTACTACCTTTTCTCCATTGACCAACTTCAACTCTTACCGGACGTGATAGACCCTATAAGGCTCTCATTTATGTTTCAAATAAGTATGTTTGAGAATTATTAGTATTGGATAAGAAATACTTAATATCATATAACTCTCAAGAAACAACAAAAATGTTAATATAAACGTACATTGCACGCAATTCCCTAACCTCTTGCCATAAAATAACCCTTCACAGGTTGACATGTCGCTAAAAGTCAATCAATAAATAAACAAATATATTCCCAAATGATGACGTCTTTGTGATTTGACGTTGAGATACAGGAAATAGTCAAGATTACTCAGCTCAATGAAGTTGGGGAGGTGTGATACTACGGGGAAATTTTTTAACAAGAACTCATTCATTGCAATAAGATTGTATATTTCAGGTATATTTCAACTGAATTACATATCAATTTTATCGGCTCCAAACAAATTCCTTTAAGAAGTCATAAATCGACACACTCCGCCCTCCTTGAAACAGTATGTGAAGTCTTCAAATGACACTTCTTCAATTGGTTCGTTACCTTTAGTTGCATGTTCAAAAAATTTCTAAATTGTAATCAATGAGCTGGGTTTTGACTTTCAGGAAAAGGAAATTGTCAAAATGATTCAAATAAGTTAAGGATAACACAGGAATATTTTTGGTCAGGAACACTGTTATTATATTGGACAATATTATATATAATTTGCACATGAAGAAATGAGATGGATATATAGTCATGCCCCTAGAAAGGATGATATACAAAAAGAGGACATGACCTTGTGTAAATGCATTCAAAAAAGAGGTAATTGAACAACCGAAAGGATAACTTCATCATCATCATCATCATCATCATGACGCACAGCTAGCACGGACACGGATCTCCCTCTCTCTAGCCACCTGTCTCTACTATCTATCGCTCCCGGTAGGTTTTCAAGGATACATTCTCTATCGGCACAGCTATTGTATATAGGTTCTAGCTGGACGTCCTGCCTTTGCTTGTCCATGTGAAAGGGTCCACTGGAGTATATCGCTTACGTGTTTGTCCTTACTTCTCCAGCAATGTCCCGCATGTCTGGTTCGTCTAACTTGGATAGTTTTCGTGATTGGTGGTAGGTGGATATACATCGTCTGTTTTGTCGGGTGCTGCCTCCAGGACTTGTTCAATATTGCTCGTAGCATTCTTGTGTAATTACCGTCAAGCTTTTTCTCTATACGTGTAGTTAGTGCCCATGTAGTGCATCAACATAGCAGTATCGACACAACCGCTGCTTGGAAAAAACTGCGTTTCCTTAGTGATATCATAACCAACACATTCACAGTAATGACCTTGTATATTCTGGCTTGATTTTTTCTTCTTCAGGTTAACGACCGTAATTAAAAATCAGCGGACGAATATCCATTCCTCATGAATCATTGTTTGCATCCAACATCAACACTAACTGATAAGAGTCCTCATTTTTGTCACATATTCTTTTGTTTGTGAAGTGTGGTCGACAAGAACGGGTTTCTGTCTCCCAGTCTTTCAAACATCCAAAAATGTCTTGTTCCATTCAACTAATTGCACCCAGTTTCCAGAATGGTATTTAATCTCTTGCATTGAGTGACACTGAATTTGATATTATGTTGTTTGGTTTGGTTTTGTTTGGTTTTATGGCATATCAACCATTATAGGTTATTTCCTGCCATGTCCTTTTTATGTACTTATATTAAATATATGATTCCTAAAAATATCTTCGATAACATTTTTACTCGAGTCTGAGCTCATTTTTTGCACATATTTCAATAGTTTCATTTATTTCTATCTAATACGAATAATTATATTTACTATTAATCATTTGTTGGCTCATAGTTTAATGCTTTCCAGTATTGCTATTTAACACTAACAATTCAAACAAAAATCACTCATTTGTTTACTCATAGTTAAATGACCAAACAGTTCTATTTCAAACAATTCAGTTCAGTTAAATGGTTTCAAAGTATTGCTATTTATCACGATCAATTCAATTAAAACACACTATTTTTTTATATACAGTTAAATGATAACACAGTTCTATTTCAAGCAATTCATTTTAGCGTGTCTTTTGTTTGCTATCAGTTCAAATACATTGTGTAAATGTCAAACAGTTCTATTTGACCCATAGATAGGACCCTATCTCTTGCTACCACTCCAGTAGTGGAACTGGGAGCGATGACAATTAAGGGCTACCCCGCATTCCTCAAAGCTCCTACATTCATGAAGCCTCACCATCTGACTGTTTAGTGTCATATCAGAACACTCGTTGGGGTAGTTTATCTCCCAGCGGAGATACAGTCGGTGTATTTTACAGTTTCAAACGCCTGGGGCAGATATTGTGTGACATTTTTTTAATACTTTTGACTAATCTCTTATCATAATCATTATCAAGGGGTAGCGAGATTGCGGATTCCCTTGTCTCTTTCTCCCCAACCATCCCTATTGGCAAGTCCTCCAATCAATAGCTTGTGTCCCCACAGAATTGATGAATGCAAGTTTTTGTGGGTCTGCCTACACTTGAGTGCGTATGTGTAGCAGATCATAGGAGAATATCGCTTATGAGTTTGTTCTTACTACTCCAGCGGTGCCCTTAATGTCTTGCTTTTCTTTCCTCAGATATTTTGTGTGATGGGTGGTAAGTGCCCGTACGGCTGCTATATTGTTGAATGCTTCTTGCTGAAAACAGCATGTAGTACATTTGTGTAGTTCCTATATAGATTTTTTTCGGGGTGTTTTATCTACGTCCAAGAAGTACATCATACAGAAGTACTAACGTTGCTCCAGGTTGAAATTATTCTTATAATTGTCTTTAATTGGAATCATTTTGAGATGAGGCTTCTTAATCTGAGAATTAATTTTTGTTTATTGCGGACTTTTTGTCCTCATTTTGGTAGTTTTTTGTGTTGTTTCTTCTTTCACTACGTTTCGGCCAAATTTCACCAAAAATCACCTGAAGAAGGCCAGAGGTGAAATTTGGCCGAAACGTAGTGAAAGAAGAAACAACACAAAAAACTACCAAGATGAGAACAAAAAGTCCGCAAAAAATAAAAATTAATTCTGAAATTATTCTTGTTTTATTTTATCAGAGAGATAAGATTTCCACATTGTCAATAATGTGTTAATTGTAGTCCATGCCTTTCCTATCAGTATACTGACATCGCTTTTGGTTGATGAGATATTGCTACCGAGGTATATGAACTGATCTACTAATTTCAAAGTTTTGCTCTCTAATGATAGCAAAAATCTCGATCAAAACGTATGAAATCTTTTTTTTTTTTTTTAATCTGAGTTCAACAAAAGAACAAAGCTTCTTGTAGCCTGCTCCAAACTATGCAGCAGAAATTCAACTTGCGAGGGTGTATTCGCAAGAAGTGGTAGATCATTTATGCAGTCCGTATCAATCATACTTTCTATCAGTTTTGACAGCAAGATCGCAATGAATAGTAATTCTTTGATTCTGTTATTTTTTTCTGCTTGTATCTGAAAATATCAGAGGATTTTCTCTCTTCTTCTCTGGAACAGATTCTGGTTTGTGTACATACCTTTCGGTTGTATGATCAAATTTCAATGTCTTGCACAATCCACAATAGATAACCTTCCCCACTCAATCATGTCTAGTCTTGGGTATTATTATTATTATTATTCGACATTTTCACACCAGCGTTATGTAATGTTCTTTCACTAGAGTCTGAGTGACACAAAGTCTCCTCAGGTCTCAAGGGTTCTTCTTTCAGTTGGATATCATCTGATTTTTGCCTTTCTTTCGTTAGAGTTATTGGTTTGTTGAGTAATTGAAGGTTGAGTGATTTTAACCATATATCAACCCCTCAAGGGTTATTTCAAGCCAAGAATTTAGGGAATCACGTTCATTGCATGTTCCTGTCTATATTTTTTATGTATTCTTCAGAGATTTTTTTTTTGCTTTACGCATACTTTTTAAATAGATATTTTTGACTCATAGAATATTTCCTAACAGGTACTATCACACCAAGTAAGAGTAGACCAGACAGTTATGCCAATGAAGAGGTAATCCACACTCTTTGGAGTTCCAGGACTGAAGCCTCACCATCAGATGAAGTTTTATGTCATACCCAGGACACCCCTTTTGGGGAGTGTCTTACCCCTCCTGAAGTGAATACAGTCAACGTATTCTAACCCCAAGAAACAAAGTTAATTCTGAGAGGCAAATATAATTTTTTTATGCATATGTCCAGGTCAACGTTGATTAGCTGATTATTGATCATAGTTGCTATCCTGAAATATAAAAATGAACAGTCTAGTTACGTCCAAGACTGACCTCGTAATTTACATATTTCTCTGTAATATCTGTGATTTAATCTCTTATCGTTTGCTCTGAAATATTTCTTTTTAATTTGTCTGAAACCCTAATTTTGATTGATATCGTATGCTGCCCTTATTTGTTTGAAATATCGTTCTGTACTCTCTTTAACCTAATGAAGTTCAGTCAAGTATTTCATTATCGACATAACATAACAAGTGCAAAAAGGTTTGAAGAGATTGATTTCCAGATGTATGAAAGTTCAAGTCGTTCATAAAGAGAGACAGAGACAATGAGAGAGTAAGTGTGTGTTTTACCACAATAAACAGCTATGTCATTCGGGCTGAAAATAGGCCGACTGCATCCCCTCCAGAGGGATAAGACCCCACCGCACCACCACAAGAGTTATCCTGGGGGTGACACTAAACTGCATTTAATGGTAAGTTCTGAATACCGAGGAAGTGTGTAGTACCCCTTTATTGACATTACTCCAAGAGCCACACTGAGTGGCAGTACCTGTTAGGCTCCTGTCTATGAACCAACTAGATCCGTTTAGAAATTATACACATTTGATAGGACAATGAGCGGATTGCCTATTCTACTGCCCCACCCGGCAGGGCGGAGAAAACATCGAGACCATCCGGCCCACAGCATTGTTAAGATCGGCTAGAATACCCAGAAGAACCCTAAAGACCCGAGGAGACTTCTTGTGCCTCAGACTCCAGTGAAAGACCACAACATGAGGCTAGTGTGAAAATGTCAAATAATAATAATTATTATTATTATTATTATTATTATGAAACTATCAATCACATAATTATTGAATGCAGTAAATTAACACAGAAGGAGTATAAGCCTAGGTGATACACTGAGAGACGTGCAAGAAATTTAAATTTCACCATACGAACAAATGGTATATGCACAACCCAGCATTTGTCCTAGAAAATGATACACATAAACTCCTATGGAACTTTGACATGGAAACGGATTACCTAATCTTCGTCAGAAGACCAGACCTAATAATAATCAACAACAACAATAACAAAAAACGAGAATTTTCAAAATTGTCGACTTTGCTGTCCCGGCTGACCACAGAATAAAACTGAAAGAATGTGAAAAAAAGGATGAGTAATCGGACCTCGCTAGGGAATGGAAAAATATGGAACATGAAGGTGACAATTTTACCAGTTGTAATTGGTGCTTTTGGTATAATCACCAAAAGATTATTAAAGGGACTGGAGGATTTAGAAGGTAGCGGACGAGTGGAGACCATCCAAACTACAACATTATTGAAAACTCTGAGAAGAGTCCTGGAGACTTGAGGAGACTTGCTGTCACTCAAACTCCAGCGAAAGACCATCAACTAACGCTTATGTGAAAAGGTGTGAGTAAATTATAATAATGAAAGTAAATAATTGATTTTAATCCGACAATATATAAAGAAAAATTGATAACACGGTAATCCAATAAATCTCCCCTTCTTCTTGGATTAATTTGTTATCAATTTTTTCTTTATAATAATAATTATGTACAATACTACGCACGATTATGTGGGGAAAGTGATCTACTGCGAATTACGCGAGAAATTGAAATTTGACCATACAGGCAAATTGTATGTACTCAAACCAGAATCTTTTCTGGAGAAAAAATCCTCTGCGAGTTTGAGATACAAGCAGCAACAATAACAGAATCAAAGAATTACTATTCTCTACAACCTTTCTGTCAAAACTGACATAAAAATAAAAAGCATCAGATGAGATATAGTGTTTAAGGGCTATAAAACAAAAATATGCCATTTAATTGATATGTTAGTGCCAACAGATAATAATATATCTGTCAAAGAATATAATAAAATCAGTAAATACAAAGATATGAAAATAGAAATTGAAAAAAATGTGGCCTCTTAAAACTATCATCGTGCAAGTAATAGGAGGAATCCTTAACATAATCAGAAAAGAAACAGATAAAAACATTCACAAGATACTTGGCAGTCCCAACCTATATCAAATACAAAAAAAAAATGTACTTGGCCAAACTATTCATCAACTTAGGAGAGCACTATTAATGTCAATGAAAAATATCATCCAAAAGAAGCAGCAAAAAACTTAAAAACATACAATTCTTGTAATCACTTCCTTTCGTCACTCCAGATCTTGGTTGGTTGGTTGATTTGTTGTTTAAGTTTTATGGCATATCAACCTTTGTAGGTTATTTAATGCCAAATCCATTTTTGTACAAATAATCAGTTCTTTTTCAAACAATTCAGTTTAGCAGGAGTACACAGTTTGTACGCAGTTTAAATGTCAAAACAATTCTATTTCAAGTAGTTCAGTTTAGCATAAGTACGCAGTTTATGTCAGATAATTCAGGGTGGCAGAAGAACGCAGTTTAGATGTCAAAGCAGTTCTATTTCGAGCAATTCAGTTTAGCACAAATATGCAGTTTAAATGTCAGAACAGTTCAGTTTATCATAAATAAACAGTTTAAATGCAAAAATAGTAAACTCTCGAAACCACAGTTTATTTTTATTCGACCCATACATAGGACCCTATCAAGTGCTACCACTCGAGGCGAGAGTGGATCTGCGAGCGATGGTAATGAAGGGGTACTCTGCATTCCTCAAAGCTTCAGCATTATTGAGACCCCACCATCAGATTGTTTAGGATATTCGTTAGCGGATTCATACCCCTTTGCAGATATGCAGTCGGTGTATTCTACAGCCCCAGCCGACTGGGCAGCTAGATCTTGAGTAAAGGATTGTAGGAAACCGAAAATAAAACTTAAAATTAAATAAACAAATGATAATTATGATGATAGTTTGTTTGCACGAAGTTTTAGACTTTTGGATAAAAATGATTTTCCAATCCAAATTATAATGATTTTTAAACAGATCAATTTTTACTCATAGATAGGACCCTGAGAGGGGCTGCTATTCAGGATCTTTTTGGTTCTGGGAGTAGTTGTTATGAATGGTGACTCTAAAGTTCTCAGAAGTCCAGAATTGGAGTCTCATGATCGGATGCAGTTAAGAGTCATACCCTGGATACCTTTATTTTGGAGAGTAGGGGCCTTAGGGCCCGCAGAGTGTGCAATTGGTATATTCCAAGCAATGCCAACGGGACTGTGCCTTTTACGTTGTTTACTATGCACTATTTATCCCCAGTTACCATTTGTTTGAAATACGATATATTGAAATATGGTTCATTTTCTTTATTTTCTAATTATTATATTTATTCATTCATTCACCTATTTTATTTGGATATAATTTACCAATGCCACTAAAGTAATCTAGGGCAAAGAATTTCCAATGTTTTATTTGGTATTTATGGTGTTCTTTCAGGTTGGACCACATTGCTCTTTTTGAAGTATAATGTTTTTGATCGCAATTAAAAAAAAAAAAACCTTCGCAGATCTACCCGACCGTAGAATGTTCCGACCTGACCTACCCAACAGTCATCGAGGAATTACCAGCGCGAAACATAGAAAACCAATTTGATATCTTTACAACCCCGGGCAAAAAATATGAACTCATCAGTCATAGAAAACATTTTTTCTGTTATTTTAATATATAAAAAAAATACTAAGCACAAAACAAAGACAAAACTTATTTTGTTAGATAGGTAAACTTTCTGGCTTCATGGAACATACCTCTAATTAATTAAAACAAATAATTTTAATTAATAATCGAAATTATTGGCACATAAAGCAGAAAAATAAATTATGGAATCGCTAAATATTTAAGAAAGAAATATGGAAACACCACCAATAATTATAACCCATCAAGGGAATCTATCAAATAAAATGGCTATCATGAAACGTTTCCAAAGAGTGTTGGGACTATAAGTTTTACCAGGAGTAGGAATCATTCACAGTAACTTCTCTATGAACTGGATAAGTCAGCACTTGCGTTTGAGCCACTAGAAAATCAAAAATAATGTTTCTAAATGAAGTTGTCATTTACCAAAATTAGTTTATCTCAAATTCAGAAACATGGAACACCAAGTGAGACCTGAACACACCAAAAAGAATCCACTATTACATGTATTTACCCAACCCCTCCACCATGAGCTGGATGTGATACAAAGGCCATTTTCTAAACAGAGTGGATTGAATTCAAAATTTTTCCTTCTCGTAGACAAAACAATTTTACCAAGGCTAAAGAATGCAGTCTGTCCAACTATTTACTCAGAGCTTGAGGGAGAAGTGAGTCATGCCTTTCTCAAGGCCATCAGCGTGAAGTAGCTTAATCCAAGAATTGAACTCAAGTAGCTCATTCTATTTCCTACAACGATAATCGTTTAACTAAGCTCGCTAAACACTGCACCATGTGAGGTGCCCAAATATTCTACTTTTTTTTTTTTTTTGCTTAGTCAGGCATCCAGGTTTTTGATAGCTTACGCTACTTTCTGTTTCTGAGTGATCATCCATCAAAGTAATGATTAAGATCGTCGTTGCTAAACTTCGGTATCGCAGAAAGAACGAGTATCTTTTTTTTTTAATCGTAAGTTTTATTTCTGAATAAAATTAGTTAAAACAAAACACTAAAAATGCAATCAAATAAAACAAAAAATGCAACAAAAAAGAAAAAGAATTTATTTGGCCAGCATAATAGAAATTATATTGAAGAGCTAATCTATATTTGAGTAAAAATTGTGTAAAAGAAACGAAGAGAAATAATAGAATACTAAATAAGATAATAGGTTTAGAGAGAACAAAATAATAAAAAGAAAGAAAGTGTTCACAGTTTATTCTGTTATTTTATCGATGAAAGTTAAAAGAAAAAATCGAAAAAGAATGAGAAAATCCTTTTTTCTTGTAACAAAGGATATAAAAAGATTAAAATAACCAGAGATGTCTTTATTGCCTATATTTTCTCTGGTGCCATTAAAGTAATGAGTGGTGAATCCATAGAATGTCCATGGCTTCAGTTGGAGTTGTCATTTCACGTTTTATTCTTTTTTATTTATTTGTTTATTTTAGTTGTTAGGATGTCTCTTTTTCTTTTTCTTTTCTTTTTCATTTTTTCTTTTTCTTTTTCATTTTTTCTTTTTCTTTTTCTTTTTTCTTTTTCCTTTTCGTTTTTTCTTTTTTCTTTTTTATCGAACTGAGTCTGTCTTTATGAAACCAAACAAAAATGTTTTTAGAAGCGTAGTTTAATTTGTTTTGTTTTTTTAAGAAAGTAAGAAGTTGTAGACTTGAAATTTTGAATGCTGATGATGCGACCTCCAGTTTCATAGAGTCTGGAAAAGAAAGAAACAAACAAATAAACAAACAAACATACGAAACATATGGAAAATAAATTAAGAAATTAAATAAAAAAAACCAAAGAAAATGAAAACTATAAAAGAAAGAAAGAAAAAAGAAAGAAAAAAAGAAAGAAAGAACAAAATAAGAAGAAAAGTAAAGAAATCATGGGATGAAAAAGAAAGGAAAAATAAAGAAAGAGAAGAAAATAACTGAAAAGAATGAATGAAATAGCAAAAGAAAAAAATAAAATAAAAGAGAGGACATCGAAACCAAGAAAATCAAGAAACAAAAAAGGAAAAGAAAGAAAGATAGAAATATAAATTTATAATTTAGATTGGTTTGGTTTTGGAGTATTTTAGTAGAGTTGGTGTTATTTTAACAATGATTTTAATGTTGTAGATGATGAGTTTTATTTGTTTTTGTCTTTCGATAGGTTTAATGTGTCTTTTTATAATGTCAGTTATTGCTTGTTTACCTAATTTGTAATTATAGTGCATTTGATTTCTGTAATAAAGATTAATTCTGTTAGTGTTGTTATTGTGGGTAATTTTATTATTTTTGTGAATGTTGTGAAGCTATAGTTTTATTAGTTGATCAGTTTATAAGGGAAATTGTTATCATTGAACCCCGGTTTTTCGGGCCGTTAACGAACACTCTAACTACTCGGCCAATAAACATTGGTAAATGATTGAACACTTCTATTTCACCCATAAATGGAACTTTGACAGGTACCACCACTTTAGATCAGGGTGGACCAGGGAATAATGGTAATGAAGGAGTACTCCACATTACCCAAAGCTTCAGTACTGAAGTTTCACCATCGGATACAGTTGAGATTATACCCAGGACACTAGTCCTATTAGTCACATAGATGGGACCCTAACTGATACTACCACTCCAGGTCAAGTGAACCGGGGCAATGAAGGGATACTCTGCATTCCACAAAGCTTGAGAACTGAAGCCTCACCATCAGGTAGTTTAGGTTCATATCCAAAACAAATAGCCGATAGGTACACGGAACATGAAGTGTTTTTTTTTTTTTTTTTTTTTAGCTGAAAACCTGCTCTGTCCAACGGTATTATTGTGCTGTTTGTGTCTGTTGTAATTTTCGTTGAACTAAATTGTTGTCCGTATTCTCGAGACGTCTCTCTTGCCTATAGGATGTTACATTCTCAAGACACTCCATAAATTATCCAACCAAAATTACCAGAACCTAAAAAGTGCCTTTATGAACAACACCCAGAAAGAGAATTCCCTCAAGAACTTGATTAAAAGTCAATTTGCAGACTTTTATCATTCAAGTAAATTCGATTTGGTTCCCCTATTATCAGTGCGAGACACCACGCTATTTTAAAGAATAGATCAATAAATAAATCGATTTCGTTGCATTGACTTCAATACGTATAATTAATAACCATGCGTCGAATAAGTGAAAAGTAAGGTGCAAACATTTATCAATTCCACATGTTTATTACTATACGAATAAAACACTATGCATAGGTTACCAGCACTACTATGTATCTCAATCAAAGTTAGTGCACTCGTACCCTTGGAACACTAATGCATTAACTGCTTCATCAAAGAACAGACCATCAAGTAAGTAAAGTTACCATTAAACTTCAACTGCTTTTCGACTAAAGATTTGAGCATCCCAAATAGATGATCATATGAAGGAGTACAAATCAGGAGTATGTGATTGATTATGCAATGTAAAAAGGATATCACAGTCGCCAATCTTTAGTTCTTCAGTCAATAGATGATACTTTTCGATATCCAAACTTCCCGTATTCAATTTCATTGATTACTCTTGTTATGGTAACTGGACTAGGAGAAGGAAAAACTCTGAATTCAAAACATGAAGTGTGTTGTTCGAAGAATCGGTTCCACACTGGTGCACCATTCTTCTGATATCAGCTCATCCAAAAAGTTTAGCTGGTTCTACATACGGGTTCACTTCTATAAGTAAATCATCTGTGTAGGCAGTCGAAAGTTTCATATCTTTAACTCAGTTATTTGCACATTCATACATTGTGCCAGACGGCAAAGATAATATTTCTTTGTTGTTTAATGACAGATTAACCTTCTTGCCAAATCTATCTTTCTAGAAGAACTATAGTGGTACTACTTAACCCATAACTGGGGAGGGGATAAGGGGGTTCATACCTTTTCCAAGGGTATTTGTCCAAAAGTGAACGTAATAGCGCGACTGGAGTTCGAACTCGGTTATTTCGATTCCGGAGTCCAGCACTTTAACCATTATATATATATATATATATATATATATATATATATATATATAGCTTTAACATCAAGCTAAACCCTTCTTGAAACTCTGCCCTGAAATTGAATGGACAATTATTGGTTGGCACATAAACACCTACCCAAACATATGCCCGAACAGTTAAGGCTAATTCGAAATATATCTCACCTATACTTAGCCTATAACTCTCAAATGGAGTGCTAAACTCTAGATGTCTACATTCGTAGAGATCATATAAAGTTCAATTCAAGACACTCGGAGATCAAAACATAATTTTCATTCAATGAATAAATATGCCATGCCAATAATTGATATTAAAAACTGAGACATATCTTTTTCCACGATGTTTCAAAATTAATTCATGGCAACCTGGTTGATCTCTATCTCATTCTACTCACATCTATCTATCTATCTATCTATCTATCTATCTCAGCCTGTTCCTACTTATCTATCTATCTATTGAAAATTATGTTTTCTTTCTTGAATTGCTTTGATAATTTTAGCAATTTCATTTTTGGTAGGGTGAAGTACTTTGAATCCTGAGTTGTGCGTGAAATTAACCCTATCTTCCTTGAGTATGTTAAAAGTTCGCTTTTTCAACGAATACGATTGTCAATTTATAATTTAGAGGTGATATTGCTGCCTTTTCCGTTTATTTAACTTTGCCATTTTCGCTTGTTTTAAATATTCATAGAAAGAATTTTCTCGATTAATCCATTATAGTGGCTACATTTGATATATATATATATATGTGTGTGTGTGTGTGTGTGTGTGTGTGTGTGTGAGAGAGAGAGAGAGAGAGAGAGAGAGAGAGAATACCCACCTCAGCAGCTCGTTTCACAAGTTACGAACCCCACGTCAGGAACTTATGTGTGGCCGGATCGAGCGAGAGGCAGTTTCACAAGGAGAAGAGAAAAAAAAAACACAACTTTGTGGTTACAACACCAAGGGAGGATGGAGAGCGTGTAACACTTTGTGGATAATTAGTTCTGGGCTGAGTTTCGGCTGGTAAAAGATTATCTTAACGAACTGGGCCCGGCTAGTAATGTCGCTGTTCGTTGTTCTTTTTTCCGGCCTAATCAACTTTCCTCGAACCCAAACTAAGTCTAACAGCTAGGTCCCAAAACGCACCTGTATATATACAGAATGTTTCATTATTATTTCCGGCCAAGGGACACCCACGAATAAACCCATAACTTTTGGGGGGCCATTTCTCTCTTTAAAAAAGTGGACACAAGAATATTTTCTCGCCTGGCCGTCTCCGATACAGGGACATTTATTTCAGACTCTTTTAAGTTTTTGACCAGTACTCGACAAGTATTTAACGCTTACTCACGCCCGTGGCCATATGTACAAACATTTTCTAATCTAGATTTCCTTAATCTTGTTAATGAGTTTTCCTAACATTTGAAATTTGATATCCAGGCCGAATCTAACTCATCTTGTCATATATATGTGTGTATATGCGTGTGTGTGTGTACACCCACATGTGCGTGGGCGTATATATATATACAAACACACGCACACATGTATGGGTGCTCACACACACACACACGTGTGTATACATGTATGTGCAAATATCCAGCTCATAGTGTCACATAAGTGTGTGCGTGTGTGAGTGTGTAAAAATAGATATATGTTTGTACGCGTTTGTATTACATATATTTGTGTATGTATGTGTGTATACAATATATATATATATATATATATATATATTCACATTTCCTCGTGTCAATCACATGGCCATAAGTTTCATGTATTTTGAAAGAAATATAATCTTCAGATGAAATATGCAAGTAGAATGGACGAAGGGGGACAAAAATACTCATTATTGCTTAACTAATGCAGCTAATGACTGCATGGCGTAGGAGTGGAAGTAAAAAGAGAAAGATAAGTAAAAACGCAAAAAAAATAAAGAAAGAAAATAAAATAAGCGCATTACATGATGACTGAATATAAAGGAAAAAATAGTAATAAATTGGTTCCATGATGTGTACTAGGACCTGCTAATTGAACTAAATTGCAACGGCGGATCAGAAGAATAACATCATTGATGGATTTTTTCTAAAGTCGTATACTCCCGAAGAGGCAAGTCTTCTCATAATATTGAAGGGAAATGGAGCCGCGAGAATCTGTTACAAACAGATTTCAAAGAAAGAAAGAGAGAGGAAAAAATTCAATCAATGTTGTCTTTCATCTGTTACTGTAATTTAATGCAGTTTATAGGCTATACTACACATCCTGGGAGCTATTTTATACTGATTTTTTAAATATAATTATCATATATTTTTTCTGTATTTGTGTGTGTGTGTGTGTGTGTGTGTGTGTGTGTGTGTGTGTGTGTGTGTGTGTGTGTTTTCTGACTCTCCCTACTTCCATTCCTTCTCCATACCGCCGTGTTTTGCATTTTGCTCGGAATATTTACAATTCATTAAGGTCCTCCTTCGCCAATTCCACAGGGTGATTCATTTAAAGATTGCATTTTTTTCGAATATATGGTACTTATAGCACTTGCATCAAGGAGTAAGTAAAACAATTTAATCTAAATTTCATCCGGCTTTGCTGGTCAGTATCAAGGAATTTTCGGATTTAACAAAAAATATTTTCATAACATTGTCCAAATCACTATATATATATATTTTATATATATATATATATATATATATATATATATATAAATTCGATTACCTAGAGAGTCAGAAGTAGTCTACATAGGTTTCACTCTTACGTTTAGCTTACGGTATTTCGTCGGTGAATTTTTTTTTTTCACTTGGCATTGGTGTTGGTTGATTATGTTCAAGCAGTGCGAATATTTTTTGTCTTCTTTTTTTATGAAATTTTGCCCCAGATATCAGTTTGTATAATATTTTTTAATGAAAAATTGTATCATTTGTTGTTTTTTTACACCGTTGGAATCAGAGAATAGTAATAAAAGTAATATATATATATATATATATATATATATATATATATATATATATATATATATATATACTTTAAAAATAGTTATAAAATCGATTTTAAGAGATTTCCTTAATTCCGAAGATTTGCTCATTAAATAAATTGTTAAAAATGTACTTATTTACACATAACAAATAAAAAAATATATATATATATATATATATATATATATATATATATATATATATATATATATATATATATATTTTATGTATAAATAAGTACATTTTTAACAATTTTTATAATGAGTAAATCTTCGGAATTAAGGAAATCTCTTAAAATCGATTTTATAACTATTTTTAAAGAATAGAAACTTTATAAACGAAACAGATTTGTACAGTTCTATATAAAAAGTAAACTTATTTTTGAATCGCTACTTGTTCGTTGTTTTTAGATAGCTAGATAGATTTGGTCTGGTTTGTTTTCTTTTGTTTAATGGCAAATCAACCTCTGTGATTTATTTAATGCCAAAGCCCAACTTTCTGAAGAATAGCAGTGATACTATTTAACGCATAGTTGGTGGATATGGAAGTTTATACTTTTTCCAAGAGCATTAGTTCAAAAGTAAATGTAATAGTGCAACTGGAGTTTGAACTCACTTATTCCAAGGCCACAGTCCAGCACTTTAGCCATTACGTCGCAGGGACTCCTTCATAACCAGAATGAGATTGAGAAATGTAAGCAGTAATAGATAGATAGATAGATAGATAGATGTTAGCATAACAAAATAGATTGATAGATATGAGCTAAATGAGATCAATAGATGAAGATTGGCAGATAGATAGATAGATAGATAGATAGATAGATATCTTCGTTCGTGACTTCCATATTCTTTTTTATTTCTAAGTTTCTTATATCTGATAGATAATAATCTAACTTACAAGCATTAAAACTCTAAAATTCATTCCCACGTAGGAATATTGCCTATGCATTGACTTTTCCTCAATAAAATCTCGCTGAATAATTAGAGTTTCCTCTTAGCGAAATTTCCATATGCAAGTCTGATAAAGTGAAGTTCTGTGAAAAAAGATATCGAGAGCCAACTCATTATCTTGCAAAGGAAAAAAAATTCAATTTGGTTTATATATACTGTTTTTATACTCATGCAAGAACTGTTTTTATTCAAATTTGCTATTTCTCATGGCTTTCATTTTCTTTGAATTATTCTTGCAAACAATAAACCCGTGGCGAATTTTCAACATTTTCATTTTTTTTAATTGTACGAGTTATATCTCTTTTTTTCTTTCAGTAAATATATATAAGTGCCAGACTGAAAGGTAATATATATATATATATATATATATATATATATATATATGTGTGTGTGTGTGTGTGTGTGTGTGTGTGATGAAATTCGTTAATCATAGAGAAATATTAGTTCTGTATATTAATTTCAAAATGAGGTAGAATTTTGAAAAAATTTAAACCAAAGTTTCTATTTTTTTTTTTTTCCACATTTACATCTGAATTTCTAATTTTGTCTAAAATTTAAATTTGATTTTTCATTTTGTTTGACCAAGTCAGATGGGGCTGCAGAATACACCGACTGGATCTCAGCAGAGGAGTAAGACTTCCTCTTCGAGTGTTTTGTATATGTCAATAAACAATCTGATGGTGAGGCCCCCCCGTATTACTGGAACTTTGGGAAATGCTCCCAAGTCTACTCTGGCCCTATCTATAGGTTATATAGAATTGTTTGACAATTAAACTGTTCTTATTAACTGAATTGTTTGAAATCGACCATTTTTTTACATTTTTTTTTTTGTGTAAACAAAATGCTGTGTACTTATGCTCAACTGAATTGTTATAAATCAAACTATTTGATCATTTATTCGTGTGTAAACAAATAACTGATATTTAATTGAATTGTTTGTGATATATTGCAAGAATTGGAACCATTTAACTTTGTTGTCATGCTAAACTTAATTGCTTGAAATAGAACGGTTTGATCATTCAACTGTGTGAAAACAAATGAGTGGTGTTTAATTGAATAGCTAGTAATACATTGCAATACTTGAAAACATTGAACTGTGTGCAAACAAAAGATTAATAGTAAACAGAATTTTTTGTATTAGATAGAAATAAGTGAAACCTATTTAACCGTGTGAAAAAAATTAGTTCCAGCTCGTTTAAAGATGTTATTAACAAAATGTGCTTAGAAATCATATATTTAATATATATGTATAAAAAGATTTGGTATTAAATAATTTATAATGGTTGATATGCCATAAAACAAGCCAAACCAATTTTTTTATTTTGTTACAAATATACGTTTTATTGATTTATTGATTGGTTTTAACGCTACGTCAATATGTCCCGGTTTATTTTATGCCTCGAAGTTGGGGAATGGATGTCAATGTACATTTATATTTAGCTTTTTATATGGCTGTTAACTAAGAGACTTTTTTTTGCAAATGGTTATACGATATAAAATATTCTGTCAAATATTTTAAAATTTTAAACAGTTCTATTTTATCCATTTATGGAAACATATAGGGTAATACCGCTTCTGGTTAGAGTGGAACTGGGAATAATTGAAATGAGAGAATACTTGTCAATCTCAAGATCTCGAAAACTGCTGTTTAATTTCATACCCAGAACAACCATGCTTCAATCTCATTTACTGCTCTTGGCAGGTCCTCTTGACAACATCAGGTGGGTACAAATGATGTATGTTAGTCTTTACTGATATGTTCATGTGTAATCGTTCATGGGAGATCATCCCTTTTGAGTTCATCATTACTTCACCAGCAGTGCCGATCTTATCTTGTTTTCCTATTTGGATGTTTTGTGAGATGAGAGGCACCTACCCAACCAATAACTAGCACACACACACACACACACACACACACACACACACACACACACACACACACACACACACATATATATATATATATATATATATATATATATATATATGTATATTGTGAATAAGAAATATATATGTGCATATGCATAAATACAAATAAGCCCCAAATCGTTAGCCCATATACTATAGATTTGAATACATAAATCATTGTTTAAGAATATATCAGTAAAGTTTTGTTGGTTTCAGCATTAGCTGACTGAAAAGGTAAAACTGAAATCAAAAAAGGATTTTTTTCAACTAAATATAACAATATAAATGATTCAACGAACAACGTGACAATCATCAAGTAGACGATGCGTAATTTCATTCTATTGACAGGGCGTAGCTATTGAATTTTTCTTTACACACACACACACACACACACACACACACACACACACACACACATATATATATATATATATATATAATCACGTTCCTTGATGTTCTTAAATTCATTTCAAGTAGAAATTCTGTACTCTATCATCACTTAAGCTGAATACAACAACAATACGTGCCTGTACAATTTCAACTCTTGTTTCAAACATAAGTACTCAACTAAAATTAATACATCAGTTCACAATAATAGACTTTCGAAAATTGTCATCATAAAAGTATCTTTTGTGACACTTTTATTGTGGAACAATGATTTATAACTCACACACACACACACACACACACACACACACACACACACACACACACACACACACACACACACACACATGCACGCATATACGTGTATATATATATATATATATATATATATATAGTGTGTGTGTGTGTGTGTGTGTATGTGGGTTTGTGCTTATACAATTAGATACAAAAAAGAATGCACAAAAATTGAGGCATGCAATAAGATATACACGAACACATGCACAATTATACAATGTATACTTCGTTTATATATATATATATATATATATATATATATATATATATATATATATATATATATGTGTGTGTATTTGTATGTGTGTTTGTATGTGTGTGTGTGTATCATCCTTAAGTCGTGCTAATAGCAGAGATTTACTTGAATCTTAATTTTTATCCATCCATCGTAATCGTTCATTGCTCCTTGTAGGTCCTCTAGACGGTATGTGGTGGCCCCACAGAGCTGATGTATGTGATTATTTGCTTGTCGGCCAGCACTGATGTGGCTATATGTAAGATTCCATAGAGATACGACGTTTATGATTTTATCCACACTTCACCAGCAGTTTCCAGGAAGTCCTGTTCGTCTTAATTGGACGGTTCGAGAGATTAGAAGCAGAGAGTAAGTGTGTATATAAGTTTAGTTTCTTGGTTTGGGTTCTTTATTTAATGTTATCACAACTTTTGTGAATTATTTAAGGCTAAATCCATCCTAATAAAAGTACAATCATCACCATCATCATCATGTCGTGCCACTAGCACGGATATCCCTGACCCTCTCTCGCCACTTCTCCCAATCGTTCATCGCCTCTGGCAGGTCTCCAGGGCTACATCTTGTATACTCACACAGCTGCTGTATGTATGTTCGATCTGGTCATCCATTTGTCCGGCCATATGTGGGGTCCATAGGAGTACATCACTTATGAGCTTGTCCCTGCTACTCCAGCAGTGTCCTGCGTGTCTGGTTCGTCTAACTTGGATAGTTTTCGTGATGGGAGGCAGGTGTCCGTATAGTTGGTGCCTTGTGGGGTGTTGCCACCAGAACTTGTTCAATATTGCTCGCAACATTCTTGTGTAATTGCCGTCGAGCTTCTTCTCCAGGCGTTTAGTTAGCGTCCAAGGAGATATGACCGCTGCCAGGAAGAAACTGCGTTTCATTTTATCGGTCAGGTCTGAAGTACAATACTAACATTATTAAACATATAGCTGGGGGAATAAGGGAGTTCATACATTTAGCATCTACTTAAAGGAAATTCTTTCCTGAGTATGTGTGTGTGTGTGTGTGTGTGTGTGTAAGCTTGCGTATATTTGTGTTTATATGTATAGTTACTTATATATATATATATATATATATATATGGTCAAAAGAATCCACGTCAAACAGAAGAAAAATGGTGTCGGAAGAAATTCATCATCTTGAGGAAGTTAGGCGTTTTGCTACAGCTGTAGGATAAAGGAAACAAGGCGCATGGACTAAGTGGGAGAGTGCAAAAGACAGAGCTGTCACATGGAGAGACCTCAAGTACATGGAACCAAAGAAATTAAGTTTCCTCATAAAAAAAGTAGTCTATGACGTCTTACCAACACCAGTCAACCTTCATCCTTAGGGGTTAACTACATCTGATCGATGCATAGCAAGTGGGAAAACTGCGAGCCTCAAACATATTCTCACTGGATGTGAGTACACTCTAAGAAGCTATACTTGGAGACATAACGAAGTCCTGGAGATTGTTTCTGAAGTTTCAAAAATATGTTGTGAGACTGCCAATAAAACTCTAGATATTATCAACAACTGAACCATTCAGAAAGAAATATTTCGAAAATTGCACGTAAAAATATGCGTAAACCATAATTGCTTGAGGGCTGCACGGACTGGCACATCGCAACCGATTTAAAACATAACTTCATATTTCCAACTGAAATGGCGTAAACGACAAAGTGTCCAGATATTGTCATTTGGTCCGTTAAAGTAAAAGAAGTTTTCGTTATTTAAGTTAACGGTCCCTTTTGAAGAAAATTTCGACTGGGCACATCAGCGTAAGTTGGGAAAAATATGAGGATCTGCGGGAACAATGCGTCAGAAATGGTTGGATAACAAGTGTATTTCCAATCCAATTCGGATGCAGATGTTTTATTGCCACCTCAACCTCTGTTTTCTTGACTAATCTTGGACTTCATCCATCAGACAAGAAGAAATATATTGAAAAGATCCAAGATAAGGCTCTAACTGCATCAGCGTGGATCTGGCAATCCTATGGAGCGACAACAATCTGACAAAGACTGATGTTGTCATGAGATACTGCTGGGGTGCTCTGGGCTAGTGGTAATGATACTTCGGCCCCGAAACCATGCATGAACCCAGAGTCATCATCTGATTAAGGCTTTTTTAGAAGCAATGCTGTTGTATAAACAGTTATAGCATGATACATATATATATACGCTTTGTAAGCGTATATACATATATATATATATATATATATACGTGTGTGTGTGTGTGCGCGCACGAACGGGTGTATATATATGCATAAACACACTTACACACACACACATACACTGACGTACATACATATTCCTTTCAAAAAAAAGGAAATCTAATTTCGCTGAAACGAATTGTACTCAAAAAAAGAAATTATTTCTATATCTATATTTATGTGCGCGTGTATTTTGTTAATGTATTTGTGTGTATATATGTATATATTTGAAGTATATGTGTGTGAGATAATCCAATGGAGGTGCGTATATTTATTTGTATTATTGTATGTTTCAGTTACTGGTGGGTATATATATGTGTGCGCAAACATATATATATATATATATATATATATATATATATATATATATATATATATATTAGGTATTCTTTAATCCAGTAAATTCGGAGTAGGAAACAATTCCGTCAGGACAATTAAATCATTCAAAATTCGAATATTTAAATATTCCTGGTAAAGAGCTCAATGTAAATAATATCACAGAGTAAATATTCTTTCAAGAAAAAACAAAATTCGGTCACATTATGATTATAAATTTATTTCCATCTTGCTAAGAGCATTGATATGAATCATTAATTCCAAAAAATACCTAACAGGACTTGTTCAAATCCAACATGGAAATAAATGAATACAGCCAGAATGGGGATGGTCACAGGAGGAAAGTGGGGGAGGAGCATTCTCCTATTAAAGATTACTTCCATTCTCCTCTCGTTTCTGATTGAGACAATAACAAAATAATGGGAAAACATAAAATTTAAATTAATTTTCACAATAATTTAAACTTCATTTTAAAGTAACTCTTTAGGTTTAACAATAAAATAAGGAATTACAACAAAACTAAATTATTCCAAATAAATATGAATAGCAAAGACCATTTAATTAATTACAGTAATACATATCTTAAACTACAACTTTCCCTAACCTCAATTACTCCCCGCCCTCTTTTTTTCTTTTTGAAACGTATATAAGCCTCACCTTACATGGTGAGATCTTTTAATTATTTTACATGATCTATCCCAATTCAATAACATTTTTATAGTTAATTAATTATTATCTTAGATTTTCGGCTATAGTTTAAATGAATTTCTATGTCTACATCTAGCTATTAAATCACATCTCTGATTTAATAATTTATCAGGAACGACTTAAGTTACATCTACTATCAAAACCGTTTGGAGTATTAGACCTTTTCAATATACTCCTTTGAATTTCTCGGGTTAAACCCTTATTTTTCAATTTCCAAAAGTGTTTGCACTAAGACAATGATTAATTAACTATATGAGTCATCATCGATTTGGTAGATTGGCATTCTTTTAAAGTTTCTGCTGGAACATTCGTAAAGACGCAGTGCCCGTGGTGTAATGGTTATCGTCGTAGGAAATGGACACGGTGACACGAGTTCAAATCCTGGACGTGACTGGTTGCATTTCACATAGCACTAATACCCTTGGGAAAGGTATGAACCCCCTTATTCCCCAAGCTATGGGTTAAATAGTACCACCACTGTTCTTTTACGTGGATGACTTTGGCAATGAATAGCCCATATGGGTTGATATGCCATTAAACAAAGGAGCAAAAAAGAAAAGAAAAAGAAAAGGGAAAACGAATCAAAATAATTATGGTCATGTTTTGAACTAAGATAATCTTTATGGCTGAATCCCCGTGGAGTAATGACAAATTTTCTGGACTACGACATTTTAATAAGCAAGTTCGAACTCCACCCTCACTATTACGTGGTGTAATGGTTATCGTCATAGGAAATGGACACGTCGACACGAGTTCAAATCCTGGACGAGACTGATTGCATTTCACATAGCACTAATACCCTTGGGAAAGGTATGAATCCAATTATTCTTCCTCCAGCTATGGGTAAATAGTAGGGCAGACTGGGTTCTTCAGCCTTGGTGAGGCAACTAGTCTAGGAGAAGGAAAACTCTGAATTAAAACCTGTTAAACGCCGCTTAAAAATTGGCCTTGTGTCATATCCTGTCCGAGCGGAGGGGTTGGGTAAATATGGTAAAGACGCAAACCCAAAACAATCTAAGAGCCCAACATCAACCTCTATCATAAAAGAATTTTATCAGTCCGAAATCACGCGTCGCACACATACAAAACATTTTTTTAAAAAGGCAAACGAAATACAAAACGTCAGGCCGACACTTGTAGATTTACTTTTATGCCAAGAGGCACATCAATATTAATATTTCGTGTAGCATTTTTCTGAAGAGTAGGGTATTCCTGTCTAATACAAATAACTTACGCATAGTTGTATGGTTTCCAGTTTTTCTATTCAATACTAATAATATTCCCTTGCCTCTCGTTGGACCGACTGCAATCTCTCTTTATATATATATATATATAATCATTCACAGACTGTTTCGTTGTATCACAATTCATCTGTGTGGCTTGACAGGCCAGATTCCCGAAGCTGGGATCGAAACCCGGCTGACTCAAACACCAATCCAAGATTCTACAACGCATCCAAGAGGAAGCTAGCGCAAGCGAAGGGAATTTAAACGCTTATGTATCACATTTGTTTTGTTTACATATATCCACTTAACGGCTACCGAGAGCTCAATTCATATGTATATATATAGAGAGAGCTCAATTCATATATATATATATATATATATATATATATATATATATATATATATATATATATATATATATATATATATATATATATATATATATATATATAGTGGTGTTATGATTACCGTCGTAGTAAATGGACACGGCAACACAAGTTCAAATCACATTGCACTTATACTCTCGGCCATGATATGAATATTACTATTCTCCTTCTTGCAATGTTAAATGATAGGGCTGAGCTGAATTCTTAACGTTGATATGACAACCGGTGTACGAAAAGAAAAACTCCGGTTAAAACTGACCTTTTTTCACCTTCCACTCTTGTGAAGGAGTTGGATGAATATATATATATATATATATATATATATATATATATTACATTTTCATATATGTGTGTCTATGTGTGTACTACAAATGAAGATGCCAGTGGGTTTTGACAATTTTGAAACGAGTATAAATCTCTTCTTCTCCCTTTCTCTTTCTCTCTCTCTCTATCTCTTTCTGTCTCTCTATCTCTCTCTCTCTTTCTCTCTTATTATTATTATTGAGGAATCATAGTATTTAGATATAAGTTTAAAAAAAAAATAAATACATTTATACGCTTTTATAAAACAAATAAAGTATGGACGATCGATACGTTATCGTGAACATAACTAAGATACCAAACAGGTTTTTCTTATGAAAAACTTTTTTATTTTATAAAGAATAAGTAATAATGTCGTCGAAAATTTTTAAATGGTAAGTGATGGCAGGATTATATTGCAATTTTTTTTTAAATATCTAAAAATTCTAAGCAATGATTCTTGGGTCTGTAACTGAAAAACTTCTGTATGTTTCAGGAAATTTGATAAGTAAGGGTGTTCTGAAAATTTACTTACACACAACAGTCTAAAAAAATTATGCTTACAGCTAATATTTTTCGCTTTGCTAAGCAAACACTTTTGTCATCAGAAATAAATGTTTAAACATACATATAACTGCAAAAATAATCTACTTGTATATACATAAATATATCTTTTACGGTTATCTTAAACATATATAGCATTGTTGAATATATATATATATATATATATATATATATATATATATATATATATATTGCTTAAAAGAGGTCAGCTTTCAAATACATCCGGGTTCCCTAGACCGGAGCACATGTTTAATAGTAGGGATTGTGTTGCAGATTTTAATGTTGACCGATTCTGTATTCTGAGTCGGTCACATTGGATTTTCCTCTACTATTACCCACTTCTTAGTGTTTTTTCTCCCTCTTTCTCCTTTCCTCTACTTTTTTCCATTACATTCCCCCTTTTAAATTTTCTGGCGTTTACAGCTTGATAAGAGCCAGACGAAACCGGCCCTTCACATTTTTTTTAACAATAAACATGCCCACAGTTTCCCTAAACCTATATGTCTTCCTTGCGATTAATATATATATATATATATATATTTACTAATCTAATATCTACCAGCATTCACGGTACCAGAAAAAAAAGAAAAAAACCCGCCAGGATCAAGAGATAAAAGTATCTCGAATCACCGCGATTTAAGTTAATCATATATATATATATATATATATATATATATATATATATATATATATATATATAGGATTAAAATAAATAGTTCTAAAACATTTTTTCATGATACTGACCAGTAGAGAAGGATAAACCCTAGAGTCAATGGATGTTTACTCGTCTCTCTCTAGTTTACTCATTGCTACCAGTTACATGTATTTTTACCAGAAAAAAATTACATAAAATCATCTGATGAAACTTTAAAATTATATGAAATTGATAGTAATAAGACTTACAGAAAGGGATGTATTAGTATTTATTTAGTTTGTGTTCTTTTTTTGGTTGTGTTTTATGCCTTATCAACCCTTGTGGGTTATTCATTGCCAAATCAAGGTCAATTTTTAAGCGGCGTTTAACAGGTTTGAATTTAGAGTTTTCTTTCTCCTAGACTAGTTGCCTCACCAAGGCTGAAGAACTTAATTTACCCTACTATTTACCCATAGCTAGAGGGAGAATAATTGGATTCATACCTTTCTCAAGGGTATTAGTGCTATGTGAAATGCAATCAGTCTCATCCAGGATTTGAACTCGTGTCGCCGTGTCCATTTCCTACGACGATAACCATTACACCACGGGCACCTCAAATGCAGTTTAATGTCATAGACAGGATACTCGCTTGATGGGTGAAGGTTACCACTCTGCAGAGATGCAGTCGGTCTATTCTACAGCCCCAGCCGACAGATCTCCATTATATATATATGTAGAGAGAGAGAGAGAGAGAGAGAGAGAGAGAGAGAGAGAGAGAGAGAGAGAGAGATAGAATGAAAGATACAAAGTATTTCCGAAGAGTAAGCTACAGATAGGCATAAATCTATCGAGTTTAAACATTGTGAGAGCTGTAACTCCAAAAGGCAGGGATGAGAAATACTTATTGCAACAGCAAGTGTAGTCTTGATTTGACCAGGTGTATATGTGACGTTACAACTGCAGTGCTGTCACCGACTACTATGATGGTGATGAACTGATCGTGTAGTGACCGAGAGAAAACACAAATGCCCAACTCCCTGTTGTATAGTGACCCTTGACTAAGCCGTCAACCAGAGATTGTTTGAATTGGATGCACATGTGAAAAAATAAGAAGTAGTCAGGTAGTTGAACGGAAACGTATGGGGAAATATTCAGATGACCACGTCAGATACGCAGAGTCTCAGTCTTAGAGTCTCAGCTTACGGTCACAGGAGCGCCATCGAGTAGCTAGGCACCCTGTTGGGGCAGCGGTCCACAGCAGGCCTCCAGTGGAGTACCCCCGGCGGAGAAGTAGAAGTGTTAAGTGGGGCCTTGATACCAGAACGTGGTATGATAAAGAGAAGTAGTTATTGGTCAATGTAACAGTCTCCATTCGTCTCCGTCCGTCTGCCTGTCTCTCTTACTTCACAGAAGCTTTGACTCCATGAAGAATAAAGTGCACATCCCTTCAAATTGAGGCTCTTCTGTTGCTTATTCTCTTTGTTCATTTTCTTAGGTCTTGAAAATCCATGGAAACTAATGATTTGCAAAATATTTGGATTAGATTGAATACACCAACGCTAACGGAATCCCTCCCGGCAGTACAGCTTGGAGCAGACAGTTACAGGCGTTGGCCTCTCCGTTAAAGTTCATGTGTTTTTAACTAGATTATGCCATCTCCACATTAGATGGCTAGCCCCCGAAATTAGTAGGCTATTTCACATACCTTGGAGGAAATATCTCATTTACTAAAACCATTGTCAACATACGCAAACATATGGACTGTTATTTATCGATTTTATAGAAACCCAATCTCTCTAATAAAAGGAAACGGAGAAAAAGCAAAACGGAAACAACACAAGGATGTTGCATGCTGTTTTGAACACGTCTTGGAAGCAGCACCCGACAAAATAGCTGCTATACGGCTCCCAACCTTCCATCAAACAAATTATCGAAGTTAGACATGCTGGGTGAGGTGAACTCGAAATTATAAACATGCCAATATTTGCTGATCAGCAAAGACTTACTAATAGGAATCAGCTCTTCTAATATTTTGTGATGATTCTTTCTTTCTTCGCCCACGTTAATGCTTCTCTCACTCCTGCCTCGAGCTTCGCAGAGTGTACCTTGAAAGTAACCAGTATTTTTATAAGGGTTCCCAGAACAGCAAACCCCAAATTCCGTCTGCATGAAACACTATTTTAATTATCAAAACAGTTATGTATTTGCCCAATCCTCTTCATCCCAAGAGAGATGTGACTCTTGGGCAATTTTTATGTGGCGTTCTGAGTTTTTTCTTCTAATAGACTGGTTGCCTAACCAAGGGTAGATGACCTTGTCTTCTCCACAATTTACTTAGCTGGAGAGAGTACTGGGATTTTTGCCTTTTTCAGGGATATTAATGTGAAGTAAAACGCAAACACCTTCACCTAGTTTTTTTTTTATTTTTTAAGTAGAGGAATTAATATTATGAATTGAATTACTATGAACAGAAAATCCGACCGAACACCTATGCACGATATACGGGAACCCTGGAAATTTTATGTAAATAATCAGTTCTATTTAAAACACTTCAGTTTAGCATGAGAGTTATATTTCGACCTTCGGCCCGAGCAAAATGCCATTCAAGGTGATGCACCGGAAGGAAGTGACACATTCCAATGGCAGTTATGTGAGAAAATCGCGTGGGCGGAAATTGGCTGATGAAATGGGACGAGCTAAAAGATTCCCATGGTACACTCATAGACTGATGCACCGGAAGAGAGTGACCTCTGAACTGCATGACAGTTATTTCCGCTTGATGACGATTAAACATTCGATTTCAAAGATCGAGCGATTATATAATTCAGTTGAGTTCGACGAGCCAGTGGAGTTGCCAGTAGAGTTCCAGACAGTTGGAAAGAGATGTGTTAGGGAAAGCCACACCCGACTGAGGGGGCCCTCGGAAACCCTGATGGAGTTTGGGGTCCAGAGAAGATGCTGATAGATGCAGTAAAGAAAGCCAGCATCCAGCAGACCTAGAGAACAAGAAAGACACAACGTGACGGTCATAATAGTGGGGTCAAAATATTTCAGTTATGTTCGGTCTCCAACTCCCTCTCACAGTAAAACCCCACACAACCTTTTCGAACCCTTGCAATAAAGGGAGAGGTAAATTTTATTAAAGAAGTCTTCCTGCGTCGTTTATTACTACGTCTGTCTTTGTCACTGCGTCTTAATTATTGTGTCGTTGTGATGCTGCAGATGAGCATATAACATGAGTACACAGTTTACTTGTCAAAAACATTTCTATTTCAAACTATTCAATTGATTTAAACAGTTATATATAACAATTCAGTTTAGTGTAAGTACAGTGTCAATGTTAAAAACAGTTCAATCTAAAACAATTCAGTTTAGCATAATCATGCAGTTTGAATGTAATTACAGTTTAATTATGAAAAACAATTCTATTTCTAGCTATTCAGTTTAGTCAAATA
Organism: Sepioteuthis lessoniana; assembly: GCA_963585895.1. Classification (NCBI taxonomy): domain Eukaryota; kingdom Metazoa; phylum Mollusca; class Cephalopoda; order Myopsida; family Loliginidae; genus Sepioteuthis; species Sepioteuthis lessoniana. The sequence continues at coordinate 39,361,537 of OY757911.1, forward strand.
GTTCTGATCCAGCTAATTCAGATTAGTATAAGTACAGATTTTATTTACACGAAGTTAAATGTCAGAACAGTTCTCTGTTAAACAATTCAGTTTAGAGTAAATACAGTTTCAATGTCAAAAAACAGTTCTATTTCAAATAATTCAGTTTAGCATAAGCACGCACTTTAAATGTAAGTACGGTTTAATTGTCAAAAACATTTCTATTTCAAACAATTCAGTTTAGCATAAGAATGCCGTTAGCTCTATTTAACCCATAGATAGGGTCCTATCAGGTGCTACCACGCCGGGCCAGAGTGGACCTGGGAGCAATGGCAATGGTGCTCCGTATTCCCCAAAGCCCCAGGATTACTGGGACCTCACCATGAGATTGTTTAGTGTCATATCCAGAACACTCATAGGGAGTCTTACCCTTCAGCAGAGGTGCAGTCAGTGTATTCTACAGCCCCAGGTGACTGGGCAAGGTTTGGTTGTGTTTTATGGTATATCAAATCATGTTGGTCTCTCAACGCTGAGTCCTTTTATTTGATTTGTAAACAAATAGTTTGTAGGTAACATTTCAAACAAGTCAGAACTCATCTGTCGGTACACGGTGAAATGGCTAACCCAAATAGTTCTATTTACATACAGCTGAATAGTTTTAATCATACAGTTTAATATTGATCTTTTGGTAGCAACAGTTTAATGGTTTCCTGTACGGTAAATGATTACACAGTTCTATTTAACCCACTATCCGATGGTTTAGTGTCATATATAGGTGTAATGGTTATCGTCGTAGGAAATGGACACGGCGACCCGAGTTCAAATCCTGGACGAGACTGGTTGCATTTCACATAGCACTAATACCCTTGGGAAAGGTATGAATCCAATTATTCTCCCTCCAGCTATGGGTAAATAGTAGGGCAGACTGTGTTCTTCAGTCCTGGTGAGGCAACTAGTCCAGGAAAAGAAAAACTCTGAATTCAAACCTGTTAAACCCCGCTTAAGAAAATTGACCTTGTGTCATATCCTGCCCGAGCGGAAGGGTTGGTAAATAGATATATAGGAAAATTTTTGGCGGGGTGATTTTAATTTTCTTCAAATATACAGTCGGCGTATTCTTCAGTCCCAGCCGACTGAGCTGTCTATTGATCAATATTTATCTATTACAGAGTACCCGTTCATTGTCTTTACTCCCGGGTCTACTTTGACTCGGAGTGGCAGTACCTGTTGGGGTCCCATCTATGGTTGAGATAGAACTATTTAATCAATACTATACTTGAAATCATTTAATTCCATGCAACCGTACGATTATTATGAAATTAAATTGTTAGTATTTGATAGCAATTTTTGAAAGCAATTAACAGTGAGCAAAAAGAATAATTTGGGTTATATAGCAATACTAGAAACTATTTAACTGTTTGCAAATAAATGAGTTCTGACTCGTTTATAAATGTTACTAATCAAGTATTTGTTTACAAATCATATGATTTAAATATTACACACAAGATTTAACAAAAAATTATTATAGATAGTAAAGAACTAATCCTAAATAATAACAATTTCCAATTCGATGAGAAAAATAGCATCCAAACCAGAGGAACAGTTATAAAATGACACCAACGTACGCCACACCAGCCTTAGAATATTAAAAGAAAAACCTATATATCCTTGGGAAAAGTACAGTAACAATATAAACAGAGAATTTATCATATCATCAAAAATATACCCGAATGACTGTTTCGTATTTAGGAAATGTTCAGAGAACAACATTAGCTATTTACATAATCAACTCCAAAACCTAGACCTTAAAACAAAATTCACCATAGAATATCATGTTAAAGAACTACCATTTATGATATCCTCATTAAAAATCAAAATGGCCGACTTATCGCTAATATTTACCACAAATCCAACAACGGATTGGGTCTAAAAAGGCAAATATAAAAGACAAGGAGTATAATCATAAAAAAAAATCCTAAAACAATATTCATAATAAATAGAAATGTAAATTGCAGATAAAAAAAATGTTGTCTACATAATCAATTACACAAACTGGAATGAGATATATATTAGTTGCATTCAAGCACGGTAATAGAATCTCTTTATATAAAAGCAATATTAAATTACCAGAAAATAGAACACATTAAGAACCAATTCGCTTTTATGAATACACCACGAGAGACTATAAAGTATTGCCATTATACCAGATCGATGACGGCTCAGTACTCCAAATAAAAGAAAACAAACTTCATCGATAGATTTAAGCCAACATTAAACAAAACGTAAAAAAATTCACACACTCAGTGTCTAATTAAAAAGCCTCTATATCTAGGGTGAAATGCATTCTTACACATAGGGAATGCCCTTGAATAACATATATGAGCATGTATAAATTAGTATTCATAAATATATATATACGTGTACACACACACACACACACACACATATATATATATACAAACATCTACTTGAGGTAAAAGGTTGAAAAAAAACAAAGAAAGAAAGAACAAATGAGTGTGTGTACGTGTGTATGCATACATGAATGTAGATACGAGTATACATGTACACACACACACACACACACACACACACACACACACAAAACATAAACAGAGAATATATATCTATATAGACACCCATGCAAAAAGCATTTCAATAGACCAGAGATCTTCAAAAGCAACTAACACCAATGGGACATTTACAGATTTCAAACAAAAATCAAAACAACCTCTCTAAACAATCTTTCCTATAAAAAAAACAGCTTGGACTTGACCATTTCACTCTCCTGGAAAAGACGTAATAATCCGAAACACTTGTAGAGTGCAAGTATATGAAATAATAAAAATCTAAATACCAAATTTGAAATCAGTTGAGGACCTATATATATATATATATATATATATATATACATACATATGCATTGAGAGTTATCAAAACAGGTAACAATTAAAAAATAAAGATAGAATAATTCCCTAATTTATTTCTTTATTAGTTTGCAATTACTTAACTCAAAACGAAATTCAACATCGAACTTAAAAGACTGTTGAAAGCAGCATTTAAACACAGGTTTTATTTTCAAAAAACATGCAAAACCTGAATATATTAAATACAAAATAAAAAGCCCTCAACTTGATGGGAAATTCGCTAATAAAGATGATTTCATGTTTTTTATTCTTTTATATCTAGATTTTTATGTCTTTCACTTGTATTTCTACCCTCTAGACTTCCTAATCCGTGTAAAGCGGAATTGTCCACTTTTCAAATATTTTCCCTCCATATTTCCCTCTCTTTATTATTTGTCTTTATTAGAGGCAATAATATTTAGAATAAAAAAGAACTCATTTCGTTAAAGCAAAAGCAATTTTGTTTAAAGCCTTTTAATTATAAATATTTGCTCGTATGATTCTTTTTTTTTTTTTTTTTTTTTTCTTTTTTGGCTGTCAGCTACGCTAAACTATTTGATTACGGAATTTTAAATCATGCTACGAATTTCTGTGAATAAAAGAATTTGGCCAGAGTGCTGGCAACTTTTGCTCCAAACCAATATAAAGACACACACACACACACATACACACACACACACACACACACACATATATATATATATATATATATGAAAGGAATTAAAGGGATGACGTATTGGAAGATTTCTTTTGTGTTGTTGGTTTTTGATTGTTCTATAGTTTCGGAAAAACATTGTAGTGAAAAAAAATTTTAGAAATTTTTTGAAATTTTTTTTCAAAGGAGTCGATATGCAATAAAAGATCAAAAATGTACTGGTGACGTAGTATCTGGTATCCAAGCGTTTTCAATTGACTTTTATATACTTCTTGTCAGTGTTACATAATAGATCGTTGGGATCTTTTTTTTTTATTTGTGGTGTAGCATTTAAATAAAGTCTTGAACCGTTAAGTTGAATCCTGAAAGGAAAGATACATGAAGTCCAACGAGTTTGATGAAGACGCTAACTTCAGGTTAATCGGATTTGATTGGATGATTTCAGTCAGGTGACCAAAACGGATGGAGAGTTTGTATAAGTTCGTCAGTTAGTGAGAAATGCGTCATCTTACTCTCTAACTTCCGGTTTAGCCCGAATGAGTAATAAAAAGTCGTCAATATATAAAAAGTAAAATGTGCATATGATATTGTGGTTGCGTTGTCCTTCCTCATCAACGAATGAGAACAAAGATGGCTGCATGAAGGCGACATCAGAGAGACCGAGGCGAAGAGATGAACAACCAGAGAAGAGATAAAGAGAAGAGAAATGAGATGGGAACTGACAGAACATTGTACAAGTTCCATATATTGATCATAGTTTAAGGCCCATGTGACATAGATCAGACGATCGTAGAGTAAATGTCTATGCTAGATCAGAACACCAGGCTTGCTCGCTGGTTTCTTTCTCACGGCTTCGCAGCGGATGTGGGGCCCCTTTTAGGAGCTCACCCAAAATGGACGCAGCAAATTTCGGCCATCTTCTCATCGTTCTGGCTAGGGTTCAACTGTCGTCTTTATATCGTCTCGTCTGGTGTCCAACTCTCCAAAACCTTTTTCCATTTGATTTTCTTACAGCTAATCAGAACTCTTCGCTGATTTGTTGGTGATACATTTCAAATCGGGCGTCCACTACTATGGTGACCTGGATTTCGGAAACCTCGAGCCTCTCTGTTTCTGTCTCTGTCATTGGTTCGAAAATTTCTTTCTCATATATATTCCTTTCTTTTCCACCATCCTCTGGTCGACTATTAAAACAATCAACCGGAGTACCCAATTAAATTACGATTCAGTTTTATGTCAAATCCGTTTGTGGCCAATGTTTGTAAATACTTTATCCATTTATCGTTGTAATATCGCCTAATGTATTCTTTTTTATTCTTTCTGTGATGCTGAACCTTACATCAACTGTAGTCAAACCCCATATATCTTCTTGCTGTCCCGAAAAATCCCCAGCAGGTTAGCAGCGAGTGGTAATTACTCACAGAGTAAGGTTAAGAACAGACCAAAATCTTAAATTTCTACACCGTCCACATCGCTATAATTCGAGTCTACTCGACTTAGATTGAGAAGCTCAGTGTCACATGTGCCATACCCAATCTTGTTTTGAAGAGAAATTGCTTCCTGGTTTTTCATTTGTGCAACTGTGGTTTTAACAATTTTAAACGGACCCTGTGACATATTTAAAAAAAAAAACGCAAAGTAGGAAGAGGTCGGTTTTACAATTCAAAGAGTGAACATTTTAGCTGAAATTTTCTATCAATATTAGTGAGTTATAATCCACAAATTTGATTTTGTGCCAGTAGTTGTCTAATCTAAAATCAAATAGCCATTCCAACCTTTTTATGGATTACAATCGAGTAAATAAATTGAATTTTTTTTTTTACCTCTGCAATTCGATTAATTCTAATGTTTTCTCTGTTGTAACGCTAGAAAAGGAGTTGGCTGACTTGAAGTATTTGCAGAATAAGCTGTTCTTAAAATTAAACGGTTAGTAAGATTTAGTGGATTTTATTGAGGGCTTCTTGTGTATTACTTTATTATTTAGTATGTTGTTGGTTTCTGAATTTTCTCCGAGGTTATTTGGTCGACGATAGGACACTGCCTGTTTCTTGAAAAATATCTCCTGAATTAGAGTTTAATTTCGAAATGTCCCAATGGTTTTTAATTATTTGAGCTCGTAGTGGGAGAGCGTTGCAACATGTTTTTACATGGGACAATGTGAATCAACTTTTCCTTTCGTTTTAGTTTAAAGATAATTTGCTTCGGGTTAGTGATGTTATTGTTTATCTGTTTTTAATTAAAGTGTTGGAGTAGCACCGTGCTGAGAACTGTTGTTTTAGTTTATCACTTCGTCTTTTCAATTTGTTATTATCTGTGCAGATTCTTTATCTCATTTCTTTGAGAAAAGAGGAGACTTTCTTTGATATGTTGGATGTGAGAATATTTTTAATGACGGTAGTAGTGTGTTTATTAGTCTTGTGTGTAGTGGTGTTTTGTTGTTGTCTTTTTCAAATCAGAATAAAAGTATTTTAAAATGAGAGTAGTCCCAGTGGCTTAGTGGCTTATGTGCTTTAATGTGATATCATAGTCATAGTGAGTGAGTTCGAACTCCCGTCATGCTATTACGTTCACTTTCGGATTAATACCTTTGGGAAAGGTTTGAACTCCCTTATCCTTCCAGCTATGAGCCAAATATTGGCATCGCCTTTCTTTAACAAGGATGATTTTGGTATTAGATAATCCGGGAAACGTGATATGCCATTAAACAAAGAAACCAAACTAACCAGGCTGTATGTATGAATCCGTTTGTATTGATTTTGCATACGAAAATTTGATAAATTCGTGCATTTTATAGAGATAGTTAAAAAAATATTTATAGTTTTAAATTCGTGCATTTTATAGAGATAGTTTAAAAGATATTTATAGTTTTAAGAGATAGTTAAAAAATATTCCTAAGTTTTGCTTCTTTGTTAAATGGCATATCAACCTTCTTTGTACATTCAATACCAAAGCCTTTCTTATATAAGAACATCAGTAGAATTATTTAACCCCAAGCTGGTGGGGATAAGGAACTTCATACCTTTCCAAAGAATATTCGGCCGAGAGTGAACTGGAATTCGAACTCGCTTATAAAGATGTCGCAGTCCAGCACGTTAGCCACTTCACTACTTGGATTCCCTAGGAATAATTAAGTTTTGTTTCTTCGCATTTATATATGAGAAATATATCATCAATATATCAAGCCTAAAAGTATCAGTCATTGTTAATTTCTGGGTAGATGTAAGTGTTTTCAAACTTCCATATAAATGGTGGCATATGCAGGGGCTGCAACAATACCCATTGCATGGGCTTTTGTTTGTAGAACATAACGTTGTTGAATGCCAGCATGTATTTTATTAATGCAGTTATTACTTCTGTAGTGTGGGGCAGTCTTTTGTAATTCAATTGCTAAGGCATTATTTCAAGGCTAAAAGTTCCTCATTGTCTTATGTTAGAGTATAGGGATGTGACATCCATTGTGACTAAAATTACATCTTGTAATCTATCTATCTATCTATATATATATATATAAATATAGACATATATATATACAAATATATATATATATATATATATATATATATATATATATATATATATATATATATATATATATATATATATATAACCTGTAAATAAGTACATTTTTAAAAATTTCATAAAGAATTTGTCTTTTAAAACAAAGAAACCAATATCTCATGCAAAAGAGAATCTCTCAAAATCGATATCATTATCAAAATTAAAAACATAGAAAGTCTATAAACAAAAATTCTGAAGATATATATATATATATATATATATATATATATATATATATATATATATATATATATATATATATATATATGAAATGTTCTTTTTTATTTTTGTACAGCTGCAGATAGATAGATAGATAGATAGATCTGTCTGAAAAGTAACGAGATTAAGTATGCTGTGAGAGCTAAGAGGTTGGTTGTTTGTTTAGGTTTATGGCATATCAACCTTTGTAGGTTATTTAATGCCTAATCCATTTTTATACAAATAATCACTTCTATTCAGTTTGGTATGAGTACACAGTTCAATTGTCAAAATCGGTTTTATTCCAAGCTATGAGCTAAGAGTAAAAGTAGATTGTGTTATCATTATCATATCTCAGCAGTATAAAACTATAATCTTTCTGCGACCATTGCATTTTATTTTCACTTGTTTTTGTTAACATCTCCTAATCAGGTCATTCAGATATGAGCGCTGAAGAATGAATATTGAAAACCTAGCAACAAACAAACCTGATATTTAAGATGTGATTGGAGAAAACTCCGTCACAAGCACATGAAACACTAGAGTAAATGTATGGAAATAACACCATATCATGTACATGCGTTTCTCAGTAACACAAAAGGTTCAAATAGGGGGCGAAATATACTCCATGAGCCGGAGGCTTTCAGCAAGCACGACTGAGATCAACGTCAAGCATGTTAGGCAGTCGACGTGTGATAATCGTCAGTTGATTATTCGATTATTCGCAAGACAGTTAGTCATGAAAAAGGTCATTGTTTGGAAGATTATTACCGAAGATTTGGACATGTCTAAAAAGTAACGTAACTTGTGTGTGCTGAGCATCAGGCAGTTCCTGACCAAGTGGAATATCACCGTACTGGAACAACCACCTTATCCATCTGATCTTGCCCCGTTTAACTTATATCTTTTCCACAAGTTCGAGGGTATTATTAAGGGGATAGATTTTGAAGATATGAAAGCCATAAAAAGTGCTGTAACGACGGAGCTAAGGGGCATTCCAGAATAATCCTTCCAGCAATGCATAGAAGCGAGGCAGAGAAGTATGGAAAGGTGTATTAGACATTATTAGAAATATATGTAAATATTTTTACGATAGATATTTTAAACGAATAATGAATATAAGTAATATAGTATTAATTTTTTAATTCTTGGGTATCTCACAT
>OY757911.1:39372492-39482492 GCA_963585895.1 Sepioteuthis lessoniana
TGCAAATGTTAAGTAAACATAAATACAAAATCAATCCCATCATTCATTTTTTCGTAAAGAAAAGCGAAACTGATTATTATATAATTATGTAGGCTTTTTTTAAAAACCTTCACAAGTCTAACGATTTGGTTATTTGGAATATTATACAAACATTCTTGCTTATATATATATATATATATATAGAGAGAGAGAGAGAGTGTGTGTGTGTGTGTGTGTGTGTGTGTGAAAGACAAGCTGACACAGATAAAGACAAAGACCAAGACAGACAGACAGAGACAAAGACAGAGTAGGAGAAACTAACAGATAGATTGCAGGAAAAATTTTATTGCACACTTGTTTTAAAATTTGTAATTTTAAACTTTCATTTATTTCAAGTCAACAAAAAACATCCATGTTTATATAAAAAGTAAAGTAAAAGTTGGCGACCGTAGTCGAGGGCGACCAGAACGCTCCCTTTTCATAACTACTGTTGTATTGCCGTAATACAAATATAAGCAGAAACATTATCAAACATAATATACGAACTTCAATGAACGAACGAACACACTTCTTTATAAAAATATATCTCTCACACTTTATTCTCGAAAGGGTTGATGTTGGTTGTGTGTGAGAGGTGAGTTGGAGACGGGAACAGACTGCTACATATTGACCCCAAGTTCTTCTCGCGACCATAGCAGCACTTCTTCCTCATCTTGGCTGGGGTTTGCTCAACCGTGGGTCACTGAGGGCCCAAAGCCCTCTGTCTGCCGTTAGCTCTCACTTCGGCATCTTGTCTCCAACTGACTCGAACTATCTGAGTACTTGGTTATATTATTGTCTCACGTCCACTTGCTTTCAGTGTTCCGCTTATTTACACAGGTGTATCTCTTGATTGACGGCTCGGTCGCGGGTTAATACATAACACTACTACACCGAGGTGTAGGACAGGGCGCTACTCTTTTCCCTGGATTGTCCCACTTTACTCTTGATATGTACCTTATATTGCTAAGTATTAAGCAAGGAGGTATCAAGTACCATTTTTAATATCTTTGGTATGACGCGGTCTGGGTGTGAACCCAGGTCTCCCGGACCATATATATATATATATATAGAGAGAGAGAGAGAGAAAGAAGAAGAAGAAGAAGAAGAAGAAGAAGAAGAAGAAGAAGAAGAAGAAGAAGAAGAAGAAGAAGAAATTATTTAGAAAAGTATGATTGCTTGATTTTCATGCAGAAAGCAATCATTCAATTGATAGTTGCTATCGGCATGAAGCTTTAGTTACTTCAGAAAGTGAATGTTTATATTTTTCTTCGTATTTCGTACTGCTCTAATTTTAATTATTGAAGCCTCTTACGTTATTAACATCAAAATGTTGACACTTGTGTATTTATATTTGTAATCTCTCTCTCCCTCTCTCTCTATATATATACATATATATATATGAAAGTATGGTTATTTCTTTAAATACAAGAAAACATTCTACACCTTAAAAATTATCAAATGAAAATTGGACGATGATGCTGTTTATCAATAAACTACAAATTTTATATTTAAGTAGTGCACATATAAAAATCAAATTTAAAAGAAATGTGTTCAGAGTTTACACAGGGATGAGTGATAAAATTAATTTGCATACGTAAGAGTGTGTTCGTTACTTATGTAACTATGCATATGTAAATATTACAAAAATATGATGTACATGCTTGTATGTACTTGAATAAATACGTTAGCATTTCCATTGTGCTCATCTACTTGGTTGTTCGTAAAATAATGTCCGACTATGTGGATAATTTTTCTCTCTTGAATAAATGAATTTAAACAATGTTTTAATCATTGAAAATATGATCCCCGAACATTTATGCATTTCTATCGATTATCAAGATTATTTATGCCTGTATGATAAAACTCTAAAGGTTTTGATGCCAAAAAATCTTTAAATACTCTTTCTACTTTTACTTTGGAATGGAATGTCTTTGGGTGTTAAAAAAAGTGCCCAGATGCTGGAAAAAAATGGTAGCCGGTGGGTAAGAAACCAAGAAAATATGAAGGATGGGGCAAAGTCTCATATCCCAAGTCAGTAAGCTTCTGCAGTGTCATCCTGATCACAAGAGACCGAACATTATCATGAAGTAAAATTGGACATGGTTAATTAACCAGGACTGGTCATATTTTACTTAACTAAACCTGCATTTCATCTAAATGCTGACTATAAACATCTACAGTGATGCTGGGGGTGTCCTTGTGGGGTAATGGTTAAAGCGCTGGACTGCGGGATCGTAGTAAGTGAATTCGAGCTCCAGCCGCTCTGTTACGTTCATTTATGGACAAATACCCTTGGAAAATGTATGAATCCCCTTATCCTCCCAGCCATGGGTTAAATAGTACCTCTGCTGTTCTTCTACAAGAATGGATTTAGCATTAAATAACGCAAAAAGTTGATATGCCATTGAACAAAGAAACAATGATGGTTTCGTTAGATTCTAGAAAGCTGTAATGGACAACGCTAATGGCAGACCACCAGAATAAACAGTAACTTCCGTTCATGTAATTTCGGTTTCGGAAAGTGTATGTATTCTTCATCGTGATTAAGCTATTACACCGCTCCTTTTCAATTGCCGTGAAAGATCCATTCTCGCCACCAGTCACTATTCGGTCAAGAAATTGATCGTTGAGTTCAGCAGAAACAGCATTGAACGCATTTGAAAACATCGAATTCTTTGAAATTCATTAAATTAATGTGAAACCCGCTTTTTGAGAAGATCTGATAGTAACGCCCACTACCTGAGATATTTGTCTGACACTTGTTCGTTGTTTAGTTCAACAAATATTTTCAGATGCTGGTTGCTAATTGCGTATGAACATTGTTACATACCGTACCAATGAACATTAATGGGTATGTCCCATTCCTCATAAATACGTTGGACACTATTGTGAGGGGGTTAATATGCTTACTAAGTAGTACACCACTAGCAATGGTTTACCTTCTTCACGCTGCTGGCCGGTATTGTATTTTGTTAATGTTATAAAGATTTCCATTACATTTCCAAACTTTATTTTTGTTATTTCTCATTCAGTAAACCTATTGTTAGGTTACAACAAACGTTCTTCGCCCTCTTGATCTTCAAGATTCGTATCCTTGCTACGGAACTCTTGAAACTCCTTACTATCCTATCACAAGTGGGTCCATCACTCTATGCTCTGTGGGTACTCCAATCTGTTTGAAAAGCATTATAACTAAACTTGACCTTATCCAAAAAAACGTTCACACTAGTTCTTTTGTCCATGTTCATGATTTGGGGCATATAACCTTAAAAATCAAATTTTGAAAGAAGTAATAAAAAATTACCAAAGTGGATACTTTAATAATTAAAAATGCAAATTTCTTAAATAAAAACAATCAAAATTATGTCAGAAGAGAATTTAAAGTTTATACTAAAATCGGATAGCATTTTCCGAACAATCTAATATTTTAATTAGTGTCTGTAGATTTGAGTGGCATTAGTTTTAAAGACAGTTAATAAAGTTGCACAAGAATGTGATGTATTTTTGAATAAAAAGTGAAACGGCAAAATAATGTGTTTTTGGAAATAGTCATGTTCTTGTTCCTCAGAGTGACCTGACTTTAATGCAGTCTTACACAGGTTTATACCAAGATCCGAGGCTGACCCATAGTCTCGCGAAATGACATAAAATATTCTTTAGACTGTTAGATCCTAGTTGCCAACGATCCCCCATTTCACATGATTCACAGTGTGTGGTATGTTTTATGCTAATGATTGATTGATAGACCGATTAGGTTTAAAGGCATGTCAACTCGCCAAGAGTCCTTTTATGCGTTCACTGTATACCTATATTCACATTTTCGTGTAATTGTTTCTTCAATTTTTTCTTTATTTTCACACTGTTATATCATATCAAGCATTCCTCGCTGAAAATTATCAATACACAATTGTACGGATTCAAGTATTCCAACTACCAATAATTTCATTGTTTGAAAGTTATTTACCGTAAAAAGAGCGAGTATGCATGTAAGTGAATAAGTGAAAGCAGAGAGGATAAAGTGCATTATGTATGCGTGCAAGGTATGAAATTTCTGCTGTAATATCTTCAACAGTTTGAATTCGAGATATTGTCCATCATGTTTCGACTGTCAAAAGGCTGTTTTTCAGTTTCTTAAACTAAATTCATTCGATATATAAGATGGATTTATTCTAAAAAGTTGACTATAGGAACCACTGTTTACAGTTGCCGCCTCTTTAAGTGAAATAGATAATAATTGGTCCTTTTCATGTCACAGAAAACTATCAGCATAGCTTTCATTACTGACCATTGAGACCAGAATTTTTTTTTTTTTTTTACCGGAGTCAGAGTATTTCCACTACATGGACTGTATTAACGACCGAGACCCGAAGAGACAAATCCATGTTCAGCTTATTTGTAAACACTTTTCACTAAAATATGCTTTTCTGTATACATCACACATTCTTTTATAAATTTCACATGGTTTGTACTTCTCAGCCACCAAAAATTTGAGGACTGACTTCTATTCAAGCCTGAAGTAATCTCTACCATTTTGAATAACATCAAAACAAATATTTTTGAGATCAAAAATTTCGCTATGAAAGAATTTTAAACAATTCATTGTTTATATCTCTGTAAAAAATTCTTGAAAAAATGTTTCATTTTTTTTTTATAATTCTTCTTTGTTGAATAATCACTGCGTGCGTGCGTTTGTGTGTGTGTGTGTGTGTGTGGGTGTGTGTGTGTGTGTGTGTGTGTGTGTTTGTGTTAAACCGTATGATTTACCATACAATCTACTTATATATATATATATATATATATATATATATTTCTTCGACGCCTGTGGTGAACTTATTTTGAATGTTACAAAAATAACCCCACAAATCTGTCAGAGACATCGCTATTTGATTGGCTAAAGTCTGTTCCTTTGGAGAATTGGTGATATTTTCTGGATATAACCGGAAGAAATATATGTAACTTGTAGCGACTAGAATTGCCATTTTTACCTTTAGGCGGATCAACGAAAACTGCTAATACGTTCACATAAAAGGGAAATCTGACAGAAATATTCAGAGTATGAACTTTATAAGAGTTATAATTAATTACTGCGCATAAACTATGAATCCTGCATTCATTTAAAATAATGATATTCTTGTCTTAATTGGAAGCTTGGTAAGATTTTCAAACAAGTTACTTTCAAAATATAAACAAAAATAAGAAATATGCTCCTACAAGTAACAAAGACAAAAGAGTTATCCGTAGAACACACGAGCCTTTTAATAATTAAAATCTGTTGTTTATAATCCCATTGCTTTGTTCATGAAACTTACAATACGCTGCCTGTACGCTTTACAGAGGCATAAGAACCCACCCACAAAAAGGTGGTATCCTGGGTATGATGCTAAACTGCATCAGGTAACAAGTTTCCATTTCTGGGGTTCTGAGGAGCAGAGACCTACCCCTTTTATTTCCATTATTCCCAGGTCCACTCTGACTCAGATTTGTAGAAACTGCCAAGGTCTCACATCTGATTCAAGTAAACCTGTGTGCAAATTGTTTGTATTTTAAAGAAATACTTGATATCATATAACGGTATACAAAAATCTCTTAATACACAAAGATGTATAAATGAACTTACAACATATACGATTCCCTAACATCTCAGCATGAAATAACTTTAGATGAGTTGACATGCTCTTAAAATCAATCAATCAATTAAACAGTTATATATATATATCGTCTCTGTTTCTTTTCACCCTTTTTTTTGTCCTACCCTACACTTCTCTTTTCCTTACACTAATTTCTTTAACTCATCTTCATGCTTGCAAGTACATATACCGACCAGAAGACAAATCTTGTATTAATAAAAAAAAAAATAGATAAATAAAATTTTAAAAAAAAACCTGTCATCCAGTGGATTTTGGTAAATCGAAATAAAAAAGAAAGCGAAGAGATGAACAATTACTTAGACCTTACCAAAGAACAAAAAAAAGGTGTAGAACAAAATGATGAGGATGATACCAATTGTTGTTGTTGCACTTGGGACGGCTCCAAAGAAGACTTAAGAAATTAAAAATTTGAGGAAAAATCGAGACTATCCATACCTTAGCATTGTTAAGAACAGTTAGAATACTCAGGAGAGTCCTGAAGACCTGAAAAGACTTGTTATCAGTCAGGCTCCAGTGAAAAACTTACATGGAGTGAAATAATGATAATAGTAATAATATGAAAAGAAGGATAAGTACCTCAACCTTGCTAGGGAATTGAAAAAACTATGGAACATGCAGGTGACAATTACACTAATAGTAATTGGTGCGTTTGGAACAGTAACTAAAAGATTACTAAAGGGACTGGAGGACTTGGAAGTTGGCAGACGAGTGGAGACCATCCAAACTACGACATTATTATGAACGGCCAGAATACTGAGGAGAGTCCGGGAGACTTGAGGAGACTTGATGTCACTCATACTCCAGTCAAAGACCATCAGCTAAAACTGATGTGAAAAACCCTAATGAATTAATAATAATAATAATAATAATAATAATAATAATAATATGTGCTAGAAATTTAGATTTGACTATACAAACAAATGGTATATGCACAACTCAGGATCTGTCCTAGAAAATGACACACACAAACTCCTATGGGACTTTGACATACAGATGAATCACCTAATCTTAGCCAGAAGATCAGATCTTATAATAATCAACAACAACAACAAAAATGAATTTGCAAAATAGTCGACTTTGCTGTGCCGGCAGATCACAAAATAAAACAAAAAGAATGTGAAAAGACGGATAAGTACCTCGACCTAGTTAGGGAATTGAAAAATCTATGGAACATGAAGGTGACAATCATACCAATTGTGATTGGTGCTTTTGGTACAGTAACTAAAGGATTATTAAAGGGACTGGAGGACTTGGAAGTTGGCAGACGAGTTGAGACCATCCAAACTACTGCATTATTGAGAACTGTCAGAATATTGAGAAGGGTCCAGGAGACTTGAAGGGACTTGCTGTCACTCAGACTCCAGTGGAAGACCATCAGCTAAAGCTGATGTGAAAAACTCTAATGAATAGATAATAATAAATAGACAAAGCGATAGATAATTTAAACAATTTATCATTTTCTGAATCTTGCATCATTCTTTTTCCTCCGACCAACGTGAATATTGGTTTATATTCTGCAAGTTTGACTTTCTCAGCCTTTTTTTTTATTCATTTAAAGTTAATCAAATGAAATTAACTTTTTCGCCGCTCTGGATTGGTCAGCGCACGAAAGCCTCTTTCTTAAACGCTGGTCCTTCTTGAAAGAAATGATATATGTATACATTCCACCACTTGACACAAGCAGGATGTTACACAAGGTAAATTTTTAGCAGAGTCTAAATGGTTTGAATTCAGAGTTTTCCTTCTCCTAGATCGGTTGCCATACTAAGGTTAATGAACCTAGTGAGCCCTACCATTTACCCATAGCTGGAGGGGGAATAGTTGGATTCATACTTTTCCCGAGTGTATTAGTGCTTTGGGAAATGCAAGCAGGATTTGAAATTGGGTCCTCGCATTCATGATCTTAACTCCATTTCCAACAATGACAAATATTACACCCCAAACGCCTACACAATATATATATATATATATATATATATGTGTGTGTGTGTGTGTGTGTGTGTGTGTGTTAACATGAATACGTCCACAAAGGGATTTTTTAAATTTATTTTGCTCTAACATGTTTCAAGCTTCTTATTGTCATCAGAGAGCCTTTATGATTTTCACTGATGTCGTTTTTGGCTTATATAGTGGCGACTGTTCCTTTGTGGTCGCTTTCCGCAGTTATTAGTTCCTCCTTTCTCTTTTTTCTCTCCTTTTTCCTTTTCTAAAAGCGTGTTCTATGTGTTTTTATGGGTGTGCTTCTTTTTCCTTAATTAGTCTTTGATATTTGATATGCCATAAAGTTTATTGGTTATTTTACTCTGGGTCGTTGTGTGTGTATGTGTGTGTATGAGTGTGTAAGTGTTAGTGGTTTTGAATTTTGAATTTAAAATGTTTTCTTATTTTATTCTCTGAGTGTATATGTGATTTTGTGTGAGTGTGTGTGTGTGTGTGTGTATGTGTGTGTTTGTGTGTGTGTGTGTTTGTTTTTGTCTTGGTGTTTATATACTATAGTATATTTTTCTCTGAGTGTGTGTGTATTTGGAAAATGTTCTTATTTTAGTGTGAAATTCAAATGACAACAGTTTTTGACTTTTTTTCGGAGTGCGTGTGTATGTGTGTGTATGTATGCATGTTTTAGTGTGTGTTTGTTTCTCTCTCTTTCGCTCTGTATAAAGTTTAAGATCTATTCAGTATGGATTTGAATTTTTCTATGAAGTTTTTTCTTTTATTTGAAGAATTGTATAATCGTTAGTTTGGTGTATTGGCATTGTTTTGAATGGTCCATTGCTACCTTAGTATTGATGATTAGACACGTTTGGTTTTAAATTTTCTGGTAATTTAATATTGCTTTTGTGGAGTGGTATCCTGATAATAAGAGCTTGCATAGAACCTATGTACACTTCCTTACATTCGTTACATTCGATTATGTAGACTACGTTTTTGGAATTGCAGCTTAAATTTCTATTTTTTATGAATATTATCTTTGGGATTTCAAAGGTTTAGTATTTCCTTTCTATTATCATATAACTCATTCTACGTCTTTTCCTTGCATTTTGGGACTACATGTGAAATGTGTTTCTCAAATGTAAAAGACGTATTTTTAAAAAGAGTTTTCGGTTGTCTAAGGCTTTTAATAACTTTTGTTGTGTCGAGTATTTCTTTGATTTTATGATTGTTTTTAAGTTCTTCTAGATTTTAAAAAATAATTTCTGTGTATAGTTTTGGGTTGCTTTTTATGGTAGGTTGCGACGTATGCTAATGGCTTTTCCTTGTTATGTTTTTGGGTGGTTATAGTTCTTTTAATGGTATTGTCTCTGCTAATTTTAATCCCTTACTTATTTGTGTCGTTGGGTATCCTCTCTTGTGTAGGGTTGTGCATAGTTCTTTAAGGTGGGTTTTTCTGAGGTTTTTATTAGTAATTATGGTGCTAGGGTGTAAGGGACAGATTTTATGCAGTTTTGGGGATGGTAACAACTGAAGTGTAGTTATTGTTGGAGTTTTAAAAAAATAGATGTTATCTTTAATATAGCGTTTTATCTTGTTTAGAAATTGTTTTAGTAAAATGTCTATTAGTTTTTTAAAACTTCATACCACAAAAATTTGATCCTGACTCACTCATAGTCATAATTGATGTCATAAACCTGTACAGTAATAACCTCCATGAATTGGGAAAACAAGCCATCTCATTTCGGATAGATTAATACCTAGTAACATTACACCCCAGATTCAACAAAAAATTCGTCACAGATGGTATAGAACTAATCCTGAATAATAACTCTTTCCAGTTCAGTCATGTAAATTAAATCCAGACCCTAGGAACAGTTATGGGAACTAATAAGGCACCAACATGCCCCACCCTAACTTTAGCATATTTAGAAGAAAATCTATACGAAACCATAGGTAGAATATGCAATAATTGAAAAAATCTCTTTATTGACCTATTAATTTTAAAATATTTAACTTTGCCCCTCTTTGGACCAACAAAAAAAAAAGACACACACACACACACACACACACACACACACACACATATATATATATATATATAAATATGTATGTATGTATGTATGTATAACTGGTGTGTGTATTATTAATATGAAGGAATCAGAATATTCTAAATACGTTTTAGAGAGAAAAATATAAAAAAATTCAAGAATCATGAGCATAGCTGTGAAATATTTAACAAATTGTATCTAAGAAACGGTTTCGGTCTCTTTGTTTAATGGCATATCAACCATCATGGGTTATTGATGGCAAAGCCATTCTAGTAGAAAAAAAGCATTGATGCTATTTAATCCGTAGCTGGAGGGATGAGAGGGTTTTATACCTTTCCCAAGGGAAAGTGAATGTAATTGTTCGACTGGCGTTCCAACTAACTCATTTCAAAGCTACAGTTCTGCATTGTAGCCATTTTGCAGCTGCTAATAGATCATAAAGTTTATATATGTTCTGTGTGGTGGAGCGCGTCTTTGTGTATTAGGCATGCTTCGTAGATAATAACAAGAACATCACTCAAATATATGATAATGATCTTTATTTCCATATCTTATCACAGAGGTTCCATTGTTCCATTATGGGGAGGTGTAATTCGTTTATAAAAGAAAGTCTGAAACTTAAATCAATCAAGGCCTTCATTTATTTTATTTTATTTATTCATTCATTTATTTTCATTATTACAATTTGAAAGCCTTGAACCGCCCTATCGGTTGTAGTTGTAGAATACACCGAATTCACCTCTACCGCGGAGTATAAATCCTCTTCCTCAGACAAGTGTAATGGGTATGACACTAAACTGCATCTGATGGTGAGGCTCAAGTCCTGGAACTTTGGTAAATGCAGAGTACCTCTTTATTGATACTACTCCCCGGTTCACTCTCACCCAGAATAATATTATTCATTAGGTTTAGTTTGGTTTTACAGCGTATCAATCACAGTAGGTTGTTTAATGCTAAATATTGTTTATATATATATATATATATATATATATATATATATATATATATATATATATGATTTGTAAACATATTTTGTTGATATCATTCCTAAACGAGCCCGAGATCTTTTTTGGCACGCAGTTAAATGTTTTCAAGTATTACTATTTAACATTCACAATTTAACATCAGTCATTTGTTTGCTCACTAATATTGCTAGTTTTCAGCACAATTAAATGATTTCAGTTATTGCTATCTAACACTTATAATTCTTTTCTATATTAATCATTTGTTTGCACACAGGGAATTGGTTACAAGTATTGCTATTTAACACTAATTGTTCTAGTCGACAGTATTCATTCATTTTCACACAGTAAAATGGTTCCAAGTATTGTTATGTATCGCTAACAATTTAATTGAAAATCAGTTCTATTTTAAAAAATTCAATTTAGCATTAGTCATTTGTTTACACACAGTATAATGTCAAAAAGTTTTATTTGACGTATAAAAAGGACCTTATCAGGTGCTACCACTCTCGGCCAGAGTGGACCTGGGAGCGATGGCAATGAAGAAGTACTCCGCATTCCCGGAGCCTCACCATCAGATTTGTTTAGTGACATATCCAGGACATTCGTTAATGGGGTATTCTACAGCCACAGCCGACTGGGTTCTACTTTTTACCGTCCCATCTCCGTGTGAACTGTTCAATCTTTTATCGGGATTATAATCAGTATTAAATTGTACTCTTCGTGTTAGATAACAATAATTGAAATCATTTACTGTGTGCAAACAACTGATTATTATTAAATAGAATCAAATTGCAACACTTGAAATCGTTTACCACCCTGTCTACTGAGATGGTAGAATGTTCCGACTGCATCTCTGCAGAGAGGTAATCACCCCAACCAACGAGTGACCTGGGTATTACTCTAAACTGCATCTTATGGTGAGGCTCCAATCCTGGAGCTTTGAGGAATGTAGAGAAAACCCTCATTGGCATTACTCCCAGATCAACTCTGATCTGATGTTGTAGTACGAGTTAGGGTTCCATCTATAGACCAAACAGAACAATTTAATCCTTTACTATACTTGAAATAATACATCTGTGTGCAAACAAATAATCAATATTAGATTGAATTATTAATACTAACAGTACTTAAAATCATTTAGATTAAGATCTATTAATATTAGACGAAAATACTTGAAACCAACACTTGAAACTTGATTGTTACTGTTAGCAGTATTCTAAGCCATTTAACTGTGTGTCGGCATAAAATAACTGAGGAGGGTTGACATGCCATTGATCAATATTTGAAGCAATTTAACTGTTGGTAAGCAAATGATTAATTAAATAGAATTATTTGTGTTGGATAACATTACTTGAAACTATTTGAGTAAGTCCAAACAAATAAGCTCTGGTTCGTTAAAAAATTATCCAACTTACAAACAATTTGTTTCCAAATTATATATATATATACATAGTGATATTATTAATTTTGTGACAAGTAAATTTATTTCCTCTATTATATTTAATTCATTATTTTCATTGTGATTATTATTAGTAGTAGCAGTAGTTGTTGTAGTAGTAGTAATAATAGAAATAATAATAGTAGTAGTAGTTATTCATTTTTATTCGTTGATTAAATTTTTTATTCTGCTGTGATTTAAATTACTTAGTTTTTGAAATCGGTTGTTTTCAAGTGACTTGGTAGGAATCTATTCTCATGCCAACATTTGGATATAAGTTCTGGTCGTTTAATATATATGTATATATATATATGTGTGTGTGTGTGTGTGTGTGTATATAAAGTGCATAGTCCTGTTGTCTGGTATATTTTTCGTAACGGTGCTCCCTCTTTCTCTCTTTTTCCACTCCATCTTTCTCTCAATATATATACGTAAAGATGACGCCTATATATATATATATATATATATGGAGAATGATTGTAAATTCGATTGAATATGAAATAAAAATATGAAAAAGCAACTTGTTCATAGGATAATTTCATTTATTGTCGAATCATTTGCCTCTTAAAACGTTTTGGTTTTTACCTTAAACAATATGTGATGTTGTATCTTTTGAATTATATGTAATTTACCCATTTATTTACATATTTTTATTTATTTATTTATTTTGATGAAACAAAAATATATAAAAGTTTTCAACATACTGTTTCTAGTAGTGGCATTATGTTTCATAACTGTGTGATGTAATTAATATCCGAAATTTATATGTGTAGTGTATATTTTGTCCACAAGGTATTGTTTAGACAAGTCTGCCAAAAGACCACGATCTTTTTGTTCTGTTGTCTAACAACTTTATATATATATATATATATATAAGGTATTCTTCCATGCAGTAAATTTTCAGTAGGGAACAATTCCGTCAGGAAAAATACATTATTCAAATTTCGAATATTTAAATATTTCTGGTAAAGAACTCAATATAAATAAATTCAGAGAGCAAACAATATTATTTCAAGAAAAAAATGATATTCGTTCTCATTAAGATAATAGATTTATTTCCATCCTGTTAAGAGCATTGATATGAATCAAAGACTCTGAAATAATTTTTAATAGGACTTTTCTTTTTGGATCTGATGAAGTCCAGTTAAAAATTATTATATTATGGTTTTCATTGAACTAATGGATACGCCACGTCACTTTTATATTTTAGTCGCTAATTATGTGGCTCATCAACTCCTTTAAAACCTTTTGAAGAAATTTTTAGAAAATTGCACAAATTTTTTTTTTCTCCTGACTATGGTCAGCTATGGTCAAAACTAGTTGACAACAATCCAAAAGTAAACTACTCAAAAGAAATATTCCAATTTGTCTAATCTCTTTTGTTCATCTTTTTAAAATATATATATATATATATATATATATATATATATATATAAGTTAGAAGGGTTTCGATCCCAGCTTGAAGCGTCCTGCGTGTCTAGCCACACTGAAGAGTTGTTATACAACGAAAAAGTCTGTCTGTAAATGACTATATATATTTTGCTCTACCTAGTATTGAGCACTCTTTGTAATTGTAGATTAACAGCATTTTACGGTGATTTTTTTTCTTTTGACCAACCGATTGCATATCTCTTGATTTTTTTCAATTGGTGTGACAAGGTTGGCCTTTTCTTGCTTTTCTCCCCGATAATTTTTTTCTTTTTTACCCGGGCAGTGATATGTGATATATTTTTTCGAATTCTGGCGGGTTTTTTTTAGAAATAGTCAACTGAACTATGTGACTTTTAGCTTATCGCCTATGCAATCACCGGACCAATGATTGCATAGGTGTGAAACTGACAGTCACGAACCGCCGTTGGCTCTGTGTCTACACTATCCTAACTTATATATAGTTACCGGCCTATTGGTCTATTGGGTAGAGTGTTCGTCAATGGTCCATGTTGAGTCATAGCAAAGACTCAAAACATGCTACTTGATGTCTCCTTGCTTAACACTCAGCATTATAAGGTACGGATTAACAGTAACTGGAGCAATCCAGGGAAAGGAGTCGCAATTTCCCCTACACCTTGGTTTAGTAGCTATGGAAAAGGGAGACTTCAGGTCACCCTCGACTGCGGTCGCCAATGAACATTACTTTTATATATATATATATATATATATATAATTAGGATTATATATATACATAGAATTTGGATTATATATATATATATAATCATTAGGATTGAAGTTTAACGCTCAAAGTGTTTTTGATTATTATATATTTTTATAATGCTTTGTGCAAGAAAATGTAAAGCAATATCACAGTTTTTTAGTATAAAGTAGGATAATAATAAGAACAGATAAAAATTCAGGATTCAGTTTCATGTTGTCGATCCCAGGCAAGTTAGTATTCACCACGTCCATGTGTCAAATAGAAGCCCACCTCAAGCTCGACAACGTAAAACTCATGTATAATGGTTTTCTGAATACGATATATCTTCTCAGTTGAATGTCATCTTAAGTCTCGTGGAGGAAAGCTCTACAGTAGAAAAAAAAAACAGTTTTTTTGCGCTTTCCCCCGAAGATATATATTTTCATCAGTCATTTGTGGCTGAACTTTGAGAAAAATGCTTTTTTTTCTGAAAATAAAAAATAAGTTATGAAACGTAATAAAAACAATAAAAATAATCTACCTTCAAAAAATGTATCAATCCATTCTTTATCTAAAACGAACGTTTTCAACATCTTTTCTATTCCTCAGCAGATTGAATATCGCAAGGCGACTTATTTGTTCTATTAATAGAACATATTGAGGTGCCCGTGGTGAAATGGTTATCGTCATAGGAAATGGACACGGCGCCACGAGTTCAAATCCTGGACGAGAATGATTGCATTTTCACATAGCACTAATACCCTTGGGAAAGGTATGAATCCAATTATTCTCCCTCCAGCTATGGGTAAATAGTAGGACAGACTGAGTTCTTCAGCCTTGGTAAGGCAACTAGTCTAGGAGAAGGAAAACTCTGAATTCAAACTTCGCTTAAAAATTGACCTTGTGTCATATCCTGCCCGAGCGGAGGGTTAGATAAATAGGATTAATAGAACATATGTCATTTAATTCCCAGACTCCCTTTTGTAGAAGAAGAGCAATTATACGATTTAATCTATAACTCGTGAGGATAAGCGGGATACGTATCTCCCCTAAGAGTAGTTATTCGAAAGTGAACATAATAGCGTGACGAGAGTTCGAACTCGTTCCCTCCGCAGCTGCAGCTTCGTATTTTAACCATTAGGCCACCAGGACTCTTGGTAGTACTTTATTTATGCAATGTAGGTGTCGGTTAGTTGACCAAATTTAAATTTTTGATAACCAGGGAAAGTGAGGGAAAATACTAATTTTATTAGCCAGCAGATTTTATTGCGACGTATCAGAAGTCTTTTAATTCATTTGGGGGTTCTTAGAGTTACAATTTTTTCAGATTATTCAATAAATTTTAACACTTACAGTACAAGCGATATTACTATTTGTCGACTTTACCAAGGCCTTCGATTCCATTCACAGAGGAAAGATGGAACAAATCCTACTAGCATACGGCCTACCAAAAGAAACCGTAGCAGCAATAATGATTCTCTATAGAAACACCAAAATGAAAGTGCGTTCACCAGATGGACACACAGAATACTTCGACATTGTAGCAGGAGTACTACAAGGGCACATGCTAACTCCATACCTCTTAATCATCTGTCTAGACTACGTGCTTAGAACATCGATTGATAAAATCAGAGAAAACGGCTTCGAACTGACAAAGAAAAGAAGCAGAAGGTACCCTGCAAAAACAATTACCGACGCCGACTACGCCGATGACATAGCGATACAGGCAAATACACCCAACCAAGCCAAAAAACTACTATCATTGGCGGAGACATGAATGCCCAAATCGGGAAAAACGGAAACAACAAATACAGCCTCCACAACACATCAAATAGGAATGGGCAACATCTAACAGATTTCATGATAGAAAATAGATTAGGATGCCTCAATACAAACTACCAAAAAAGAGATGGCAAACTATGGACATACACGTACGCAAACAATACTAAAGCACAGATAGACTACGTCCTTATAAACAAGAAATGGAAGAATAGTGCATTGAATTGCGAGGCATACTCCTCTTTTGAGGGTGTGTCCACCGATCACCGAATAGTCACGGCGAAAATACGGTTAAGCCTACGAAAAACGCCAAACGAACAGCGACCACCAAACAATATGACTGGGCCCTATTAAACAACAAAGATGTAAGAGATAAATACGTATTAGAATTAAGAAACAGATTCGAAACACTACAAGAAAAGACGGAAAAAAGTACACCAAACGACGAATACGAAAATTTCGTCAATGCACACCTCGAGGCAGCAGCAAAATACATTCCAACAAAAATTAAAACTAAATATAGAGTCCCATGGGAAACTTTAGCGGTGAGAGAAAAACGTGCACTAGTGAAAACAGCCTCCAAAAACTATCGAAAAAACCCAACAAACACAAATGCCTTAAAACTAAAAACGGCACAATATCAATTAGCAGGCATATATATAAAGGAACAGACAGAATACATTCAAAATCAGATAGATAAGATTAGAGACTCGGTGGAAGATAGACAATCTAGAATAGCCTGGCAAACAATAAACGAAGTGAGCACAAGAAAGAACACAGCCAAAGCAAAACTTAAAGCAGCAAACCAACAAGAAAGAATAAAACTGTGGGAACAGCACTTCGAAAACTTACTTGGAAACCCACCAAAAATAACGCATAAACCAATCACCAGAATAATTAGCAAACAATTAGACATTAAACTAGGACCGTTCACATAAGAAGAACTCGACTCGGTTCTCAGAAAAATTAAAAATAGGAAAGCTGCAGGGCTGGACGAAATTCCCCCGGAAGTATGGAAGACCAGACAATTCGACGACATACTGCTCCGACACTGCAACGCAGTATACAATCAAAATCCGATAGATAGATGGATGAAGGGATGCATACTCCCCTTCCCTAAAAAGGGGGACCTCGGATTAGCCAAAAACTACCGAGGCATAACACTTACATCCATAGCTTCCAAAATCTACAATGCCCTACTACGAAACCGAATAGAACCCAAAATCGACAACATACTTAAAAAAAACCAAAATGGCTTCCGAAGAAATTGATCCACGACCTCACAAATATTAACCATCCGCAGAATCCTTGAAGGTGTACGGGCAAAGAACCTACAAGCGACATTAATATTTGTCGACTTTACCAAGGCTTTCGACTCCATTCACAGAGGAAAGATGGAACAAATCCTACTAGCGTACGGCATACCTAAAGAAACCGTAGCGGCAATAACGATTCTCTATAGAAACACTAAAGTAAAAGTACGATCACCGGATGGAGACACAGAATACTTTGACATTGTAGCAGGAGTACTACAAGGGGACACACTGGCCCCGTACCTCTTTATCATTTGTCTAGACTACGTACTTAGAACATCGATTGACAAAATCAAAGAGAATGGCTTCGAACTGACGAAGAGAAGAAGCAGAAGATACTCCGCAACAACAATTACCGACGCCGACTACACCGATGACATAGCGATACTGGCAAATACACCTGACCAAGCCGAAACACTTCTGCATAGTTTGGAACGAGCAGCAGCAAGCATAGGCCTCCATGTTAATGCACACAAAACGGAATATATGTGCTATAACCAAACGGGGGACATCTCCACTCTAGAAGGAACCCCACTTAAACTAGTAGACAAATTCACGTACCTAGGAAGCAGCGTCGAATCAACCGAAAAGGACATCGAAACGAGGTTAACGAAGGCATGGACAGCTATCAATAGGCTATCGATTATATGGAAATCAGACCTAACCTATAAAATGAAACGCAGTTTCTTCCAGGCAGCGGTCACATCGATACTGCTATATGGATGCACTACATGGACGCTAACAAAACGGCTGGAGAAGAAACTAGATGGCAATTACACAAGAATGCTGCGTGCAATCCTGAACAAGTCCTGGCAGCAACACCCCACAAGACACCAACTGTACGCCCACCTGCCCCCTATCTCGAAAACTATCCAAGTTAGACGGACCAGACATGCCGGACACTGCTGGAGAAGCAGAGATGAACTCATAAGAGATGTACTCTTATGGATCCCCACACATGGCCGCGCAAAAGCAGGACGACCAGCTCGAACGTACATTCAGCAGCTATGTGAGGATACAGGTTGTTGTCCTGAAGACCTACCAAGGGCGATGAACGATAGGGAGGAGTGGCGAGAGAGGGTCAGGGATATCCGTGCTGCCAGCACGATATGATGATGATGATGATGATGATGATATAAATCAAATTGTTTTTAATTCTCGCTCTCTCTCTCTCTCTCTCTCTCTCTCTCTCTCTCTCTCTCTCTTTATATATATATATGTATATATATATGCGTTAAGGTAGCTGATAATGCCTCCTGATGCTTGCAGTTATTCGGCTTGGGTAGTTACATTCGTGAGAAGCGCTCCTACAACTTCTTATATAACTCGAAAAGTTTTTCTAGCTGTACGAGGAGTGGTAATGTGTGGTCACAAGAAAAATGTTCAGCTATGCTCTTCTTTATGGATGAGATTTAGAACTTCTTAAACAACCCTCGTATATATATATATATATATATATATATATAATATTTTCTTGTATCACAACTCTTCGCCTAGACACGCGAGAGGTTTCAAATCTGGGATCGAAACCTGTCCGATTTTACGTCACTCTGACATGTTACCCCGACCTAATTTTACCTCAGCGTAAGCGAAGGAATTTTTACATATATATTTATATACGCTTATTTGCCACCTATGGAGTGTCTTCGTGGTGTAATCGTTTAAGCGCTGGACTGTCGGCTCGTACTAAACGTGTTCGAACTCCAGTCGCGCTATTACGTTCACTTTCGAACAAACACCTTTTGGAAAGGTATGAACCCCCTTATCCTTCTAATTATGGGTTAAATAGTATCTCTACGGTTCTTCGAGAAAGATGGCTTTGTCATTATATAACCCGAGACGGTTGAAATGTCATTAAACAAACTTATCGGCTACCAGAGTAATCAATTCATGAGAAGAGCTTTGGAGTTACGCCTATGTGGCAGCTCAAGTGTGTGAGTGATTTGTAAGAGAATAGATTGACGGTAACATTGTTTTTTGTTTTTTTAGTGAACCAGAGCTCATTTATACCTTGTTAAATGGTTTCAAGTATTGTTATCAATACTAATAATTCTATTTGATATCAATCTTTTGTTTGCACCCAGTTAAATTGTTTCACGTATTGCTATCTAACACTGATAATTCTATTCAATATTAATCAGTCGCTTGTACTTACTTAAATGTTTTCAAACTTTCCTATCTAATACTGATAATTCAATTTAATATTAATCATTTGTTTGCACACATTTAAATTGTTTTAAGCATTATCATTTAACATTAGGTGAGGTTATTTAGTTTAATAGCCTGTCAACTCTTGATGGTTTTTTAGTGTCGAATCCTGTTTATACAAATATGATTTTAAGCTAATAGTTCGTAGCTAACTTTACTTTTAAACAAGTTCGTGCTCATTTGTTTGCACACAGTAAAACAGTTTCTAGTATTTCTATTTAACATAAGTAGTTATCAAGTATTCATATCTAATTTAATATTAACGATTCGTTTGCGTACAAGTAGTTTTAAGTATTGCTACTTAACACTAATAATTTCATTTATTAAATGATTACATGTATTAATAACTATAATAATTCTATCAAAAAATAGCCAGGGAGACCGGAGTTCAATTCCAGGTCGAGTCTTACCAAAGACTGAAAAAATGGTACTTGGTGCCGCCTTGATTAACACTCAGTATCGTAAGGTAAGAATCAAGGGTAAAGTAGAGCAGTTCAGGGAATGGAGTAGTGCTCCCACTTCACCTCGGTGGAGTAGCTATTGAAAAGGAAACCTTCAGGTCACCCTCGATTAAGGTCGCCAACTTTACTTGTTATGTGTGTGCATTGTTTAATGGTTTCAAGTATTGTTATTTAACATTAGTTATTCTGCCAATCAAGTATTCTTCTCGAATATGAGCAACTTTCACCTGTTATAATTTTTCAAATCACTAATAATAATAATAATAATAATAATGATAATAATAATAATGCCTATCAAAAAATGAAACAGTTGTATTTGACCTATAGATGGGACCCTAACAGTTAATACCACTCCGGGATATAGTGGACCTGAAAGTAATGAAGGGGTACACTACATTGCTCAAACTCAAGTATAGTTGTCTCACCATCAGGTACAGTTAAATGTCATACCCTGGACACGAAATGGTTTCAGATATTGTTATCTAACACTAATAATTCTGTTCAACATTATATTTTCATGTAATTCTATGTAATATGAATAATTAAGTAAAATATTAATCAGTTCTTGGCATACAGTTAAATGGTTTTAATTATAGCAAACGATAGACTAGTTCTACATGATTCAGACGAGACCCTAAAAAGAACTACCAGTCCGGATCATAGTGGACATGACAGTAATGGCAACAAAGAATGGCACCACAGAACTGGTGCCCCAGCATTGAATGTAGCTTAGAGATATACCCAAAACATTTAAAACTGTTTACTGCAATACCCAACACATTAAAACAGTTTAGTGGGATACCGAAGGCATATAAGCAGTTCACTTATATACCGAAGACATTTAAAACAGTGTAGTGCAATACGCAAGGTATTTAAAGCAGTTCACTGCTATACACAAGACATTTAAAGCTGTTTACTGCTATATCCAAATATTTCAAGCAGTTAAGGGCCATTCCTATGACATTTAAAGCAATTTAGTACTATACTTAGGATATTTGAAGGTTTGGTTTGGTTTCTTTTCTTTGTTTAATGGCATATCAACCTTTGTAGGTTATTAAATGCCAAAGCCATTCTCCTGGAAGAACAGTGGTGGTACTATTTAACCCATACCTGAGAGGATAAGGGGGTTCAAGCTTTTCCCAAGAGTATTTTCCTGAAAGTGAACGTAATAGCGCAACTGGAGCACGAACTCACTTACTACAATTCCATAGTCCTTCACTTTAACCATTGCACCCCGAGGACACCTCCTGATATTTGAAGCAGTTTACTGCTATACCTAAGACATTTAAAGCAGTTTAGTGCTATACCCAAGACCTCCCAAAGCAATTAAAACAGTTTACTGCTATACCCCACTTTTTCAAAGCAGTTCACTGCCTTACAAAAGGGATTTAAATTTGTTTAGAGCGATATCCAAGGCATTTGAAGCAGTTTACTGCTATACACAAAACATTTAAAGCAGTTTAGTGCTATAAACGAGACATTCAAACTATTCTAATGCTATATCCGAGACATTTAAAACAGTTTACTGTTATACCGAAGATACTTAAAGTAGTTTAATACTATGCTCAAGACATTCTAATTAGTTCTCGGCCATACTGAAAACTTTCAAAGCAGTTTACTGCTATACTCAAGATATTTGAAACAGTTTTGTGCTATATCCAAGATATTCCATGCAGTTTAGTACTATATTCATGACATTTAAAGCAGTTTACTGTTATGACCAAAACATTTAAAGCAGTTTACTGCTATACCCAAGATGTTTAGAGCAGTTTAGTGCTGTACCTAAGATATTTAAAGCAGTCGATTCCAAACCCTTAATCTATCAAAATAAATCTTCGTTTTCCATTGAGAGATCCAAGAAAGTAGTAAACATCGCTGACATTTTTCGTAACTATGTATATCGTATTTTAGGTTTCAATTTCCTGCTTTTGCCGGAAAAGAACTCTAAATTATTTGGGTGTTATTGATGAGTTAACTTGATTTAGTGTTGTTGCTTGACCATCTTAATCCTCTGCAGTTTGTCGGTTGCAATGAAGATATTTGCCGAACACAAATGCATAATACACCTGTTGGCAAAGAAGCGATTCGTGGCTTGAACATAGCATTGGAGGAGACACCAAAACGAGGCTGAGGATATATATTCTTTCTTTGTTCTCTGTCATCTCTAGGCAGCAGAAATTTAGTTAGGGACAGAAATTATCTATCTATTTATCTATCTATGGGACAGCAGCAATGCTCTCAGTTTGAAAAAAGAGTACATTGATTTTATTTGCATATGTATGAGTGTTTTCTCCAATGTTTTATCGGTCATTTCGGCGCATAAAATCAATTAGACATTGGCGTTCTCGACAATTGAATGATCTTTTATGGAAGCATTGCAAATTCGTCATAATTCTCTTCATTTATAAAACTATGTGTGCAATTTCTAATAAACTGGGACGAAAAAATTCTATATTCTTAGGAAAAAATGGGAAAATTAGGTTATTCACATGTCCTTTCTCAGAAGCTTATATCTAAAAACGATTTGCTTCGAAATCTTCCTAAGAAAGATAAAACCTTTGGAGCAAAACTGACAAAAACCTTTAATTTTTTTTATGATACCAGTGTTAGTATATAGTCATCCACAGACTGATATATATAGTCATCCACAGACTGATTGTTACGTTGAATCACAAATCTGTGTGGCTAGATAACTAGCACACTTCAAGATGGGATTGAAACCTGCTAAACTTTACGTTAGACTTAGTATCATTCCGTTTAGCGATCAGTCGACATATGTCAGCTCGGGTATCAAAAGGCATTATGTAATAGCTTTCGTTTATTTACATTTTGCCTTACCGGATACCAGTGTGTTCAATTTATATGAAGAGCTTTGCATTACGCGCGTGGATGCCATCGATTCCTTCGCCAGAGTGCTCAATCCCTGTTTTGTTGTATCACAACTCTTTAGTGTGGTTAGACACGTAGGACGTTTCAAGCTGGGATTGAAACCTGCTCAAGATTGATAGATTACAAAGATACATAAATAATAAAATGATAGAATTTTCTGTCATTAACAAATTTTTCACAGTTGTTTACTAAATTTTCTCTATACTTCAACAAAGAGTAGACCCGAAATATTTTATGTTTTATTTCATTTACGCGACTGTTTTAACAGGATTTAACGAAAGATTTAGATTAAGATTTAATAGAAAAAGCGACAAGTTATTTTGAATTATATATATCCGCCTTGTCAGTGAGAATAAGAATACACAAATTGGATCCCCTGCAGAAAATTAAGATACCCCACAGTAAAAAAAAAAAAAAAAAAGAAATCCTCATGTAATGACGTTAAGCTACAACTGGTAGTGGGACTCAAATTCTGGGTAGTGTGGATGCTTTTATTGCCATTACTCTCAGTTCTACTCTGATCTGAATTAGAGATCTATTTATTGATCAAATAAATTTGAAAAGTATTCGAATTCGATAGGAATTGTTAATGCCCTATAACTGTAAATAATTTGCATTGATAATATTTACTTCAAGAATATATATATATATATATATATATATAATGCAAAGGTCTACCGAACTGAGCACTTCGGTATCCAATAGCGCAAAATGTAAATACAAGAAAGTTAATATACGTTAAGTTCCCGAGTTGATGTTGAGTCGCAATCAGGCTTAGGGGTATGTCATCAGCCTGATTTAAAGTTAGCCGGGTTTCTATTCTATCCTGGAGCATCTAGCGTGTTTAACCACACTTAAGAGTTGTGATACGACCAAACAGTTGATGACAGTATACATGCATACATATATATATATATATATATATGTTGTCATCTCATCAAGACTTGCCGGTTGCTAATAGAA
Organism: Sepioteuthis lessoniana; assembly: GCA_963585895.1. NCBI lineage: Eukaryota > Metazoa > Mollusca > Cephalopoda > Myopsida > Loliginidae > Sepioteuthis > Sepioteuthis lessoniana. The sequence goes on from OY757911.1 coordinate 39,396,289, forward strand.
CAGATTTCCTTGACTTTGTCCCATTATCCGTCTCAATAGTTCACTGTTCCTGGCAGGTCCTCTCGACTGCATCCTGAATCCGCACAGTGCTGATATATGTACATTCTTGCTAGTTGGCCAACCCAAGCCCGCCAATGTGTAGGAGTCCATAAAAGTACGTCGCCTATGAGTTCGTCCTTGCTTCTCTAGCAGCACCCTGCATGTCTCGTTCGTCGTACTTGGATTGTTTGTAATGATAGAAAGTTGTAGCTGCACGGCAATTATTTTCCGTATATCATCATCATCATCATCATCAAGTTGTTCTGACAGCATGGATTTTCCTGACTCTCTCTCTCTTTCTCTCTCTCTCTCTCTCTCTCTTTCTTTTCGTCTGCCCCTCTCATCCATCGTTCCAAACAGGTCTTCCAAACTACATCCTGAGACTGCAACACTGGCACGTCCAAGTCTCAATGTTGATAAAAGAACGTAACTTATGAGTTCATCATTCCTTTCTCCAGGAATGTCCAGCATGTATTGTTCCTCTTACTAGGATGGTTTTTGTGATGGGGGGTTAAGTGGCCGTAAACCTGTTGTTTTGTGGGGTGCTGCTCCCAGTATTTATTCAAAATAACTCGAAGCATTTGTGTGTAGTTCCTATCTAACTTTTTTTCTATGCCTTTCGTTAGCGTTCATGTAGTTCATTAGTACAATATTGATAGATACCGCCTTATTTTATCGGATTGAGCATACTTGCGTATGATCGATAACCTATCGATAGCAGTCCACACCTCTAGACGTATATTAACTTCACTTTCAGTTGATGAGACACTAATGCCGAGGAGCGTGAACTTGTCTGTTAATTTCAGATGCACACCACATAGAGGGGTCATGTACTTAGTTTTATTGCCTTCTAGTAGAAGCCAAGATACCAACTCCAAACTCTGTTGTAGAAATTCGGCTTGGGTAGGTGTATTTGCAAAGAGTGCCATAACATCTGCATAGTTTTCGTCTGTTATAGTATCAATATTTAGCATTAAGTCATTTTCTTTTATTAGATATATCGACGTTCAAAGTACGTAGTCTAGGCAGATTATAAACAGATATGGTGCTAATGTATCTCCTCGCAAAAATCCACTGACAATGTCGAAGAAGTCCGTATCTCCATCTTGTGAGCGAACCACTGGCTTCGTATTTTCATAAAATATCATTATCTCGGAAACAGTTATTTTGGTGAGACCATATACTAGACGCATTTGCTACATTTTTCATCTGTGTATGTAATCAAATGCGTCGGGGAAATATGCAGACAATTGTGTTGTCTCGAGTTTTTTTGCACGAAATCTTTTGATGATTCATCGGATGTTGTGGATCGATTTTCCCGAAAAACTTTCTGATTTTTCCAAAGAATTTATTTGTTTTCAGGTTTGATACGGTTGAAAAGCAGAGAATTATATACTTTAGCTTGAAGCTACAGAAGTAAGAGTTATGCCTCTGTAGTTATATGTGATTCTGATTTCACTTTTATCAAGGAAGGGGAGGATGCAACCTTTTTCTATCTCTTTATTAAGTTTTGTTTATTTCTGAAGACCTGCCTAGGGCGATGAACGATAGGGAGGAGTGGCGAAAGAGGGTCAGGGATATCCGTGCTGCCAGCACGATATGATGATGATGATGATGATGATGATGATGTTTATTTATAGCGTTGTAAAATCGAAGAAGTAAGTCATTAAATTTCCTAGTCTTCCATACTTATGGCAGTATTTCGTCGCGGCCTACAGCTGTTAACTTTCGTCAGTACTACGTAAAGTACTTTCTCTGTAAACTGTCTTAGTTGGATGTCTAGTTGCCTGTTATTAAATTTGGGAATAGGTTTATCAGTGACTTTAAGGGAATTTCCAAATAAATTCTTGGTTGTTTGACTGGTTGGTTAGGTTTTATGGTTTATCAACCATTGTAGGTTATTTAATACCAAACCTTGTTTATACATATATATTGGGTATACATGATTTGTTAACATATTTTGTTGATAACATTTTTAAACGAGCCTCATTTTCTGCACACTGTCAAATAGTTTTCAAGTGTTGCTATATAAGTCATAATTTAGCAACAGTCATTTCTTTGCTCACATATTTTGTAGGTAATTTCATCCTTAAATGTGTCAGAAGTAATTTGTCTGCACACTAATATTGCTACTGTTTCTACAGTTAAACAGTTTCAATTATTTCACTCTAACACCAACAATTCCTCACGACATTAATCAATTGTTTGCGCACAGTGAAGGGGTTACAAGTATTGCAATTTAACACAAAGTATTCTGAGGAACTCTATTCATCCATTTTCATGCAGTCAAACAGTTCTAGGTATTGCTATCTAATACTAATAGTTCAATTTAGGCACACAGTTAAATAGTTTCAAGTCTTGCTATTTAACACTAATAATTCTACACGGTATTATTCATCCGTTCGCGCACAGGTAAGTGGTTCAAACTAACAGCTCAATAAAAAATCTGTCGTTTTTTTTACACTCAGTTAAATGATTAAACAGTTCTAGTTCTAATAATTCAATGTAGCATCAGTCATTTGTTTTCTCTCAGTTTAAATGTCAAACTGTTATATTTGACCCATAGATAGGACCCTATCCGGTGCAACCACTCCGGGTCAGAATGAACATCGGAACGATGGAAATGAAGGGGTACTCCAAATTCCCCAATGCTCCAGCATTACTGAAGCCTCGACACCAGATTGTTTCGTGTCATATCCAGGAGATGCGTTGGAGGAGTCTTAGCCCTCTACTTTCAGTGTATTCTACAGCCCCAACCAACTGGGCTGTAGATTCTTGAAGTGTTCTTTCCATAACTGTATTTGGTGGCAGCTTTTAGTTTTCCAACCAATCACTTTCTTTACTATCTACCGTGCTATTTGTGATTGCATATCTTCTAGCAAGTGTTTTATTTTATTGATCTGACCTTGAATGTATAGTTGTTGTTCTTTTTGGCATGTGTTAGTTCTCTCTAGGCTTTAAGTTTCTGCGCGTTGGCATTTGTTGGATTCATTTTATTAAGTAAGGATGCTATTTTCATGCTATCTCGTTTTTTCCTAACTTCTAGTAACACCGATGGAATGCTACAGTCGGCTCTTGGTTTTGTTAGTATGCACTCTGCTGCTTCTTCCATGTGCGCAGTTACGAAATTTTCGTATCCGTCATTCAGAGTATGTGTTTCACATATATCCGAAAAAGTATCAAATTTGTTTATTACAGTTACCGTACATTCATTACTTATATCTCTATTGGTAAGTGAGAACAAGTCGTAACGTGTGGTTTTATGTTTGTTTCTTATTTCTACGAAGACTCAAGTGTATCTTTTCAGCGACGATTCAGTGATATTTCTTAAAAGAGGAGTATGCCTCACAGTTCAGAATGTTATTCATCCATTTCTTCTATATGAGTATCTAATCTAATTATGCCTTAACATTATTGCGTAACTGTAGGTCCATAGTTTTCCCTCTCTTTTTTGGAATATAGTATTAAGGCCTGATTGTCAGTTTTCGAGTGAGAAGTCAGCTAGATATTCGGCATTTTAATTTAACGAATGGTTTAAGCAGAATTTGTTCTTTTCGTGTTTGTTTATTTGAGCGTTTATGTCTCCACCGATGATTAGAACAGTTTGTTTAGAAATGTGTCAGACAGTGGAAGATAGTTCGTTGTAGAACGTGATGATGTCCTATGACGACATTGATGGAATTTTTTAATGCAGATACTGAGATAAACGTCTATCCATGACTAATAGCATATTATTTTATTTCTAGTTCGCTATTGTAGTATATATGTTCATGTATGGATACTATGTCTATATTATGCTCTGCTGCAGACGCTGTCAGTTTTGGTAACGGGTCCATTCTATTTAAAGTCCTAGCTTAAATGTTGCTATGTGAACAGTGCTTTTGAATCTAAGTAATTTTTGTTTGGGTTAGAGTTCGAGTTCTGTCGCTGATTTTTCAAACACTAGGGCCAGAGCTTCAACCTCTGCAGAACAAGCCTCTATTTTCCCGCACGAAAGGCGATGTGGTTTGAACATTCGATTTGAATCAAAGTAATGGAAATCTTTCGTTGACTTTTTTTTCATTTCCTCGTTGAAAGACGCCACCTTTAAATGAGTAGCAGTAGTTTCCTGACTGAGCTATTTGATCCAGGCCGTTGACCTGTGATGTTATTCCATCCAGCACCAGGTGAAGCTTGCTTGTTTCACACCTACCATGCTGTTTTCCATGGTTTTCGGGGATAAAAGGAAAGGTTCACTTCAAATTTGATAGGTTTTAACTCAGTTAAAGTCCAACTATACATTCTGTTTTTAAAAACCTGTTAGTTTTATTTTAATTTGTCACCGGAATTTATTTACACACTTTAATTGTTCAAAGCAAGAACAATTAGATCTATTTTATTTGTTCATGTTTAACACTTTAAATTATATAATTTCTAACTTCTCCATCTGCTACTGATTAGCAGTTTTTATTTTATTCGATTCTATTTAATTAATTAATTAATTAATTTTCCCTAGTCAAACTAACAAACATTAACATTTTGTAGGATAGACATAGTACTTATTCCCCACTAAAATTCAAAGAAAATATGCAAAAGCTCATATTCTTCTGTTTCGGAGAAGGGTGTGGTTATCGTTTAGCGTAGCCTTCCATTTACGTCTGTATTTCACTTCCTTTGCCTTCTCTGGTCAACTACACAATATATATATATATATATATTACATGACCTTAGGTTTCATGCTTTACGTATTCGTCAGCCAAAGTGGAAGGTTATCAAAAAAGATTTAGAAATATGGTTAAATTTTAGATTGAAGGGGGATTTTATATATATATATCTATATATATATATATTAGTAATAATATGTGGACGAAAAGAAAGTTAAAATATCAGAAACATACTGTATAAATGTATTGTTCTCTGAATCAGGAGTTACTACAACAGCGTATTCAACGCGGGCTACACAAGATCAAAGAATATGTGGAATTTGTAGCCGCTTCGGAATGGCTATGTTTAATGAGGCTTGTTCGGGGAGTAGTGAGTTTAATTAAAAAAGATCTGCTCTGCTCTTCACCTGTCTTTTCTGCAAGGAATGGTCGAGTTCTTGTTTGTATTTTGGTTTCTTGAGATGCAAACATTTTCCCAACTTCTTTCTGGACGAAAGAAATTGTACTTTTCATATTATACTGACCGACGCAAATGCAAGAAATTTCAGTTTTAATATTACTTTTTATGAGTTTTCTGTCAATAATCAGTCAAAATACGTTTGAATTTTGAAGTAAGAGGATAAAGAAAGTGGCTGACAGGTATTTCTCATGGCTTGCTTCTGATACGAACTAGACTCTTCGACTTCATCTTCATCTTCAAATGATCTCTTTTAAGTCACCAATATCTCCTTTCTAATTTGACACACACCAGTCTTTTTTTAATATTCTAAATATTATTATAAACCTTTGAAAGGAGCATATTTTCTTACTGCAAAAACCTTTCCCCTCAATTCTAGCTAACTATCCATCGTGAGCTTCAAAGTATGGCCGCTACACTGTCTGGTATTGATGATTTATTTTGTCTGTGTATGAACCTACCGGCGATTTTGTTTGTATATTTATTTATTTATTGAGCCGCACTTTCATTCGTTCGGCTTAGCAGGAGTCATTCTTTTATTTATTTATATACTCATCTAAAACAAGTTTAAAACTATGCAGTACCAGCCACCTTCTGACATGATTTAACATATAGAGATTTAGACAAGGAAAATTTGAATTAATCTCTTATGGATATGATCTTGTTCACCCCAGAAATTATGAGATTAAAAACACAACCAAGAGATGGGACACTAACAAATACATCTAGTGTGGATCAGTTTGGACCCGGAAATAAAAGCAACAAAGGACTGACTCTATTTCCTAAAAACATCTTGTAGAGCCTCAACAACAAATGCAGCTTAGTGTCATGGTCGCGAAGCTTCCGTTTTCGTTTTTATTTTATTCTATTTTATTTATCTATTCCTTTTATTTATTTTTATTATATATATATATATATATATATATATATATATATATATATATATATATTTGGTTGGGATATCTTTTATCCCTGTAAGGGATAAATCAGAGAATTCGAGGATGGTGAGACGACAGCATGTACTTGACGAAAATAACCTGCTAGAAAATTATTTTTTATTTGAAGCAGAAGATATTCTATATCCTTTTTATGGGACAATGGTTCCACTTCAACCAAATTTGATGCAGATCTTCAGGGCGTCGACAGTAGAAACTTTTATTTACTTCCACTTTGATTTTCTTGAATCTAAACTATTTCGGGTTGTTGTTCGCAACTAAAGTGCAGTGTCATGGTTGATTTTGAAGACATTCTTTGCAAGTATCTAATGAATTTGGAAGTTCTGAAAACTTTTCGGCATGCCCGAATCCATTTTATAATAGTTACTTATAGAAGTTAAAGAAAACATAAGTGTATTTAACTAAGGCTCAAATATGTTGAATAACACTTATAACTTATAACTCTAAGTTAAAGCTTTTTGGGTGAAAGTGAAAAATTTTCAGCACTAGAAAGACATGGTGTGCGGTCGATGTTTTAAGTAGTGTACAGTTGCTCGTGGGATCGAGAAGAGAAGGACTCAACGTTTCCCGAGGACGTCATCGTGAGGTGAAACGCAGCCTACCTCAGTATCAGAACTTTGCTCGCCATGACCATTTGCTAAGACGATAACCAACAGGTTACATGGGTCTCTTTGCATCGTACATACTTTTTTGATAATGAAATAATTTGTATTCTGATGACGTTTGAGAAAATATATGATTTTCAATTTGTATTTTATTTCTCAGATGTATATAAGTTAAGGTTGCGTAGACAACGATGCTTGTTGACCGTCAGTTTCTCGCCTTTTCATGAATACCAGCCAGTAGAATAGGACAAAATCAAAATGAATGAATGTTACCTCTTTGTGGCAATCTCATTATTGACAGTTTCATATGCATTAAAAAATAAGCAAGTTTCATTTGAGGATTGCATTTTTTTTAAATACATGAAACTGAAAGTAATGAAATTTTACACAGAATACTGAGTAAACATTCATTTGTTTTACTTTATATACATTACCAGTCAAAAGTATTTGGCCTCTCTCAAGAATTATTTCTCATCAAAACAGTGTTATTTTCAATGTAACAAGTTAACCACCACAAATGTTTTATTTATTAAACTAAATACAAGTCTTCTTCAGTATCTTTAACCATAATATAACCAGATATTTTTTGAAAAATTAATTTGATGGCGTTTTTCTTCTTTAGTACTGAGCCTGATTATACTGTTAGAAGATATTAGGAAACGGGACTAAACAAGACCAAAAGTAGGACTGGTAGACTAAAAACAATAAGAGCAGAGGAAATTTCATCAGTCAACAGTTTGTGTGACAGAAGGCTGGCAACTCCAATCATCACTGTACAACTGAACCAATGTCGTATAAAAATACGTCAATATCCACTGTGAAGAGAAGACTGTGTAAAACTGGCCTATATGGCAGGATTGCTGTCAAGAAACCACTGTTAAGGAAGAAAAACAATGTCAAAAGGCGCTAGTAGGCTAAAGTGCATTGATACTAGACAACAGTGCAGGGAAATAAAGTCCTTTGGACTGAAGAATCAAACTTCAATCAAATGTGTCTTTGTGATTCAAAGAGCTGCCACCCCCTGTATAACACCAACTGTAAAGCACGAAGGAGGCTCTGTTATGATGTGGGAGGGGCTTTTGCCAATTGTAAAGTCGGGGATTTGCACCACTGCAGCATCATGTGATCCTATCTGGAACGCGACTTGTGGGTCGTCAAGGATTCATACTCAGGCAAGATAATTATCCAAAGCATACCAATAGACTCTGACAGAGATACGTTAAAAGATAATAGGAACAGTACGTCTTTTAACTGATGTCTTGACCAGCGCAATGGACTTCAATCCCATTGAAAAAGTGTGGGATCAGCTTGACCGAAAAGTCAAAGCTAAACAACCCACACGTGCGACTCACCTCTGGTAACACTTGCAGGGCAGAGTTGTCTTCAGTCTACCTCTAGTCTTGGTAGAAAGAATGCGGAGAATCTGTGAGGCAGTGATAGCGGCCAAAGGAGGCGGAGTCATTTTGATGAATAAGAAGTTTAAGTCTTTTTTATGTTCTTTGGTTTAATTTGTATTTAATGTGGCTTAGAAAAACTTGTATATAGTAAAATAAATAAGACCATTTTGGTGCTTAACTTGTTTCATTAAAAATAACACTTTTAGGATGAGAAATACAAAATTTTTCAGGTGTCCCAAATACTTTTGACTAGTAGTGTATATAACTAAAAATGAATGAATGCTGTTTGTCTCTCTGTGTTCTATATATATATATATATATATATTATAGAATTGATAGAAAAATTCAATTTAGTGGTTTCATTATAAATTTATTTCAGGTCTACGGTGATCCTCTTCAGATGGAAAAGGAATACAGTCGCGTATTTGAATATAATTTAGACAGGAGAAAACCTGCCAAAATTATATTCAAATACACAACGGTATTCCTCCGGCGAGAAGAGAATTCAATAAACTTTTTTATACTTTCAATTTTTTAATTAAAAATTTAACGGTAGAAATATCAAGATATATATTATCAAATATAATGTCTATACGTTTCTCTTTTTAAAAAACCGTTACCTCTAATTTAAACAATAAAGAACTTTAAAAATCGTGAATGCTGAAAAAATCAATTGTGACTTGAGACTCAGTTAAAATGATGAATAAAACAAGAACCCCTAATATCGTAGAAATTATTGTGCGTTATAAAGATTAAATAATATAAACTGTGTAGTCTAAAAAATAATAAATCAATGCAAATATTAATTTACTAAAAGTCTATTTCTAATAATGGAACATATCGTAAAAATTCCTTGTTATTTTTATTAGGAAAAATTAGCTTATCGGTTGTTAAGTTAACAGTAATAAGTAAAAGATTAATATTGCAATATATATTTTATGAATATATTGTACTGATTTACCAAATATATATTGTATTATGACTCTTTTTTTAAAGAAAGCATTTTCATTAAGTTTCTTTATAAAATTAGATATATTGGAAGAAATATATATTTAAATTAGTTTATTATTTAATTTGTTTTTTGATCATATATCAATATATCCGAATTAATGATTTTTAAATATATTTGATACAATTAATAAAGAGAATAAATTATATAAAGAATTTATTTCTACACCTACATTTAATTATCAACTCATTGAAAATATTTCAACATGAGTACGCTGCCAAAGTCAACTTTCAAATTCTGCACCTACTATATATATATATATATAAAATTTATTTCTATTTTAGGTTAATCCCTAAATCTATCTCTGGCCGAATGAAAAAAACTCAAATGATACAACTTAGGAATAAACAAATAGATAAATTGATATTTCGGGAAAAAAAATTGAAAAAAAAGAAATGACAAAAAAACATACGTATTGTATGAAAAAAAAAATCAGAGAATATCGTAATATCTAGGCAAAAGAAAAAAACTCTGAGAGAGAACTAAGTAAACGAACAAATTGCTCGATATAAGATAGAGCAAATATAATACAAATACCTTATGGGTCAGACGAAATATACCCAGGTTTCACCTTTCCGGATCATCAGGATGAAGCTGACCCAACATTTTAACCATGTCACCTGCGTAGTGCAAGTGAACATAATTATAACTTCATTTAGTTAATGTTTTCCCATTTTTTTTACAAATATGATTCAAAGAGACTGACCGGTAGTCAGAAAGGTAGACAGAGACGGCAAAAAAGATGGCTTGATACCAAAATGAAAGAAAGAAAACAGAGAGGAAATATAGGAGTGAAAGCAACGAATTTATCCAAATATGTTTATGAATAACAAATATATATACACTTCTAAGTGCGTAGTTATTGTTAACGAATGACTTCATGAAAATAATATATATATATATATATATACTTATGTGCAGAACAGAAAGAGTTCGTGCTTCGGTGCCTGTTTTTCCGCCTGTGTAAACGTTCAAATATATAATGTCAGCAGCTTCAAATGTTTGTTTAAAGCCATCTGCACAAAGCACATAGTCACGTGCGTAGCAACATATTTGTACAGTTTTCCTTTGTCAGCGCTTTTTGTAATGGTATATATGACGGAATCCACACACACACACACACACACACACACAAACACGCGCGCGCGTGCACAATATATATATATATATATATATATATATATATATTGTTCTTTACATTACAAACGGTGCGTTATAGTACCACACCTACAGGTTGTATTGTTTTGAGAGGTAAAAACTCATGTTGGGACAGCCAGAAAAGATTTTGGGTGGGATGTAAAATGTTGATCGGTCCATCAATATGCCACAGATTTTCCAAACAACATTCCTTATTTTTTTTTTTTTTTACTTATTGTCGACTAGTAGCCATATTAAAGCTAGATAGCCAAATTATTATTTAACAATAACTTGTGGTGGAAGAAATGGAACTAGAGCGAAGTGAACAGCAAATAGCCTCATTCAGCATTTGAACTCCACAAGTCGAGTCTATTTCCTTACGATGACATCAGTTTCGTCACATGCACACACACACACACACACACACACACACATATATATATATGATCTTTACCTTTTGTATGTGTGCACACGCGTGGATGTGCTTTATTTAACGCCTCATAAAACGCACTTTTTTTCAAAAATGTCCCAGAAAATCACCCTGCGTTTTGTAAGGTCAGGGGTCAGTTTTTGTTTACAAGCTAGTAGAGTTCTAGTGCTGAAGTGAGCCTTAAATGAAACTGCAAACATCTCCGCAAATGTAAACAAGGTGATAATCGCTTCTAAACCAAAAATAGCAACTCTTTTCTAAGGTAAAAATGTATAACAGTTGTAATCACCGCTACTTCTTACTCAGTTGGCTAGGACTGTAAAATACATCGTCTGTTTTTCTGCTGAATGGTAAGACCCCCACCAACGAGTGTCCTGATATGACACTAAACAATCTGATGGTGAGGGTCAAGTAATGCTGGAGCTTTGGGGAATATAGAGTACTCCTTCATTGCCACCGCTCCCAGGCCCACTCTGGCCCAGAGTGGTAGTACCAGATAGGGTCAAATGGAACTAAACTGCGTATTTATGCTAAACTGAATTGTTTGAAAAAGAGCTGTTTTGATATTTAATTGAAATGTTTTGTCATTTAACTGTAAAAAACAATACTTATACTAAATTGAATCGTTTAAAATTTAATACAGCGTTAAATGACCCGAAAAAGGTTGATATGCCGTAAAACAAAACAACCAACCAACTACAAGTATTTCATGTACTGTAAAACTAGTAAAGAAAAAAATAATTGACGATGCTTAGTTTTGGTTTTGTTTTGTTTTATGGAATATCAAATCTTGTAGGCTATTTAATACCAAATCCTATTTATACTTACACATATACGCACACATACACGTACTTGTGAGAGAATACGTTGTGGACAACATTATTTTTAAACGAGCTAGAGCTCATTTGTTTGTATACAGTTTAATGGTTTCACGTATTGCAAACTCTAAAAAGCCAAGATAATTTAAAATATTGCAATCTAATACTAATTATTCTATTAAATAGTGATCATTAGTTTGTAAACAGTTTAAATATTTCCAAAAATTAATAATTCAATTTAATATTAACCTTTTTTACAGACAGTTAAATGATTTCAAGTATTGTTATTCAATATTAGTAATTCTATCTATCAATATTATTTGGGTCGGTTTTATGATATATCAACACTTGTAGGCGAGTTGATGCTAAATTCTTTTTATACACACATATCAAATATATATGATTGATAAACACATAATTTCAAGATAACATTTTTAAACAAGCCAGAGCATATTTATTTGCACACTGTAAAAAGTTTCAAGTATTCTTCTATAACACCAATAATTTTACTTATAATTAATCATTTTTAAGCACACAATCAAATGGATATATATATATATATATATATATATATATATATATGATTTGTAAGGGAATACTTTGCAGACAATTTTATTTTCAAAAGAAAACCAGTTTGTTTTCACACAATTAAGTGTTGCTAATGTTTGCACTCTGTAAAGTGGTTACAAGTATTGCAATTCCGCATTGATAATTCGTGAATTCATTCATTTGCTCACAGTGAGATACTATTTACCAACCCCTCGGCTCGGGCAGGATATGACACAAGGTCAATTTTTAAGCGGAGTTTAACAGGTTTGAATTCAGAGTTTTCCTTCTCCTAGACTAGTTGCCTCACCAAGGCTGAAGAACCTAGTCCGTCCTACTATTTACCCATAGCTGGAGGGAGAATAAGGGGGTTCATACCTTTCCCAAGGGTATTTGCCCGAAAGTGAATGTAATAGCGCGACTGGAGTACGAACTCGCGTACTACGATTCCGCAGTTCATCGCTTTAACCATTACACCACGAGGACACAGTGAGATGGTTGCAAGTATTGCTATGTGGTATGTTCTCGGAAAAAGGCATAAAATAGAAGACAAATACGTATTAAGAGAGAAGAATAAAGGTTATATATTATAGTAAAACAAGTAATACAATGTCACCAGTGAAGATCTTGCTACCTACTACTTTATTTCCTTTGTAAAATACAAGGGAGAGCATAAAGCTCAGACGTTTTTGAGGGGAAGGGTTTGAGAGCGGGTATGCCTTATCTATATTTTCTAAGAGGCCCTAACTAGCCACATTCACCGGCTCATTCATCAATACTATATATAAGCAGTCATCTTTCACCAAGCACGCTGCAGCCACCAAAATACCTCATTAGCTCTCTGAAAAAGACCTACTAAAAAACGCCGAATGATTTTATCTTCAGAAATGATAATCTTCAAGGATGTGATGCGGATGGGAGAAAAAAAACCTGAAACGAGAAAAAGAAACGAAAGAAAAAATCCCCGTTTGGTTGCCTTCCCATCCCCCTTTTCGATAGGGAAGTTAATTGTTTTCCGGTGTCCGAGAACACCGAAAACAAGCCGGACCTTCCCTAAGCAGCTCTTGCTACCTACTCCCTGAGTGGATTACAGTCAAATATTATACCCTTATTGGAAAAGCCCATTGTGTATCGAAACTAGGGATGATACTACAACACTATGTAATACTAATAATTCAATTTTTACACACAGCTAAACGTTTTCAACTATTACACACTAATAGTTTTATTTAAACTCAGTTTAATGTATCCAAGTATTCCTATGTTATACCATTAATTCAATTTAGACAAAGCGTTTCAAGTATTGCTATTCAACACTAATAATTCTATCCAACATTACACATTCATTTGCTCACAGCTAAATGGTTCCACGTATTGATATGTGACAGTAACAATTCAATTTAACATCAGTCATTTGTCTGCATTCTATTGTCATATATTTCTATTTAACACATAGATAGGACTTTAGCAGATGCTATCACTCCCGGTTAAAGAAGACTTAGGATTAATGATAATGAAGAGATACTTCCCATTCTCCAAGACTGGTGTCTCACCATCAGATGTTTTAGTGTTATATCCAGGCCATTCGTATGGAGGTGTTAAACCTCTGCAGAGATACAGTCAGTCTATTCTACAGTCCCAGCCAACTGGGTTGTCTATTTATCAAGTATTCCAATGAAATGCAAACAATTTGTACATACTCTTGTAGTTTCAAAAAACAAATGATAAAAATAGTAATCAGTAAATGACTGAATAGTTTTATTTGACCCATAAATGGGACCCTAACAGTACTGCCACCCTCAGTCAAAGTGGACCTGAGAGTAATGATAATGAAGAAGTACTCCACAAAACTTTAAAAAAATGACTAACTAGTCACCTAACAAAAAATGACTAATTATTCACCTAAAAAAAGGGATTCAACGTGTCGTTCATTTCTCTCTTGTGTTTTGCTTATCGACTGCGTTGCATAATCGGAAAAAAATATGTTATCTACTTTTCTTGTCCTCCAAACTTCAGTTGGTATTTTGTCGAGGTCAGCAGCTTTTCTATCATTAATTTTTTTCAATACTAGGCCAAGTTCTTCCTCCGTAAAACGTACTTGTTTGATGTCTCCTGGGTATTTAATTGACAAGAAACAAATTATATCCTGCAGAAATTTTTACAGATATAGACTACATAAACGACCTGGCATTTCTCGCAAATTCACTAGCCCAGGCAGAATCGTATTTCATAGCCTAGAGCAAGCAGTGGGAGGCAAATAAAACGAAGTACATGAATTTTAAACATAAAGGCACCATCTCCACTTCAAGTGGCAAGTTTCTAAAATTAGTAGACTAGTACACATACCTCGGTAGTACACATACATTATTTACTGAAAGTGATATCAACTTACACCTGGAAAAGGCCTGAAATACTATTGATAGGTTACCGATTAAATGAAAGTCTGATCGATACGGTAAAATAAAAGGTGATTTCTTCCAAACAGTCAGTGAGTTTGTACTACTATATGGATGCACCATATGAACGCTAACAAAACGCATAGAAAAAAAGGGTCGATTGGAACTACACAAGGAATTTCTTGAACAAATCCTGGAAGAAATACCCCACAAAACAGCAGCTCTGCAGTTACCTACCTCCCATCTCAGAAACCATTCGAGTTAAACGAACATATCCACGGTACTAGGACGAACTTATAAGTGGCGTTTTCTAATGGACGTCCCAGTGTTGGACGACCAGCAAAAACTTATCTGTTCTATGCGGACACAAGATGTCGCCTAGAAGACCTACTCGGAGCGATGGATGAAAGCGATGGATGGCGAGAGAGGACGATGCTGCTAATGAATATATATATATATATATATATATATATATATATATATATATATATATATATACGGCTATGTTTTGAAATGGGAAAATTTTAGAGGTCCGTCAAAGTATATGCGTGAGAAGTAATATCATTCTAGATGTCAATACGATCAATCAAATTTATAATCTGTAATCAAATTTCAAACTTCTAAGAAAACATTATAAAGAAAATAATTTCTTCAATTCAAAATCTACAAGTGAAATTTGTCAGCATTAATGCACCATCAAAGTAAAGTTGAACTTCTGAATTTTAATGCATTTAAATCCACAGTTAAAATATTTTAATGATTTATGATGATTTACATATATATCGAAATAAAACTTAATTAAATAATAATAATAATAATAATAATAATATAGCGAAAAGTGAGTGCAAGGCGAGACACGAAATTGATATTAGACCGTATGCACAAACCAGAATCCATCCTAGAGAATGACACGCACAGAATTCTCTGAGATTTTGTGATACAAACTGATAACAAAATAACCAGACGATATGATAGTCAACAAAAATAAATAAATAAATAGATAAAAAAAAAAGAGAAACTGCCAATTAGTCAACTTTGTAGTCCTGGTGGACCACAGAGTCAAATTCAAAGAAAATGAAATGAAAAATAAACACTTGGTCTTTGCCAGAGAACTAAAAAAAAAGGCAATGGAATATGAAGGTGACGGTGATATCAATTGTAAGTGGTGCACTCGGAACGATTCTCAGCGCTTTGGTAAGGAGACTGGAAGAAGTGGCAATTAGAGGACGAGACGAGATCATCCAAACCATGGCATTGTTAAGATCGGCCAGAATACTGAGAAGAGTCCTAGAGACTTGAGAAGATTGGCTGTCACTCATACTCCAGTGAAAGATCATCAGCTTATGCTGATATAAAAAAAAACTTGCAATAATAATGATAATAATAATGCATATGGAGTCGATCAGTCTTCTTCATAGATAACTTTCGAAGGATGAAGGTGGTAAAAAAAAAGTGGTAAGAAGTTTTTATGAGTAAAATGCATTGAAAGCAAAGTAGCATCGGAAAAGATTAATACCAAGGGGAAAAAGCAAGAATGAAGTGTTACATGGACTTAAGTTACAACTTAATTGTCTGAAAGGTATAAGTATTCACTCTTTTTATTAACTATTAACTTTTTGTGGTCCGCTGAAATGCCTTCTTCCACTGAAGAATATCAGGCTACGTCTGTGTCAGGATCACAAATAGTAATCAATTCCTGGATCTGGAAAAGCAATATTTTAATCATGAAAATGCCTCATCGAAATCCAAAACCAAATTAACGTGGAACTGAGATTACAGATTGAAGTATAGTGATCCGCAAGTGCTCCCCTGATAGCCAACATGGGGGATTCGATAAGTACCCAGCTATTGTTGGCTGATATAAGTTCAACCAAAAGTTATGAACGAAAAAAAAAAACAAAAAAAAAAAACTAGAGAGTAATATAGAAATGTATTTCTGTGTTGGGGTGTTGCCGCCAGGACACACCCCACAAGACACCAACTGTATGGCCACCTGCCTCCTATCACGAAAACTATTCGACAAACCAGACATGCAGGACACTGCTGGAGAAGCAGGGACGAACTCATAAGCGATGTACTCTTATGGACCCCCACACATGGCCGTGCAAAAGCAGGACGACCAGCACGAACATACATTCAGCAACTATGTGAGGATACGGGATGTTGTCCAGAAGACCTGCCTGAGGCGATGAACGATAGGGAAAAGTGGCGAGAGAAGGTCAGGGATATCCGTGCTACCAGCACGACATGATGATGATGATGATGATTTCTGTCTTATTTTAACAAAGATGGTATAGAAAAGGATTATAAAAATTTGAATGGTATCCGTTCTATTCAATGCAACAAACCAAAGATTTGACCAAAGAAAAGTTGGTTTTCTGACCATGAGATACTAGAAACGTGTGCACATGTAAGTCGTGAAGAATATGAACAAGATCCCCTAAACCAAATCTAAACACAAAATACCGAAAACCAAAGCACCACAGACTCCAACACCACAAGACTTATGTAAATACAAGAAGACAGAATAAATTTAGATTAATTTTTAGTTTAGTTTTAATTTGATTTGGTTTTATCGCATATTAACTTTGGTAGGTTGTTTAATGTCAGATCCTCTTTATACACATATATACTAGATGATTTGTAAACACATTTTGTTGATAACATTTTTAAACAGGCTTAAGCTCATATTTTCTGCACACAGTTAAGTGGTTTTAAGCATGTATTTCTATTTAACACTAATTATTTTATTCAACACTATTCTTTCGTTTTCACACATTTGAATAGTTCAAAGTATTGCTATGCATCACAAACAATACAATTCAGCAGCAGTCATTTGTTTACACATAGTTAAAGGTCAAACAGTATTATATTGAGAAAGAAAATTATGACTGAAAAGAAGACTACACTACCATCCTATAGGAACTGAGACTGAAAAAATAATTAAGATAATAACGCCAAGTCATGACGTTATACATGGATTCTCGTATAAAAAATTCTCGCCCATCCTAACAGACTGATTCTTTATCGGAGTAAATGCCTACAAGAAGTATGTATACCCGAATGATTAAGGAGAAAACCACTCGGAACAAGAACCACCACCCCCGAAAAATAAAGAATCATCCCCAGCAACTATAGACAGATAACCTGTCTACCTGATATGTGTAAAATACTGGCCACATACATTAAAGAAGAGGTCTATTTTCTCTCTTGTATTTTGTGGACTATTTCCGGAAGAACAGACAGGATGCCACAAAAGAACAAGGGAAACAGTTTATCAACTCTACATAGATCAACACGTCCTCAAAAAGATCAAAACAAGGAGGAAAAATTTCGCTATGGTTTGAACTAACCACAAAAAGAGCAATCATATGGTCCTTCAAACATGGATAATGAAATGTCTGAAATGTTTTAAATATCCGACAAAATCATAAACTTTGTCACTAGTAAGTGGAATTAACAGCTGATGGAAAAATATTAGTAGAAATAAAAATCCAGCGAGTTATCTTCAAAGAAAACTTGCTCTAGTAACTATTATTTGTTATAGCAATGATGGCGTTCAGTCACATACTTAGGAAGTGCATTGATGGCAGCAAACTAATAAAATCAAAAGAAAATGTCAATCTTCTTAAGTATATTGCTGACATCAAGCTATTTGCAGAAAATGAAAGAGAACAAGTGAATCTGGTACAAACATAAAGAATATATATAGTCAATATAAAGAGATAGAATTTATCAGGGAAAATGTGCCATGTTTATCAAGAAAATTGAGTAGAGAAACAACAGTAAAAACAGAATTCCCATATAAGGAAAAAATCAGAACACGGGGAGAAAAGGAAAATTACAAGCATTTTAGAATACTGGAAGTTGACACCATCAAACAAGCGGATATGAATGATAAAATAAGAAAAGAATACCGCAGATAAACGAGAAAACTCTTCGAAACTAAGTTCTGCAGCAAAAATCTCATCAAAAGGATCAATATTTGGGCAGTACCGCATGTAAGATACTCGGGAACATTCTTAAAATGAACACGGGAGAAACTCAGACAAATGGACTAAAGAACAAGAATATTGATGACTATGCTCTGGGCTTATACCCGAGAGATGACATCGACAGACTGTATGTATCAAGAAAATAAGTAGAAAGAGTATTCGCCAGCACTGAGGACAGCGTAGACGCATCATTACAAGGACTCGAGGAGGTGTAATGGCTACCATGGTCAGAAATGTACACGACGACCCTGGTTCAAATCAGAAACTAGGCTGTTTGCATTTCACATAGCGCTAATACCCTAGGGAAAAGTGTGAATCAAATGTCTCGCTCAAGCTATACATAAATAGAAGGGCTGATTGAGCTCTTTAACCTTGGCATGGCGCCTAATCTAGAAAAAAAAATCTGCATTCAGATCTGTTAAACTCCACTTAAAAACGGAATTTATGTTGCCACCTACTCGTTGGTTGGTAATTACATACAAGTACTTGAGGATTAAGTAGGAAAGAGCAAATAAAGACTAATTAGAGCCGCCAGTAACAGCTTTGGCAACATAAAATCAGAGAGAAAATTAACAAAAACTAGGGGAAAATGATAAGAAAACAAATTTATGGATAAACTAACGAAATTGCACTTGAAAAAAACCTGGACATGGTTACGAAAGGGGAAATTCAAGAAAGAAAGCGAATATCTTCTAAGAGAAGATGATAACAATGCTAAAAGGAACAATTATGAGTGAGAATCGATAATACACAACAGAATAGCAAGAGGAGATTAAGTGGAGAAAAAGATGTAACAATTAATTACATAATAAAGGGTTGCAGCAAACTAGTACATAAAGAGTACAAGACAATAAACGTCTGGCTGGGAAAGATAATCCACTGGGACTTTTGCAAGATATTGAAATTTGATCATAATACCAAATGGAACAATTACAAACCAGAATCAGTTCTAGAGAAGGAGACCCATAAAAAATATTTTGGATTTTGAGATACAGACGAACGACCTAATCCTATCCTGAAGACCAGCCCAAGTGTTAATAAATTGGCTGTCTAGTTAATTTTGCCGTTCCACCGGACAATAGAATGAAAATAAAAGAGAGATAAAACATAAACGAATACTTGAACCTTGCCAGAGAACTGAAAAACCCGTGGAAGATGAAGGTCAAGGTAATACCAACTGACGTTAGTACGCTTTGAACGGTTCCTAAGAGCTTGGAGAAGGGATTGGAGAAATTAAAAATCTGTAGGAGAATAGAGATTATACAGACTATAGCATTGCTAACTCAGAAGTCCTAGATAGTCCTGGAGACCTGAGAAGACTTGCAGTCACTTAGACTCAAATGAAAAACCATCAGATAGCGTTAGTGTAAAAAAGAAAAAATCAAACCACGAAAAAGAATATTTTGTTCAATTAAAGCTTCATTAAAAAGTGTATTTTTTGTTAAAAAAATTTCCACTTCCAATACACTTTCTGAATTTTTGACTGCCAAACTTCCACTTTAACGTACGCGAGAAAAAAAGACAATTTGTCGAATTCTGCAAAAAAAAAAAAAAAAACTGGAGTCAGGTTAAATAGTTCTTTTACTTTAGTATTATTTTCCAGTTTTGCTACGATTTCCTGAAAATGTAATTATCACTAATTGCTAATTAATTAACTCTTTATTCTCATGTAAATCATGTAAATTAGATAAGTCCAACCGGTGGGTCTAGAATACTCCGACTATCTCCATGCAGAGATACAATCCACCGAAAAAATGGAGGGTGAAGTGATGAACCACCAGTTATGGAACTTTTGCAAGGTAGATTTACCCCTTCGTTGGCGTTATTTGTCACTGCCTTGTCACTGGACTTGACACAAAGTCAATGACCCGAAGGTCGGCTTATAGTATGGGTTAGGAGAGGGGAAGGTTGGACACGAGCCGAGACTCAAACCCTGCTGGACTATGCTAGTCATCGGCTCACTTAGTGCAATGTGAGTCTAATGAGTCTTCCTGGACATGAATTCAAACATGTGTTCAAGAACGAATGCAGGATTGCAGTTTAAACTGTAATCCTGGTCCAGTTTAAACTGGACCAAGGGGTCCAGTTCTATACAATGCTATCAATGCATCTTGCCTACCCGGAGGTGGCCCAGCCGAAGCCAGGAGCCTTTCGGCCTCGAGTCTGCCATTTATCATGAGATACACCGTCCGGCATGAATGCCTGATGGCCCATCTAAAAGGCCGACGTGCAAAGCCAAAATGTTGGCCTTATCTACGTTTTATCTCTTTCTTGGCATTACCTCCTAGTTCACTCTGACTGGAAGAGGTAGTACCTGTTAAAATTCAATCTATGATTCATTTAGAGTTTATTCATTACTAGGCTTAGTCTTTTTGATGTCTCTGTTTTTATCAACATATCAACCTTTGTGAGTTATCTAATGTCAACGCCATCCTTATAGACTGACAGCAGTGATACTATTTTACCCATGGCTGGTGGGGGATAAAGAGATTCATACCTTTACCAAAGGTTTTAGTTCGAAAAAGAGAACGTAATAGCTTGATTAAAGTTTGAACTCGTTTACTTCAAGGCTGCCGTCTAGCACTTTAACCATTATGTCACATTGAGTCCTCCCCATAGATTTCGATGATGAATAATACCTAATGATATCTATTTTAATTTCATGATGTTCAACAAAAAATAATAGTAACCCACTACTCAGCTTAATACTACAATATAAGATTTTTTTAAGCATATTTCATTTCTTTTATTCAGTTCTCTCTCCCTCTCTCCTTTCATCTTTCTCTCTCTCACTCTCTCTTTCTCTCTCTCTCTCTCTCTCTCTATATATATATATATATATTCCTTTTCTTTTCAATGTGGAGGGTAGAATCCCCCTAAACAATAATTTTCTTGTTTAAGATGATTTTTAAGATATATTTTTGTATCATAAGTAATTGAAGAATATAACTGTAAACCTGGTGTTCGACTGTGTGACAGACAACAAAGGGTCTCTAACGATAAGTGCGAGAAACGGTCACACATGAAAATTGAGGATTATTGAAAAGAGTCAGTCGCAGAGCTAATGGCTGAGCGACAAGTAATAACCTAAATTTCAGGGATAAAGACCACGCAACTTTTAGTGAGAAATGATTTGTAAAACAATAGAGTTCCTCTTCATCTACTCAAGATGACTACCTCTTTTCTTCCTGATTTTGGACCGGTCCACAGAGCTGTTGCAACATCGACAAAAAAGAGAGTGAAATTTTTTCTTGACCACATGTCTGACTTTTTTGTATACCTGGTATGAAATCATCGTCCTCGCTTCATCTCGTCTTCATTTCCGCCAACTTTCGTCAAGACCCATGAATGCAACACTTTTTCTTACTAAACTAAAAAAATTCATAAGTCTAGTCGGCTGAGGCTGTAGAATACACCGATAGCATCTCTGCAGAGGGGTAGGAACTTCCTGTCCTGAATATAACACTACACAATCTGATGGTGAGACTCCAGCATTACTGGAGCTTTGGGGAATGCTATTGCCATTGCTTCCAGATCCACTCTCACTCGGAGTGATAGCGGCTGAAAGGGTCCTGTCTGTGGGTCAAATAAAACTGCGTGACATTTAAACTGAGGGCAAACAAATTATTTATGTTGAATTGAATTGTTTGAAATATAACTGTTTGACCTTTAACTATGTGTAAACAAATGACTGGTGTTTAATTGTATTGTTAGTGATTTATAGAAATACTTTGAACAATTTAAATGTGTGCAAACGAATGAATAGTGTTGAATAGAATAATTAGTGTTAAATAGAAATACATGCTTAAAATCACTTAACTGCGTGCAGAAAATATGAGCTTAAACCCGTTTAAAAATGTTATCAGCAAAATGTGTTTACAAATCATGTATATTTAGTATATATGTGTATAAAGAGGATTTGACATTAAATAACCTACATAAGTTAATATGCCATAAAACCAAGCCAAATTAAAACTAAACTAAAAATTAATCTCAGCGGTAGCTTTTGAGACCGTGGAGGACAACAAATGAAATACGACTATGCAGCTTCCCGCAACATTAAATGCAGAGTTTCAAAATGCTCCGACTAGTGGAAATATATATGTATTCATCGAATTCATCCATCACGAACAGCATGTGACACAAGTTCAATTTTTCAGCGGAATCTGGCTGGTTTGAATTCAAAGTTTCACTTTCTTCTGGACGGGTTGCCTAATAAACGCTATGGCTCAGTCGGTTGGGGCTGTAAAATACACTGACAGCATCTCTACAGAGGGGTAAGACACACCCAATGATTGTTCAAGATATGGCACTAAATAATCTGATAGTGGGGAATTTGGAGTACCCCTTCATTCTATTGCTTCCAGATCCACTTTGATACGGAGTGGTAGTACCTGATAGGGTCCTATCTATGGGTTAAATCGAACTGTTTGACATTTAAACTGTGTATTTTGACATTAAGCTGAGTGCAAACAAATGATTTATGCAAAATGAATTGTTTGAAATATAACCGTTTGATCATTTAAAATGACTGATGTTTAATTGAATTGTTAGTGTTAAATAGCAATACTTGAAAACATTCAACTGTATACAAACAAGTGATTAATAGTAAATACAATTATCTATATTAGATCGAAATGAGCTCAACCATTTTACCGTGAGCAAAAAATAACTAAATTAATTAATGAATAAATTAAGCTTGTTTAAAAACGTTCTCCACAAAATGTATTAAAAAATCATATACTTGATTTATACGTATAAAAAGGATTTGGCCTTAAATAACCAAAAATGGTTGATGTACGATAAAACTAAACCAAAATCCCTCACAACTAGGTTGATTTTTGTTAGCAGCAGCATATTTGTTTCACCGACGCATACGAATGAACTCAACCTTTGAACTCAGTATATACTTTCAATTTCTCTTCATGTCTTGTTTACTCAGCAGTAAAGAGATATCGCTTTTATCTACTTTTGTTGTTAGGATTATCTTTTCACCACCAATAATACAAGGAATCTTCATTTGACTGGATTTCGTCTCCTTCACCAAAACTTATATGTTATTTCCCCAGCTAAAAATTTAACTTCTTTTCTTTCAATTGCCATTAATGAAACTAAATAGTTCTCCTTCCACTCACTCCCAGCAACTGTTTTACTGCAAGCACTATCCAGAACAGCAGCAGTGACTGTTTATCCTCAAGTGAGTAAGCACCTACTTTGCAAGCTTCACTAACTTCATCGTTTACCAGCACTTTTGATGTTTCAAGAGCATTTGCTGCAGAGAGGTAAGACTCCCCGCAACGAGTGTCCTAGATATGACACTACACGATCCGGTGGTTAGGCTTCAGTAATGCTGGAGCTTTACGGAATGCAGAGTGCCCCTTCATTGCTTCTGCTTCCAAGTCCACTCTGACTCGGAGTGGAAGCACCTGAGAGATTACTATTTATGGGTCAAATAGAACGAAACCGTGTACTTATCTTAAACTGAATTGTTTGAAATATAACTATTTTTACATTTTAACTGAGTAAACAAAAAAAAAAAAAAAAAAACTGTAATCTAACTAATGCCTGGGTGTAAACAAAAATCAATGTACTTATGCAGAACTGAATAGTTTGAAATAGAACTGTTTTACATTTAACTATGTATTTATATTAGATATAAGTGAAACCATTTAACTGCGTGAAAAAAATGATTTCAAGCTCGTTTAAAAACACTAATCATATATTTAATAAACGACTGCTGTTTAGTTGAATTATTAGAGATACATCACAATACTTGGAACAATTTAACTAAATTTGACTCAACTGAATTGCTTGATATAGAACTGTTTATACGTATTAAAATATTTGGCATTAAATAACCTATAATTGTTGATATGTTATAAAAACAAAACAAACCAAACTAATCAAAGCTACAGAACCCAGACTGCCATAGAGTTTATTCATATTGGTTTGGATTCAGACTTTACCAAATAGCATTAGTGGGAAGTGAAATGCAAACAGCCTCGTCCAGGATTTTGAACAGGAATCACTGATTCCAGTCCCTAGGTCGATAACTGTTACGCTAAGCGTGTCTTCTGGTTGGAATAAGTATGTTCAATATCAAGGGGATTATTTTGAAGAAAATTAAGAATTATCCATTGTTCAATTCAATCTTGCAAAATGCACGTTCGGTATTGATATTTTCGAACCCTCCTCGTTTGTTTTTTGTACACTTATATATATATATATATATATATATATATATATATATATATATATATATATATATATATATATATATACTGTTTTAATCACCTATCGATGTCCTTGAATTTTTAATATTTTCTAACAGAAAATGTATTGTTCCGGAAAAGAAACAATCTATGCTTTAAAATTAATAATTTCCTTTTCTGACTTACAAGCCAAAACATCGATTTGCACTTCATAATTATTTATTATTTAGAGTCATTTGACAGTTTGGTATCTAATAAGAACAAGTAAAGTTTAATAATCACTGCATGCGTAAAGATTCTTTTTTATATTTTCTTGTATTTGCCCCCAAAATATTGGGTGGATGCACCTGCGACTTTTGATAAATTGTCTCTTCCTAAACATTAATTGGATTCCACTGGACCGATACTGAGTCCATCTGCCTCCGGGTATTTTGTAACTGAAAGGAAGAATCTCTTTACCCCGAGCAATGTTCAGTGAGCACTGGTGAATTAAAGTTATAATAAAAAGCAGATCAACCAGAAGATACGAAAATTTGTCAAGGATGAATGTATTCGGATGGAATACATAGAGTTATATCGTTATCATGAGACAACGATTCTTCTCTTTCTGGGTGGCCATTACTTAAGCAAAACTCGTGGCGAAGGGTGGCGTAACGGTTATCGCCTTAGAACGTAGACACGGCGAGCCGAGTTCGAATCCTGGATGAAGCTATAACGCCTCCTCCCCTGCTATGGATAAATTGTAGGGTAGACTGAGTTCTTTAGTGTTCGTACGGCAACCTGTTTAGAACAAGAAACACTCGTGCTCCGCCGAAAGATTTGGCGCACTGAGAAATTGAGTTGCACACTACCTGTGACGGGGAGGCAGAACAAATATATTTACAAGGAAAATTCTTTCTTGGTCTCTACATACTTCATCGAACTATAAGCTATCAAATAACTGATTTGTGATTTCTCTCGAAGAAAAAAGATTTCCAGTCTCGATATTTTGGAACACGCTTCGCTTATCTATATATCGATATTACAAAGTAGTAACGTACATACAAAAGTTACATCACTTTTGTAATAGTTCCTCCCCTGATGATGGCCCAAAGTTGGGCAGAAAGTATAATGGAAAATACATCAATCAATTGCCGCCGAATATTATAAAATCAATACGGCAATATGAAAGGATCAACAAGAAAATATGTAGACAAAAAATGTCTCTT
The DNA here is from genome assembly GCA_963585895.1 of Sepioteuthis lessoniana. NCBI lineage: Eukaryota > Metazoa > Mollusca > Cephalopoda > Myopsida > Loliginidae > Sepioteuthis > Sepioteuthis lessoniana. Next base: position 39,422,137 of record OY757911.1, read on the forward strand.
ATGTTCAACGAAATTTGTATTAAGTAATGCTGCCAAAATATATATATATCTATATCTATATATATTTACCAAATGCTCCGCACGAGCAGAATGTGACACAAGGTCAATTCTTTTTAGGCAAAGTTTACCAGGTTTAATAAGTCTGAATTGGCATGATGGTTAGAATGTTTCCCAGTGCTCTAAGACACCAGGGTTCAATCCCAGGTCGAGTCATACTTAAGACTCAAAAATGGTACTTGATACCTCCTTGCTTAATACTCAGCATTATAAGGTATGGGTCAAGTTTAAGTGGAGCAATCCAGAGTAAAGAGTAGCGCCCTCTCCTACACCTTGGTGTAGTAGTTTTTGAAAAAGGGAGCTTTCGCCTCGCACTTTACAACATTTTTCCAACTCCATACATATATCCTTTAAAAATTTAACGTATGCAAAATTAATAGTATTAGTATCAAATGCAAAATTTACCGAATTACCCCGAAATTGTTACACGTGGATACGAAAAGTAAGGTTGCGGATGTTAACTTAGACTTAATTGTAGTAGTAAAATGAAAGTGAGCCGAGGCTTAGTAGGGGAGGGGAGAGAAAGAAAGATTGAAAAAAGGGTAGAGAAGCAAAGGTAGAGGAGTAGTTACCCTATCATTAATCAGCAAAAAAAAAAAAAAGCGATGACTATATTTCTTGAGACAAAACAACTTTTTCCCCACTATAAGGAATTTATCCCCAAGAAATACATTTTACAAAACAATTCTATGACCTCAATTGCATATATTTCGCTATGCAGGTAGTTATACACTCAACTCTTTAACACAATTAAAAAATAAACATAGAATAAAAATAAAATAGAGTAAAATAGCATTAAAAAAATGAAGAGTAGGATTAAAATAAGTAAAAGATTTACTCGTTCTTGTTGTTGGACCGTAACGATCAAAAAATAATATAAAATTGTTTATTAACGAAATACCCTCATTTGGTATTCGAATTCAAAGTTCTTTTCTTTTCTATTCAGGTTCTTTTCAGGCGACGTATAGTTTGTCTACAGCCGGGGAAAATACTCTGTATATGATGTTGATATTTCTTTCTCTCCGTGGCTTGTCTTGTCGATTCTGTAGGTTTGTCTTCCGAGGAATTCAAATTTCGTGTTGAATTTCTTCGCAGTCAACAAAAATGTCGTCTGAAACCTTCTCTCAAAGAGTAAACTGTGGTATGTAAAATTGTTTTGCGGAGAAAATACATATATTTGGTTTCTCTACAGCTTTTACTCTGTTTCTTTGGGACAGATGAGTCTAACGGAAAGCATCTCAAGATTTTCGACCCGGCTTAACTTTCAAGCATTTGCTGAATGGTCGAGACTCTGCCCTGCAAACTGACCAATTGACGCGTATTAGACTGTTTCCAGAATACGCCAAAACTTAATCCAAAAGGATAATTTACCCAGGTCATTCGCTTTTATACTCATAGAGACAGTGACGGTTCAACTTTAAAATAATCCAATTCTTGACTGCCGAATTTACAAATTCCAAATATATATATATATATATATATATACATGAAAATGTACCTCCTATGTATATTTATACATATATGAAAATGTACAACTTTGAAAAAGCATGAGGTCTTTAGAAGATAATATCATTTAAGGTTAGAATTTTTTGCAAACGTTAATCGTTTCAATTTTTAAACATGAATATATTAAACTTTCATCGGAGCGTTTGAATATGTGATGCATGCTCTGAATTTTATTTGAACTAGATACAGAAGATACAACGTCACACCCAGATACCGTTTAATATTTTCACGTTTCAGTAACCAGAATATTTAACGTTGGCAAATGATTAAAGCACTGAATAAAATCATCTTATGAAGAGACCAGTGTTTTTCTTGTTTGAACATTTCCATAAAGTCAGATTTACTTGAAGTTTCATATATATATATATATATATATATATATTCTATTTTCAGGAATAAAGTACTTTGAATTGAACATATCAATGAAGAAGAAATGTCCTCAACTTAACGATAGAATATGAAAAAAAAAAATTGTAATAATTCTAGCATTGAAAGATAATGACTACTGGGCCACTAGATGGCATTGTCCAATCTATCTTTCTCCTTGGTAACATGATTGCAGTCCGTTTCCTGTCTTGAAGAGGTTAATATTTAAAAGAGACACTCACCCGAGGTGGAAGTGGCGGTCTATTGTGATTCGAATCCTAGTATATGTATATATATATATATGTTTGTGTGCGTGCATGTGTGTGTATGTTAACCCTAGCCATTCAAAGAGGAAAATAAGCACGAATCCTGAAATCCGTTATGCATATAAGTGTGTACTGATTATATATATATATATATATATAATCAAAGTAAGTAAAGTTGGCGATCTTAGTCTAGGGTGACCTGAAGGCTCCCTTTTCAAAAGCTACCTCCCCGAGGTGTAGAGGAGACCGCAACTCCATTCCCAGGATTGCTTCACTTTACCCTTGATCCTTACCTTTTTGTACTGAGTGTTAAATAAGGCGGCATCAAGTAACATTTTTTTGAGTCTTTGATATGACTCGACCTCGGATTGAACCCCGGCCTTCCGGACCATTGGCGAACATTCTACTCATTAGACAATGTATGAGTAATGGATTTCGGGATTCGTACTGCTTTTCTCTTTTGATGGCTGGGATGTGAACTCATTACAAGTGATATTCTGGCTTGGACAAATTCCTGTTACAAATCCATGTGAAAATATTCGGAGTATAATAAAACACAGTCTTCTAATGAAGATACGCTGTGGGAAGAAATTTTGAATGGGAGCAAAAACATTTCAGTTGAACAATATAAGAAACTAACAGATCGCATGCCTAAAAGTATTGTACGAAGGTGAGAAACTGACAGTCACCCAACGCCGTTGACTCTGTGCCTATGCTATCTAAACTTGGATCTATATATGCTCTATTACGGATTTTGAGCTCTTATTATTTATGAATGTAGGAAATGACAAAACAGTATATATATATATATATATATATATATATATATATATATATATATATATATATACCATATTTCTACAATGAAATAAGAAAATAAAAATAAATAAAATAGAGTTAGAACTATTGACTCTGAGTTCCACGTGACCGATCTTCAGGCGAGCTTGAATCGACATATCTGAAGTCTGTTGAATTCAACAAGATTCAAATGAATATCTGTTTTCAATGTTATATATAAGTCATATAACTATTAATCTCGTAACTAAATGTGGCTCCCAATTACAAAGTCAATATTTATCTCCACGGTGATATTTAGCTACTATTACCAATCTTTTATCCAATAAATTGCAGCAATTCGAAAAACTTATCCTGTGATATTTTTCCTCGAAGCACAATTTACAGTGTTTGATCTCTCATTAGAAACATCTACAATTTTCTTTTCAAATAGACCACTTAATATTTGATTCGTCCTTATACTTTTCTTTATATTATTAGATGCACTTTAAGTCTTGTGCCATTGGCGTATTGTTCATTCCTGAAGAAAACTTCGTGATTATTGTATCTCTTTTTCCTCAATATAAATAGAATAACACACAAGATATGGGTGTCTGCAGTCCACTTAAATATGTGAATTGATATACAGCTTAAACAGGTGATTTGTTTATAGTTGGTAAGACTTCTCTTGAACCACCCACACTTTGGCGGATGCTCTGAAAAAAGAATGGTGCTTGAGTGTGCCACAAGTTATTTTACTACAAAATTACATTGAAAACTATTTTACTATAGAATTAATTGAAAAATTTTATTAGCAATTTGCAGAACCTGTCGTGGCCCAGTGAGTGACTGGGGCTGTAGAATACATACACTGCATCTTTGCTGAGGGATAAAACTCCCCCAACGAGTGTTCTAGATATGACACTAAAGAATCTGATGGTGAGGCTTCAGTAATGCTGGAGCTTTGAGGAATGTGGAGTAACCCGCCATTGCCATCGCTCCCAGGTCCACTCAGGCCTAGAGTAGTAGCACTTGGTAGGGTCCTATCTATGGGTCAAATGGAGCTAAACTGTGCGCTTATGCTAAACTGAATTGTTTGAAATAGAACTATTTTGACGTTTACCTGCGTGTAAATAAATGAATGATGTTTAATTGAATTGTTTGTGATACATAACAGTACTTGTTGACTAAACAAATTGTTTGAAATAGAACTGTTTATATGTATAAAAATAGATTTGACATTAAATAACCTACAGTGGTTGATATGCCATAAAAGAAAACCAAACTTACCAGTGAGACTTTTAAAAAATATATCAAAGTTTTCATTCAATGTAATGATAGTAGACACAGTAACATGGCAGATACATATTAATTATTATTTATATTAAATAATAATAATAATTGAATACAAAACCTACAAATACTTAGACATCTTGGAGGCTGACACCATCAAACAAGTGGAAATGAAAAACAAAATGCAAAAAGAATATCTCGGGAGAACTAGAAAACTACGAGGGACAAAACTATCGAGCCGAAACCTTATCAAAGGAATATATTACCTGGGCTGTACCTCTCGGTAGATATTCCGGACCCTTTCCCAAGTGGACCAGACATGAACTTAAACAAATGGACCAAAGAACAAGAAAACCTATGACCATGCATAAGGCATTACGTCCCAGAGACGGTGTTGACAGATTATATGTATCAAGAAAAGAATGAGGAAGAGGTCTTGTCAGCATTGAAGACAGCGTTGACGCATCGATACAACGACTCGAAGACTATATACAAAAACTCGATGGAGGACTCATTACAGCCATCAGAAACGATACTGATAATACGATGGACAACAGAATGACATAACTAGGAAACAAAAATGGGAAGGAAAACAACTCTCTGGGCGTTTTAAACGACTAATAAACAACATCTCAAACGACAAAACCGGGACATGGCTAAGAAAAGGAAACTTTAAGAGAGAAACAGAATCTCTCCAAATAGCAGCACAAAACAACGCCGTAAGAACCAATCATATCAAAGCGGGAATAGATAAGACGCAACAAAATAGCATATGTAGGCTATGCAGTGACAGAGATGAAACCATCAATCACATAATAAGCGAATGCAGCAAATTAGCATAGAAAGAATAGAAGACTAGACACGACTGTGTGTGCAAAGTGATCCATTGGGAGATATGCAAGAAATTTAAATTTTACCATACGAACAAATGGTATATTCACAACCCAGCATCTGTCCTAGAAAATAATACTCATAAACTCCTATGGAACTTTGACATACACACGGATCACCTAATCTCAACTAGAAGACCAGACCTAATAATAATCAACAAAAAAAAAGAACTTGTAAAATTGTCGACTTTGCAGACCACAGAATAAAACTGAAAGAATATGAAAAGAAGGGTAAGTACTTCGACTTTGTTAGGGAATTGAAAAACTATGGAACATGCAGATTACAATTATACCAATTGTAATTGGTGCGTTTGGAACAGTAACTAAAGGATTATTAAAGGGACTGGAGGACTTGGAAGTTGGCGGAGTCATGGAGACCATCTAAACTACTACATTATTGAGAACGGCCAGAATACTGAGAAGAGTCCTGAAGTCTTGAAGAGACTAGCTGTCACTTAATCTCCAGTGAAAGACCATCAGCTAACGCTGATGTGAAAAACTCTAAAGGAGTATATGATAATAAATTATATAGTGCTTATTGTTTTATAGAAATTCATTGGAAATTATTTACTGTACATTATTATAAAATTTCTCATGATTTATCGGATTTATTTAACAAATATGTCAAAATTGTCGATAGATAGATTATCTGTTCGTTGTTATCTCTTACTTTTGCTCCGTAAAACTCATTTTCTAAAGCTAATTTATTTTCTTGTGAGCATTCATTCGAACAATTTGTTAGTTGAGTTCATTATTTTGCTTGGTAATTTTTATAATTTTCTGCTTGTAACTTTCTTTTATTTCATGCATATTTTCCAAACAGCTATAGCCAATTTTTATTATATATTTGTTAAATGTTTTATGCAATTCATTTTATCGCGGGAAATGCTAATCATTCAAGTGTTTAAAAAATTCGTGGTTATTTTATCAAATTATCCCTTGCATTGTATACTTTTCCATCTTTAATTTAACAGCCTAATATATATATATATATATATATATATATATATATATATATATATATATATATATATATAATTATTTATATATATATATATAAGAATCATAGGGAAGATAAAACCTTAATCATTAAGAGATTGGAATCGGTGCTTTAAAATTATTAATTAGGTGAATAGTTTTAGATATTTTATTTGCCAAACACGCAATTAACTTATTACAAAATCCGGAATTCATTTTTTACTAGCTTAATAGAATTCCCAAGCTTTCTTTAAGTGATTCTCCCAAGAAACTTTGCAGATTTGATTCCTCCTTGTTCTCTTTATCATAACTAAGTCTCCCGCTTCCGGCGTAATAAAAAAAAAACACCTGCAAAATATCACGAGTCAACCAAGACTGAAATGATGAATTCTAAATGATGTGATGTTCCGAAAATTTGCTACATACACAATTTTAGATTTCAGCAAAATGTTTATTTGGTTCTATTTTCTTATTTAGCGACACTTTAACCCCTTCTGGGTCATTTAATGTCGAAATTTTTATTCAATTTTAACTCTAGTTTTTATAAAGTAAAAGTATTGTTCCTTTTCTATAAAAATATATTTTGCCAACTACTCCGTCACGGGCAGCATATCACAATTAGTTAATGTTTAAGAGGGGTGCAGCTGATCTGAATTGAAGAGTCTTCGTTCTCCCAGACTTTTTTGCCTAATTGAGGCCAAAGAACACAGTCTGTCCTACTGTTTACTTATAGCTGGGGAGAGAAGAGAAGGGTTCATGCCTTTTCCCAGGGGAATTAGTAGGAAGTGAAATGCAAACAACTTAGTCTATAATTTGAAATATATCGTATATTAATGTCTTTGAAAGTATAGATTTTTTCCAAAGAATATGGTCTCTTGGGTATGACACTAAACTGCATCAGATGATGAGGCTCAATTCTGGAAGTCTGAGGGGAGTGAAATACCACTTCATTGCCATTACTCCCGGGTTCGATCTGACTCAGAGTTGTACTGTCTATGGATCAAATTGATAGATGAAAATCATTAGTATTGAATGAGAATTAATGAAACTACATAACTGTGAACAATTAAATGATTATTATTAAATAAAATTATTATATTAGGAATACTTGAAGCCTAACTTTTATTTTTAGTTATTTGAAAATATATAATTGCTTGCAAATATTTGGTGTAATTCTGGAATTCGTGAAACCATATAACTTTGTGAAAACAAATTATTCTTATTTTATTGACATAGTTAATTCAAACTCTATAATTGTAAATAAATCATTAATATTAGATATTTAAAAACAGCCTGAAGTAGGGACTAGAATGCGTAAAGGGGTTTCCAGGGTGTATATTTTCTTAGCCCCGTCCCCATGGGCAGGATGGGACAAAAGGTCATTTTTTAAGCAGAGGAAATAGTAAAGTAAGTAAAGTTGGTGACCTTAGTCGAGGGCGACCCGAAGGCTCCCTTTTCAATAGCTACTGCACCAAGGTGTAGGGGAGGGTGCTACTCCTTTCCCTGGATTGCTCCACTTTACCCTTGATACGTACCTTATATTGCTGAGTGTTAAGCAAGGAGGTATCAAGTACCATTTCTAAAGTATGACGCGACCTGGGATTGAACCCGGGTCTTCCGGGCCATTGGCGAACACTCAACCCACCAGGCCAATGAGCCGGTAAAGGTGACTAATATTCAGTTATTCTTCTCCTAGACTGGCTTCTTAACCAAGGCTGAATAAGCCAGTCAGCCCAACTACTTTACTCTTCGCTGAGGGTAGATGAATTGATACCTTTTCCAAGGGCATTCATGCGAAATGAAACGCAAACAGCCACGTTCAACCTTAGAACTTGTCTCAGATTCCATTTTCTACGTTCCGGAATATATCACTAAACTGCAACAGATGGTGAGGCTTCAGTTTCGGAGCTCAGGTGAGTATGGACTGTCCCTTACTTGTTATTGCTCATTGGTCCAAATAGATCTGTTCGATAATTATTCATATTCGATACTATTATGTAGAAGAATGTGCCAATACTGACCCGTGTGGTTTGAACACTGATCTCCAGCCAACAAACACAGCTGTTGAAATGGATTGTACTACTGGGGTCACGTGACTAGAAGCGGTGAATATATAAATCGGTCGGACAGAAGTCTGAGATAGGTGAAGCGTTGGGGGCCTTCGGGCTTTTGACCTTGTGTCAAGTCGTGTCTGGTGGGAGGCAGCGACAAATACTAGGTGAAGCGTTGGATTACGAGTCTCTATTATAAGAATTGCGTTGGCGTTCCAAACTAAGTATTCGCCATTGAACTAGAGTGAAGAGATTATAAAGTGTCTGCCAAAATTACCCCATGAACGAACATTATAAACATGATGACGAGGAATCGTTTCGAACTTATACCTAGACGATAGAGAAAAAAATTTCGTATCCTACAAGAATTGATTGAAATATTCAGCGAAGTACAAGGAAAAAGAACGAACTTAAATCAATATCTCGAATGTTGGCACTGCAAAAACAATAGTAGAGACTGCAGTTTCAACTACAAAAAGATTAATATAAACAGCAAAATAAACAACGGGAACTACAGTTACAACAGCATAAAGACCAGCTGGAGTGACTATCCCAATTAGAGAAACAACAGCAAATGTTTTTGGAATGTAGGTTAAGAGAACTACCACGGAAAAACGTCTGATTCATTCACGCGAGACGCTATTGTGAATTTATTTATTATCCTGACAAGGGAATAACTTTTTAGTCATATCATAAAAGATACGATAGGGTCTTTAAAATGATTGTTTGCATTGGAATGACGAAAAGAAAACCAGATTATTATTAAGGAAATTGTCCCCCACCGAACACGAAAAATATATCTCTTTTATTTTGCCAAAATAACCAGGTGAAATAAATTTTGAAAAAACTATTGGAATATTAACAAAATTTTCAGAGACACATCATTGTTGAATCCGCGGTGGAATTGTTTAAATTTAGTAACATGTGACGACGATAATTTTGCCACCCTTGCAGGAGTCGTCAATCGAGACTGTGAGAAGTTTAAGTTAAATGAGCTAATTTGCGACACATTTAAATGTCTGGTATTCGTTCAAGGCTTGACTTCAAACAAGGACACAGAAATAAGATCTAGGATTTTAACTAAACTAGAAATGGATTCAAAATTAACTCTCCAGAAAATAGCTGAAGAATATCAGCGTATGGTCAATTTAAAATTACATATTCTAGGATTAAGGAAAGAGACATTTCCAAAATATACATAGCGTCCGACCATCTAAGGAAAAATACAATTGTTTTTCAACTCTCAGCGAAAAAGTAAAAAATTACAGTACCCTCTCAATACTTGTCACGGTTTTGGTGGTAATTATTTTAAGAGTGATTGCTTCTTAAGAAACAAAAAAATTCAACCAATGTGGAAGAATAGAACATAAGAGTACTCGCTGCAAATAAAAAAAAAATGGAGGAGAAATAAAAAGTATGTCAACAAAGTACTTACATTGGGTAAAGTCGATAAACGAAAAGAAATTAAAATAGCAAGTTTTTGAAGGAAACACCTTCGAAGAGAAAATTTGTTTTTGTCACAATTAACAAAATAAAAATACAATTGGATACAGAGTCCGATATTGCAATAATTAATAAAAAGACTTGGAAAAAAACTGAGTAACCCTAGGTTTGGTTTGGTTTGTTTAATTGCATATCAATCTTTGTAGGTTATTTAATGCCAAATCTCTTCTCCTAGAAGAACAGTAGGGGTACTATTTAACCCATAGATGGGAGGATAAGGGGGTTCATACCTTTCCCAAGGGTATTTGCCCGAAAGTGAACGTAATAGCGCGACTGGAGTACGAACTTGCTTACTACGATTCCGCAGTCCATCGCTTTAACCATTACACCACGAGGACACCCCCTGAGTAACACTAGTTTATTGACTACGTGAAAAGTTGCTCGTAGTGTGTCAAAAAAAAACTAAATCTTTCAGGTGAGTTTGTCTGTAACATTTATTTCGTGAAAAAAAAATCAAAAAGCAGTGGTACTTGTGTTAAAGAACACAATGAATTTATTCGGAACAGATGGCATTGCCGTATTCGATCTTAGGGACTTGCCAATCAATTTGTTTTGTCAGCAAGTAAACAGTCACCACAAGCAATATTACGGCAACGATAAAAATTCAAAACTAGATTAAAAAGAAAGTTTCCAGAAGATGTTTTTCAGAAGGTCTTGGACGTGTACAAAAGCAAAGGAAAAAAATTTAAAGTTAAATAAAATGCAACACCAGTACTCAGACGGAGAAGGAATGTAACTTTTGCGGCCTTAGATCCAACCAATAAGGAATTGGAAAACTAGAGAATTCAAGGGTCATTTCTAAAGAAGACAACTCCGAATGTGCATCGATGACAGTTTTTCGCGAAGAAAAAGAATAACACAATCCATGTACGTAATGATTTTTCAACAAGGCATAATTATAGCTTGCAAAATTATAATTACCCTTTACCAAGTCCGAAAGAAATTTTCGCTAAACTAAATGGTGGAAATTTTTTCTAAGTTGGACTTGTCGGGTGCCTACCTGCAAATACTGGTAGAAGAAGAGTGTTCGAAACTACTGACTATTAATACTCATAAAGGATTATATAAATTTAACCGTTTCCCTTTTGGGATAAAAGTAGCTCCGAACATTTTCCAACAGATTATTGATACAATGTTCTTTGGGTTGGATTGTGCACAAACATATCTGGATGACATACTGATTAAAATTGAAACCAAAAACCAGTATATGAAAGACATAAAAGTAGTATTCGAAAGGATAAAAATATGGGTTCAGAATTCGTGAAACAAAATGTAAGCTATTTATATCCTGAATAAAGTATCTGGGGCAAGTTATAGATTAAAGGGGTTGACGTCCAGATCCTACCAACATTACTGTTCCGACCAATTTAACGAAATTGCTAGCATTTTTAGGGTTTTGAACCACTACCACGTGTATATACTAAATATACATCAGTTAACAGCAGCTTTAAATGCCTTGTTAAAGAAAGACTCAAAATGGATGTGGAAAGAGAAATGCCAAAATGCGTTTGAAAAGATGAAAAAAGCCCTAACATCTGATTTATCACAAACGCATTTTGATCACCAGTTAAAGATTGTCGTCCCATCAGATGCAAGTGATTTGGGAATTGGAGCAATAATATTACAAAAAAATTAAAATTAATATTTTGTAATATTACAAAAAATTTCTACCAGATCGAGAAGGGAGCCTTGGTTATGATTTTTGCTATGAAAAAGTTCCATAAATTTCTACATGGACGAGAATTTTTCTTACAAAACGGCAATCGTCCGCTATTCTCTCTCTCTCTCTCTCTCTCTCTCTCTCTCTATATATATATATATATATATATATATATATATGGTTCTAAGAAGGATATCCCCACACATAAAACTAAACAATACTATTGCAATTATAGTTATAAAATGGAATTTTTACCACGGAATAAATCAAATCGTACAGATGAACTGTCTCGCTTAATTCCGAAATTCAGCGAATCAATTGAAGATATAGCGACTGCGGTAATAATGACTTAAAAATGAAATTAAAAATGTCTTGCATAAGAGTTACCGATCACTCTGGAAGAAATAAGACTCAAGTCGCAGAATGACGACCTCATATTAAAAATGAAGGATGAAATTATAGGCAAAGTTAAAAATAGAAAAGTAAATTAAAGTGACGCATTTTCAATATCTAATGGTATACAGATGTATGCTGATAGAATAGCAATTCTAACATCATTGCAAAAACGCATGTTAAAGGATTTCCACCTTGGTCATTCGCGAATTTCTAGAATGAAATTCCTGATGAGATGCTGCACATACTGGCCGGAAATGAATGATGACCCCCCCCGCCAAAAAAAAACGTGCTTAATTCATGCAGATTTTGTGCTCCGACAGTGAAATCCCACCGATTAAATTCCAACCTTGGAAACGGACAATCTGTAGTCCTGTTTACATTTATTTCGCTAAATCATTAAATAGAGCATGTTATCTGGTGGTCGTCGACAGTTATACCAAGTGACCTCAAATATTGTAATGCAGAAAACCAACAACCACGGTAGAAATATATTTCTCTCATGAAATCTTTGAAAGGTTAGGTGTTCCTGATTCTATTTTCTCAGACAACGGGACTCAGTTCACGTTTCATGAATTAAAGTTTTTATAAAAGTCCTCATGAATACAACACATCACAACGCCCTCGTATCACCCAAGATCAAACGGAAAAGCGGAACGCTTTGACACCTTTTAATAGGGCTCTTAAAAGCAGGAGGGAGAAGAGTCGAACGAGAAAAGGTTGCAGCAATTTCTTAATGTCTTTAGAATTACGCCAAATCCAAACACTAGATCTGGAATATCGCCGGCAGAATTGATGTTCGCTAGAAAAATCAAATCCGTGTTCGCTAGAAAAATCAAATCCGTGTTCAACAAGATACTACCTGAACGGAAGGCGCGAACATCAAGGAATATTCCTAAGAATAAATATCTTAACCCGAGAGAAAAAGTATTCTTCAAGATCTACCAAAATGGAAAAAATATTGGAAAGAAGGTGCAATAAAAAAAATAAAGAATCGGTCGAATGACTTGCATTGTGCAGGGCCCAAGGTGGGAGTATAAACGTCACTTGAACCATAAGACGTAGACACGCTGATTTGGAAAGTCCCTGGCAAGAACTTTCGACATTCCTACGCCACACGACAGCACGGCAAAAGGAAAAGAACTACGAGGGAGTTTTTAAGTGTAGAACTAGCCCTGAAAAGATACAGGCTCCAGACGATAGACTGTTTATCTTGTCTCAGTTTGTCACTTTAATCCCCTGGTGTATAAATGTTTCTTTTTCCATCTTTTATGAAAATTAAGAGATGAAAATCATCTGTGAAGATGAAGTAATCATCATATATATATATATATATATATGTGTGTGTGTGTGTGTGTGTGTGTGTGTGTGTGTGTGTGTGTGAATATATACGTATATCTCTTAGCTAAACAACTATCACTCGTGATTTTTAATTTTGGCTAATATTTTCGTTTTTTAAATTTAAGTTTCTGTCATTTGTTGCAACTCAGCACATTTATTTACAACAGAAAAGAGCAGCAAATATTGTAAAGAATAATAATGTAAAGAACATAATTTTATAAAACAAGTACGCTATTTGGCTAATTCATATAAAATTTATGCGGTTTCAAACGTTGTAATTAATCAAAAGAATAATAAACTCGGATAAATAATCACTTTCTGTGAGTGGATAAACTGTACACTGAAAGTCTCTATTGAATTTGCTGCGTACATTAGACATGAAAACGAAGTGGTTTCATGGTGAATCAGAGTTCTACCTGTTGAGCCATTCTAAACCAAATACAAATCTAATCAGTTTAAAAAACTGGCCAATTTTTCTTTTTTCTGAAAACCATTTATATGTTTCAGTAAGTATATGCTTCTACATCATCATCATCATCATCATCAAGATACTTCTGATTGATTTAAATGTCTCTGTTTCTCTCGCTCAATCCCGATCGGTCACCACTTTTCGAAAGTCTTCTAGGCGGTATCCAATGTTCGGACAGAGTCGATGAATGCACGTTTTTACTGGTCGGGCAACACTGGTGTGTCAGTGGATAGGAGTCCACAGGAAAATGTCACTTATGAGTTCATCCCTTCTTTTCTAGTAGTGCACAGAATGTCCTGCTCGTTTTACTTCTATGATTTGTGTGATGGGAAATAACTGGCTGTACAACTGCTATTTGGTACACTTCTACTTAAAGGATTTATTCAAAACAGCACGAAGCATCCTTATATTGTTCCTATCTAGCTTTTTCTCCGAGCGTTTCGTAAGAGTTTAAACGAAGCCAACAAAAATAGTACTGAACGTTGATTATGAGTTTGGCCAAGTTTCTCCAACAGTGCCCAGCGCGTCCTGCTGGTCTTATTGGATAAAATATATATGAAGAGGATTTTATTTTAAAAAAAGGCAGAAGTAAATGAAACAATAACTAGAAAGTGTTCCTCCAGAATTGCACGCCAACCGATAAAATATTATCGGTAATATACAAAGAAATTATATAAAAACTTAACCTTCAGATTCCCCCTCCAGATAAAAATGAATTTCGGATATTTATTTCAATTTTTACTGAATAGTTCCAGTTAAAAATTACGCCTTCAACTCGACCCAATTCACCCAGCGCTATATGTCTTTTACCACCCTCAGTTCAAAGTGTTGGTTTATGTAATTTACAAAGCGCTTTGCTTTGATGTGGCACAAGGCCGAATGAATGGGGCGCCCAATGAGACTCGAACTCACTCGTGTAGGTCTGCTAGTCTAGCTTGCTAACCGTTACACCACCAGAGGTGCCCTCAAAGTGTTGGTTTATTCGTTAACTGACAACACACTTACATACACACTCCCACACAAGCACACACACACACACACACACACACATATATATATATATATATATATATATATATATATATAAAAACGCCCTAGATAGGAAACTCCCCAGTTTCAGTCAAGACATTACTTGCTTACGTCTGAAAAGTTTATTTTCCGGATTTACAATTTTTTTCTCTTCTGGGTCAACCACGCACATGTAACTTCAACTAAAAAAGGGAAAAATAAAAATAAAAAAACATAAAAAGAATTATTTGCTATCGTTTGAAAAAGATCTTTATCGAACGCGAAAATGTCTCTTGGCATTTATCAATGAGCCATGACAATAAATAAATAATAGTGGACCTTTGCTTTTCCTTAAGCGTTATTTATCACAGTATCAGACGATTTAAACTTTACTACTCTTACACCCTAACTGACAAATGTGTGGGGTCTGGAAGAAGTTCTAAAAGGCTCAAGAGATCATAATATCATATTCATTTATTCATTCATCGTATATTTTTACAAGAGTTGCTCTGAGATTAATATTTACTATTTATTTGTATGTGCAAGAAACTGCCCAGGTGGCTGAAGCTGGAGAATACACCGACTGAATGTGATGGTGAGACTCCAGTCCCGGAGTTTTGAAGAGTGTAGAGTACCCCTCTATTGCCATTACTCCTATGTTCACTCTGATCCGGAGTTATAATTCTTGTTAAGGTCTCCTCTGTGGGTCAATTAGAACTTGTTGCAGAACCGATAAACGTGTCGATCCAACAAATGTTTATGTATATGATGAGTGATTGACAGAGGACGAGACAAATGACAGGGAAAAGTAGATAAGATTAAATATCAGGTCTTTATTGAGAGACTCGTACGTTGTATAATGTCCATGTAGTCTCAGTGGTGTTGAAAGTCGATGCTATAGAATGTGGTAGACTCGGCTGTCTGTAAGTTTTTGGTGACAACGCGTCTAGAAGATCAGGATGGTCTTGGTGCTTGGTACAGATCGTAGGTGTTGCTGTATGGTCAGGCCGTAGACGTAGCTGGAGACGGTCGAAGATGTGGACACATATGTCGTTGTGGCTGGATGATCGATGTCTCAGTTTACGTAATCCATGGTTAACCCGGGGTATATCGACGTGGACTCGAAGTGCAGGTGTTAATCCGAGGAAAATTGTCGCTCGTGGACTAGGGTGCTATTGCATGATCTGGTCAGCTGAAACGAAAAATGCAGGTACTTGCTGCTTGGTGATGCAGGTGTCTACTGCTTGGTGAAGCTAGAGCTAGTCAGCAAGCATTTGTTGCATGGTGATGCAGAACATGTGTAGTGGGTTTGCTGCAAGTTGAGCTGGCTGCTGCATCATTATCTTGTGGTATCAGCAAAGGGTGAAATGAAGAGACCAGAGGTAACCCCAGAAGACCTTCTGAGGTTAGCTCTTAGAAGAGCCGGTTTATGACTTTCTGAAATTAGCTTTAAAAAGGGCTGTTTGAATGAGATTGCAGTGGTGATTGGTTGGAAAATGGTATCGGCTATGTTGGATTCCATATTGGCTGCTGGCTGCTGGTAGATGTACAAATCCCTTGTTGTCTGCTGGGAAAGGTACTGACACCTCCCTCCGGTCACGTATGTCGGGAGACGCCTGAATAATTATCTCTGCCTCCGATCTGACTGTATTGATACAAAATCGTTTATAGTGGGGTTTTTTTTTCGGGAGTGGAGGATGTCGGGTACGACCCAAGGCTCGAGTCCTGCAAGACTATGCTTGTCATGGGCTCATTCAGTGAAATGTGAGCCAGATGAGCTTGCTGGACTTGGACTCACTAAATATTATATGAGTCCAACACGTAGCCTGCACATAGTATAAACTAAACCCGGGAGTCTAGTGTTATGCTGTGCTGTCAATGACGACATCTCCTACCTGCAGGTCGCCCAACCAAAGTCGGGCGCCATTCGGCCTTGAATCTTTCCTTGACCTTGGAGCACTATTCAGCAAGAATGCTAGACGGCCTAGGAAAACATCCAGGTGCACCGACTACGAATGGCCGGCACCGCCTGTTTTAGTCATTGACTCCTATGTTTATTTAGAAGTAATAGGCAGCTTCTTTTATAGTTTGAGTAAAGGGAATTCTGTGCAATCCCGTATCGGAAGTTCCCCTATTTAATATAAGTAATAATGAGATATCTAATTGTATTTCGAAGAGGAGCTATTAAATACTACGTATTTTATCCTCTGGTTACGAACCTACTCCGAAACGGTCGATAGTATTAATGCATCTCGAAAAATAGTTCGTGCATTGACAACAGAAATTCACTCTTAAATAGTTCGTGTATTGACAACGAAATTCACTCTTAAACGTTTTTTTAGCTGACGTAACGGATGACTAAGCGGTTTTCTTTCACCGAGGATTTTAGGGTTGAGTAGCGGGAGCGGCTACGATAAACTTTGAATCATTTTCTTTACTGTAAACCATTTGACTGTGAGCATCCAAATGATTAATATTAAATTGAATTATTTTTATTTGATAGAACTACTTGAAAATATTTTAACAATATAAATAGAACTATTAGAGTCAGATAGCAATAGCTGAAATGGATGTTTTGCTTTAGCCACACAGCTGATCAAGACTTTCCTGTGTGCACCTTTTTCTTGAGGTAACCTCGGAGAAAGTCCTCATCTGGGGTTAAATCTGTTGATCTGAAGGATTGGCTGGAGCTTTATGAGCAAAAAATGTTTCCTCTGCATATGCAATTTCTATCGACGATATCAGAAGTTTCTACTATCCACACAAAAGAACAGATGCCTGTTATAAATGTACTAATAAAATACCTCCACAGTATCTCAGCTGAAGACAAATGACAGAACGAAAACAATATGTCCCATCGTTATAGGATACACTATACAAACACTCAGACAGACTCAAATACACGCACGCACATACACACACAATTAGTGGTTCCATTCGCGTAATGCAAAGCTCTTCTAACGAAGTCAGCATTCCGGTTGCCGTTAGCGTAATTGTAAACAAAGGAAAATCAATATATATTCGTTAAAATTCCTTCGCTTACACAAAGACTACTGAGAGCTGTAAGGTATGTTATCAGGCTGACGTAAAGTTTCGATCCCAACTTCAAGCATCTCACATGTCTAGTCACACTGATGAGTTGAGATACAACGAAACAGTCTGTCTGTGGATGACAATATATATATATATATATATAACTCTGAATTCAAGCCAATAATAATCCTCTTAAAATTGAACTTGAGTCGCATATTGCAGGTAGCAGAGGGGATCGGTAAATACAAACTGCAGTTTTGTTGAGTACTGCTTCCGGGATTTAGTTGAAACAATATGCAGCATCCTTGTTTAGCTCCCATCAAGTTTTTTCTCTAAGCCTTTCGATAGAGTCCAAGTGGGGCAACAATACAGCAGTATTGACACGGCTAAAGCTCGCCAGACTTTCCATTCAATTAATACATAAAGACCGATGGAGAAACTAAATGCGAAAAGTCAAGCTTATTAAGGAAAAAATCCAATTGTCTTTAACGAGTAATGAAATACTTTGTCTGGCAGAATGATCTTCAAGATTTAAATTAACCACCACGCAGACGTTAACAGTAATGCGCTTGTCGGAACCACGCGTTTGTGCAGCAGTTGTAACAGCAGTAGCTGTAGTAGTAGCAGCTTTCTATGCCTTTCCTGAGAACCTCACCAAGAACGCATGATGACGGGAACGTTCTGCACCAACTAAATTCACCCTAAAAATACTTTCCTTCTTACTTTCTCATAAATTGCACAATCGTTAAAGAACGCAACTGAGAAAGCGGAAAGAGATTCTTGAACGCTCCGGGTATTTTCCTGTGGTGATTCATTGAACGCTAAGCCAGAATTCTTTTTCTTTTTTAGATTTTTTTTTTTATTCGCGATCGACTGATCCTGCCAAACACCGATTTCCGCATCGTCAACTTAAAATATAACTTTCCACCTGTGGCTGGATTGCGTTTTTTCCTTCCACAAAATATCCACCGCCAGCATCTTCTCTGTTTTAATTACTTTTTCTTATTTTTCTCTCGTAATTTCAAAAAGTGAAAATCTTTTTATCTCTTCAAACAATTAATACCAATACACTAGTCTAAATTAATAATACAGGTTCGTTTATCCATCTCCTTATTTGTCATGTGATGCACTTGTCTCCCTGGGTACACATATTTAGGTGCAATAATGCATATGCGTTTGGGTGCGACCTTGTCTCTTTTATTGATAGGTTGTTTGGTTTTAACGGCATGTCAACCCGTCTGAGGTCATTTTATGCCAAGATGTTGTCACTAACGCAGTCCAATAGATATATTCGTTGAAATATTAGGTGTTCGGAGAGTAATTAATTTTTAATAGAAAGGAGTTAAAAACAAATGTAAGTTATTATAAATCACGGATGAACAGACTTCATTATATGTGAAACACAGAAAAGCGAACTACGTTTTATATGAAATATAAAGGAACAAACTTCATAAAACATGGAAAAATGGATTTCATATACGAAACATTGATGAACGGACTTCATCATATAAGAAATATGGATGAACGAACTTCATTATGCGTAAAACACGGAAGAACAGACATAATTATATGTGAACCTGGGAGGTTATTGTATATAAAATATGGATAAGCGAACTTATGTGAAATAGAGAAGAACGGACTTCGTTATCTATAAAACATGCATGAACAAACTTCATTCTATGTGAAACGCAGAAGAGCTGACTTAAATATGTATGAAACATAAAAGAACGGACATCATTATATCGGAAATATCGATGAGCGAATTTCATTATAAACGAAACACGAAAGGACAAATTTCATAATACGTGAAACACGGAAGAACAGAGTTCATTATATATAAAACATGGACGAGAGAACTTCAATATGTGCGAAACACGGAAGAACAGAATTCACTATACAGAAAATATGGTTGAATCAATTTTATAGTGCTGTTCTCAATGCATAGATGTTTGAAAATTTTGAAAAATCACTCACTGTGAGGCTAGAGTTGAATTAAGTACATGACCACATGATATTTTCTCTGAATTAAGCATTGAAATAATATAGCGCTTCGGCACCAAATAGACACATATAACACCATCATTCTAAAGAGTCTATGAGTGTAGTACTACTCCTTGGGTTTCCGTTGGACCCCGCGGTAGCCTTCATGGTGATGAAAAACTGACGAACACACAAAACACCGCGTATTGGTCCGTTTGATGCAAAGTTTATTCGCTACTACCCTTCTTAGTAGTCACTGAGGAGAGAGAAATAGAATATTAAACGAATCAACTGTTCTAGTTAGACAGAGAGAAATAAACCGTCGCAGAACGAGAAAGAGACAGAAACAGAACTTGATATTATCTTTCCCTTTTTCTCTTGTAGTTCTCGCACGTGCCTGCTCGGGATTCTGTCTTCACATCCCCGCGGCCAGTGTAGGACTCCTCCGCGGAGCTCAACCAAAATGTGTGCTGTAATTTTCAGCTCGTCTTCACATCTTCTCTGTTCGTTTTCTACGCCTTTTCTTTTCCTGTTTTCTGCCCCGCGTCCACTTTTATGACTCTTCTTTTGAGTTTCTTTCAGCTAATCATAGCCTGTCGGCCAATTTGCTTCTGATACATTTCAATTTTTAACCTCTCTCTCTCTCTCTCTCTCTCTCTCTCTCTCTCTCTCTCTCTCGTAGTGATAATCATATGTTTACAAGTAACTATTCTTAGAATACACCGACTGCATCTCAGTAGAAGGGTAAGATTTCTCCAACGAGTGTCCAGGATATGACCCTAAGCAGTAATATGGTTAGGCTTCAGCCGTAGTGTTTTGGGGAATGTGGAGAATCCCTTCGTTGTCATTACTCCCAATCCTATTCTAACCCGGAATGGTAGCCTCTGATAGGGTCCTATCAATCGTTCGAATAGAACTGTTTTACCATTTTTAACTGTATGCAAATAAATGACTTATATTAAATCGAATTGTTTGCAATAAAACTCTTTGAACAGTTAACCGAGTGCAAATAAATGATTGATGTTTAATTAAACCGTTAGCGATACATAGCAATACTTGAAGCCATTTAACTGTGTGCAAATAAAACTATTACTTTGAGATTCTTGAAAACTTTTACCTGTATACGAACTAGAATTATTGGTATTATATAGGAATACTTAATTTAATTGTATGCAAACGAATGAGTAATGCTGAATAGAATAATAAGTTTTAAATAACAATTCTTTAAACAACTTCCTTGTCTCCAAACAAATGTTTAGTATTGAATAGAATTATTAGTGTTAGATAGTAATAACTGAAACCAATTTATTGTGTAGAAACAATAGAAATACGACTGTGCTAATAAATCACTTCTAACATTTAAAAATGAAATGTGTGCAAATAGATGACAAAAAAAAGTGACACAATCAGTGGTACCAGATTTTACAAAATTGGAAATGTTGATTCTTGTTCATCGCTGGCGAAAATTCACTGTCAGTGGCAGTTACTAAGGGTAAAAATAATATTTTGAAGAAGAAAACTTACACTATTCAACTGAGTTATTTGTGTTTCCTGTATCTGATGTAGCCTCCGTGGTATTAAAAAGAAAATATTGCTTTCGGACAGCATTTCTCCTATTTCACTAATTAAAATTCATTGAAGCTTTCTAATGTTCGCCTAATCACTGATAGCAGCTTAAGTCAGTCGACTAAAGTGGCATCCAACATCAAATCAGAATGGCGTTCTTAAATTCCTTCACGCGGAAAAAAAATTCCATCTAATTGACATTCATTTACGCTTGCTAATGTTTACGGAGACCAAACAGATGATGGATGCCCCCCTCGACAAAAAATAAACTCTCACACTAAAAATACTAAAAAAATATGATAAATTTATGAAATAATCTTTCTTGATTAAAATATACACCTTCCCAATTGACTAAGAAATTTATAATTACCCGTGTGAGTTCCTGTGGCGTAATGAGTGAAGTACTGGACTGTAGCATCGAAGTAAGTGAGTTCGAACTCTAGCCTCATCATTATCTTCCCTTTCGGGCTAATACCCTTGTTAAACATATGAACCCTTAAACCCCCAGCTACGAGGATCATTGAATAAGTTTCCAGAATTTGTTTGCTAATTTCAGCCGGATATTAAAACAACTATACGGTGATTTGAAAGGATTGAAACAATAATATGCGGACAAAGATTGTCTGATATATCTAATCAGATATATAAGGTCTTTTACTGTTGTCACATATATATGCATATATATATATATATATATATATATATATACGAGGTGCATACGATAAGTCTCCAAACTTTTTTTCGTATGGGCACTTTTATTGACAGTACATACATGAAACTCTAGTCCTCTTCAAAGTAATCTCCTCCGGCTGCAATGCACTTGTTGTACCGTTCCAACAACTTCTGGGAGGTCCCATGGAAGTCCTCTTATATGAGCGTGTCAATGACTTTCGTCATAGCCTCTTTCATCTCCTCAATTGTCTCATAACAACAGCCACTTAGGTTTTCCTTGAGCTTAGGGAATATCCAAAAGTCACAGGGAGCAAGGTCTGGACAATAGGAATTGTCTTGATGCCCATCTTGGTCAAATAGTCTGTGACAAGGATGGAGTTGACCGATTTGAAGAGTGCTGGCCTCTTCCCTAGGAATCTCTTCCTGAACTCCCCTAAAACCTCAACATAGTAGCCCTAACCCTTTGGCCAATCAACTCTGCTGCATTGACTTCCTTACTCCTTTCACACCTCTCATCATCCCTCAGACTCACTGCATTCCTTGAATCTCTTATATCACTCGAAAACTAATGCTCGATTCATGCAAGATGCACCAAAAGCAGTCTGAAGCATTCCATACGTTTCTGTAGCATTTTTTCCAAGTTTAAAACAGAATTTTATTGCATATCGTTCTTCTAAAGTGTCCTCACATCCAGATTGCATTTTTGAAATTCACCAGCTGTGACACTCAGGCGTATTCCAATTGCTGCTGTGCTATTAAACAAAGAAGCTCAACCTAATGATGGTTTAGGCTCCGTTGTTTAATGGCATATCAACTTTCTTAAGTTATATAAATTCATCGTTGTTGAAAGAAAGTAGTCGTACTATTTAACAGATAACTAGTGGATAAGGAGGTTCATACCTTTTCTGAGAGTAATAGTCCGAAAATTAATTTAATAGCGTAACTAGAGTTCAAACTTATGTGCCACGATGTCGCAGTTCAATGCTTTAGTCTCTCATCCACGGGGACCCCCTCTCCCAACATTGATAGTAAAATCGTATGAGATTTGGAAATAAAAAGATTCATGAATGACTTCACATGACGGAACAAAAGTGACGGGGCGAAGTAGGCAGAAAAGAAGCGACTGAGTGAAAAGAATAAAAGAAAAGAAAACTACAATTTTAAATAGAATTATGAAGAGCAAAGAAAAGAACTGTAAAACAAGATAAGTTTGTTTTACCCCATTCCTGCTTACATTCGTATGCTCTCAACTATTAAGAAAGAAAAGACTTTAGGACAATTCGTTTATGCCATCAATTCCTATTGTTATGTTTTGACCCTTTGACCCGGCCAAAAATGCAATTCAAGGTGATGCACCGGAAGGAAGGGACACATTCTAATGGCAGTTATGAGAGGAAATCGTGTAGGCGGAAATTGGCTGATGAAATGGGACGAGGTAAAAAAAATCCCATTATACTCTCATAGACTGACGCACCGGAAGAGAGTGACCACTGAACTGCATGACAGTTATTTCCGCTCGATGACGATCACACAGGCCATTCCAAAAATAGCGGAAGTGACACATCCCGATCGCCAGATATCGGAAGAAATTGCGGAGGCGTGGAGGCGTGTCCATATCACCGTGTGGGAGTTTGAAGGTTATATAAGGCCGACGAATTGAACATAAGGAGACAGTTGAGTACAGGCGAGTAGAGTTGGAGGCGAAGATAGACGAGATGTAGTAAGGAAAGCCAGCATCCAGCAGAGTGGACTCCAGGGCTCCGGTTGAGGAGCCATGGAGAACTAGAAAGACACAACGCTGACGGCCATAACTTCGGGGTCAAAATATTTCAGTTATGTTCGGTCTCCAGCTCCCTCTGACACGCAAACCTTGAGTAAACCTTTTCGAACTCTTGCAATAAAGTGAGGGGTAAATATCTTGTTAAAGAAATTATTCCTGCGTGCGTCGCTTATCATTGCGTCGGTATGTATCCAGTATCTATATATGTATATTTCTGCATGAACATGTATATGTGTATATAAGCATATTTATTATGTGAGTATATAACACTATCTTCCCACTACCTTTGTATTCGATCTTTTCTATTGTTATTAAAAGTTTGTTAAACTAATGCCCGTCTTGTCTTATCCCTGTCGATCGTTCCGTTGCATTTATTTTTCTTTATCTTCCGATATAATGAAACCAGAGTAGAAGATATTCGACATCACTCAGGCTTCCTTATGAAAAGAAAGTTTACTATTTCATGTCCAGCCTTTCTGAAAATACTACTATTAAAGGGAGATAGCACTGATCTGTGGGCGTGTTCTCGTGGTGTAATGGTTAAAGCAATGGACTGCGGGATCGTAGAAAGCAAGTTCGTGCTCCAGTCGCGCTATTACGTTCACTTTCGGGCAAATGCCCTTGGAAAGCTATGAACCCCCTTATCCTCTCAGCTATGGGTTAAATAGTACCACTACTGTTCTTCTAGGAGAATAGCTTTGGCATTAAATAACCTACAAAGGTTGATATGCCATTAAACAAAGAAACCATCAAACTGATCTGTTTTTATCCCTAAGGTCGTAACTAGTTTGATTCTCACCGAGGGTCCTATTATTCTGGCCTTGTTTCAAACTCGGCAAAGCTAAATAAATGTCAACATCCACATGTATCCAACTTTATTTATTCCATACGAACTGACTTAGTCGTCTACTCTCAGGAACAGGTCAAACTCTGGAGTGGCACACTGAGCGAGACGAACAGTTACTTAAATTTTAGTTACATTAAATAGATTTTTCAATCCAATTATTTTTCTTGTTTTGCTCGTATTGTTAATTAATCACACGTAATAATGATACTGATGATCTGATTATGCTGATTAGCGTGTATTGTTAAAAACGTTGTCTCGATGAGAGAATTCCATCTTCAAAAAGAGTCACTCGTAGCGCAATGGATATTGTCGTAGGAAATGGGCACGGTGAACCGAGTTCAAATTCAGGACAAGGCTGTTTCACATAGCGCTAATACTTTTGAGAAAAGTATGAATTTAATCATTCTCGACCCCTCTTGGTATGGCAACCGGTCTTGGAGAATGAAAAATCTGACTTCAAACCTGTCAAATTCCACATAAAAATTGAACATTGGTGGCATCCAGCTCGTGCAGAGGGGTTAAGCAAGTTAAAGATTACAAAGATGTATGATTATTTTACATCTAAAACCTGAAGAAACTTCTTTCGATTTTTCATACTTTCTTTTTAATGGCATATCAACCTTTGTGAGTTATTTAATGCCAAAGCTATCCTTGTAGAAAAAAACAGTTGTAGCACAATTTAACTCATAACCTGGGGGAAAAGAGGATACATACCCATTCCAAGGTTATATATATATATATTGGGATATAACGTTATATAACAAGAAAAAGAAATTTAAAATCAGGAATTCTAATTTACCATCAGCTATAAGTTCCCTTCCTCATTCAACTGAAATCTGATAGCCAAATTTCGCCCAGTTCCTGTCCCTTGAAGATCTGGATCATGACAAAGAACTCAGTGACGCCAGTTTTGCAAATTTTGAAACTAAAGATGATTTGGCTTGTAAGGGATTTGATCAAAATTTGGAACTATCAAAATAGGCGCCAGAACTCCCAGGATAAAGACTGATTAAGAAAACTTGCATGAAAAAGGAGTGAAGGTATCTAAACTTTTGATGCAGAGAAATTGGATTTCCTCAGTTCTTTCGAAGTAAAAAACAGGAATTATAAAATAGTTTAATGATTTTTATTTCTTTTTCAACATTTCGAAAAACATGCAAGTTTATTTAAAAAAATAACAAAAGAATCTTAATAACTTGTTGAAATTCAGTTTATATAAAACACACACAGAAATATATGCATATAAGTGTGCATGTGATTGTTTTTTAATGGCATATCAACCTTCTTTGTTTATCAAATAGTCAAATTCATCCTTCTCGAAGAACAATAGAGGTACTATTTAACCAGTTGCTAGGAGGATAAAGGGGTTCATACCTTTCCCAAGAATATTTTCTGAAAGTGAACGTAATGGTGCGACTGGAGTTCGAACTCGCTTACTTCGATTTTGCAATCCAGTGCTTTAAGCATTATACCACGAGGACACAAGCATTCGTGCGTGCGTCTATGTGTGTGTGCGCGCATTTATATAAATCAAGATGAACAAAAGTGATAAGACAAAAAGGAATATTTATTCCATGACATTTTTTTTTTAATTCTCAACGAGTTCCGATCTTAGATTTTCGTCAGGAGAAAAGATTTTGGGGTGGAAGATTTTTTTTACAAAGTTGTTTTGTTTTTTACATTAAGGTGGGTGGACAACACTATTCCCTTGACCCCCTCTTTCTTTCTCTCTCTGTCTCTCTCTCTCTCTCTGTCTCACTCTCTCTGTCTCTCTCTCTGTCTCACAATCTATCTATCTATCTATCTATCTATCGACACTAGTTTTGCTCGTCTTATGTGGATGGTTTGTAAGATGGGAAGTAAGTAGCTGTACAGTTGCTATTTTATGGAATGCTGCTCCCAGGATTTATTCAAAACGGTACGTGTGTATGTGTGGATAAGAATTATTGATATAAAACTTTTGAAGCAGAGGTTGCTCAAAATATATAAGAATATTTTTGAAGTGATCAATGCTCTTATTAAACCTGGTCGATCTAAAATCCTGTCATCATCATCATTAAAGTATGCCGACATCACGTATTCCGTTGACTCTCTCTCTCTCTCTCTCTCTCTCTCTATCTATCTATCTGTCTATCTTTTTATCCTTATCAATCAACGCTCTTGGTAAATCCTCTCGCGCTTTCTCTCTCTCTCTCTCTCTCTCTCTATCTATCTATCTATCTTTTCATCCTTATCAATCAACGCTCTTGGTAAATCCTCCCGATCTATCTATCAATCTATCTATCAATCTATCGTTCCCTCCATATCAATCAACGCTCTTGATAAGTCCTTTTAGACGGCATCCCGTATCCACGCACAATTTATGAATGTAAGTGTTTTGCTTATCGGCCAATATTAGTGTATCCATGTGAAAAGTCGACTGGAAAATGTCACTAATAAGTTTGTTTTAACTTTCCCAGGAGTTTTCAATATGACTGGCCCATATTATTTGAATGGTTTGAGTGATGGGACGTAAGTGGCCGTACAACTGCTGTTTTGTAGGCTGTTGCTTCCAAGATACGTTCAAAATAGTGCGTAGAACTCTTGTGCAGTTCCTATCGAGTTCTTTTTTCTCCAAACTTATTATTAAAGTCCGAAGTATTCAAATGATCACAATGTTGAATGCTGTTTATAAATGTGAGTTCGATGGGTTCCAAATAGTCAATCTTTAAACACACCACCGTTTATCAAATATGTTTAATTTATTTGATATGTGGTTGGGAGTATCGATCGATCGCTTAGAATTATTGACTGGAAAGTTAAATGACAGGCAAATCGAATTCTTTACTGTCTTCCCCTTCCCACAATACTTTAAAACTTGCAACCTTTGTATAACCATCTAAATATATATTTCTGCTTACACAGCTGACAGACAGCAGGAATTTTGCCATACAATATCAACTGAATAAGAAATGCCCTCACGACTCAAATCACGTGTGTAAACGAGAATAACAGCAGCAGTAACAGCAGCTGCAACAACAGCAGCAGGTAAAATGCTAACAAGTGACTGCATTTTTTTATATTCAGCAAAACATTTGATTAAAATCGCTTTCAACTCACATAAAACATCTATAATATTCGATAGCTGTAATTACTTTGCAGATCAATACGCACCAGTGTTTTTTTCGATCGTTAACAAATGAACGTTATTCATATGCAAAAGAGTGATTGAATTAATCATTAAAGCCAGCGAATTTGCTACCCATCAGAAATGCACACACGATTAAGTAAATATATATATATATATATATATATGTGTGTGTGTGTGTGTGTGTGTGTTCAATTTAATGATTTTGATATACTTAGAATGAATATATTACTTGATAAATACTCCCCCACAATATATTAATCATTAAAGCTAGCAATTTTGCTATCCCTCTACAATGCACGTACGATTGAATATATATATATATATGTGTGTGTGTGTGTGTCTTATTCAATGATTTTCATATACTTAGAAAGAACCTATTAATTGATAAATACCTCCCCACAATGTATATATATATATATATTCTGGAGAGGTATATATTTCTATCTTATCGTATAGATCAAAATTCTATTTGATCGATAACCTGTCGACGACATTCCATGCATTCATTTTGCATATGTTGACATCACTTTCATTAGATGAGATGTTACTGCCCAGGCATGTGAACTCTTCTACTAATAAAAGTACTGAGAAAAAAACAACACAAGATTGCAATGTGCTGTTCTGAAAAAGTCCTGGAACCCACAGCCCACAAAAGAACGGCTGTACGGCCACCTACTTCCGATGAAAGAAACCATCCAAGAAAAATGAACAAGACATGCTGGGTACTGTTGTTGAAATTTGGATCAAATCTTTAGAGACGTTCTCAAATGGACTTCTTCACATGACCGTGCCAGTTTTGGCCAACCAGCTAAGTTTACATACATTAGATCTGTGCGAACACTAGATGCAGCCAGTAGAACCTACCAGGAGTGATTGATGTTAAGGACTAATGGCGAAAGAAAGTTAGGGAACTCACTGCTTATACGGTGATTTGATGATATATATATATATATATATATGTGTGTGTGTGTGTGTGTGTGTATGTGAAAAATTTTAAATAAATAAAAAAAATTACACCAGTAAAAAAAAAATGCTGTATTGTACTTTCGCAATGTACAAACACCATGATGATGGCTCGAGTGGAACACGAAAATACTTATGAACCAGTTAGTTACGGAGAATTTGTTTGCTAATTTCAGCCGGATATTAAAACAACTATACGGTGATTTGAAAGGATTGAAATAATAATATGCGGACAAAGATTGTCTGATATATCTAATCAGATATATAAGGACTTTTACTGTTGTCACATATATATGCATGTATATATATATATATATACGAGGCGCATTCGATAAGTCTCCAGACTTTTTTCGTATGGGCACTTTTATTGACAGTACATACATGAAACTCTAGTCCTCTTCGAAGAAATCTCCTCCGGCTGCAATGCACCTGTTGTTCCGTTCCAACAACTTCTGGAAGATCGTGTCTATGACCTTCGTCATAGCCTCTTTCATCTCCTCAATCGTCTCATAACAACGGCCTCTGAGCTTAGGGAATATCTAAAAGTCACAGGGAGCAAGGTCTGGACTATAGGGAGGCTGAGGAACTGTCTTGATGCCTATCTTGGTCAAATAGTCTGTGACAAAGATGGAGTTGAGGACTGATGCATTGTCCTGGTAGAAATGCCACTGACCTGATTTGAAGAGTGCTGGCCTCTTCCCTAGGAATCTCTTCCTGAACTCCCTTAAAACCTCAACATACTAAACCTAACCCTAACCCTTTGGCCAATCAACTCTGCTGCATTAACTTCCTTACTCCACCCACACCACTCATCATCCCTCACAGACTACCCGCCTTCCTTGAATCTCTTATGCCACTCAAAAACTGATGCTCGATTCATGCAAGATGCTCCAAAAGCAGTGTGAAGCATTCTATACGTTTCCGTAGCAATTTTTCCAAGTTTAAAACAGGATTTTATTGCATATCGTTCTTCTAAAGTGTCAGATTGCATTTTTGAAATTTACCAGCTGTGACAGTCAGGTTTTAGTAGGGTGCATTTCAATTGCTACTGTAGCAGTTCATTTGAACCTGAAATCATAAAAATTGGTCAGTCATCTCATAAGATGTATAGCAATAACATAGTCAATATTCAAGAGTCTACGACAATTTTAAATGCCCATACGAAAAAAATCTGGAAACTTATCGTATGCACCTCGTATATATATATATATATATATGTGTGTGTGTGTGTGTGTGGCGGGGGTGATGATTTATTCTTTAAATTAATTTTTAATGAATATAAAATTTTAGGGTAAGTGATAGGAGAAAATGCGTGAGAATAGCATTCGATTGTCATATTTTGCTGAGCCAATTCAAAATATTAAAATGTCAAATTCTTTCCGAAAACGTATTTCATGTACATTGGACTCCAAATGGCTCTTTCTAATATATATATATATATCATTTCTCCTACAAGGCAATTGCCAAAATAAAAACGAGTGTACAGTGTCACTGTAAAAATTCACAACTCAGTTAAGCAGGACGTAAGTGCAACGGAGGGGACCCTAAAAAAAGGATATATGCCCACAAACTTTCCTTCTCCAACAGTAGTTACTCGACTAATACTTCTTTATCCACCAACATCTAACATCTATAGGACATGAACGTCTGACCTTTTATTACTTGGGAAATACAAAAACTCGCACCGGCCAATAGCAAGATATCAAAAAATGCCTTCTTTGTCTCCATGAGAAACTCGCAATTATCACTCACCCATAAAAAACACCCTACTTAACAAAAGATCTGAAATATTATCCAAATACCGACATGAGAACAAATATCTACTTTCGCATTTCAACCCATACGTATAATCTATCTCCACCACCACCATCCGCGATACCAACACCGCATTCATCATTAAAAACATCGACACTCCTCCACGAAAAATCCTACAATACATCCGTTGCACCGTAAGTACTATTTTTTTCCAATTAATGTTTATATTTATTTCCAAACGCCCTCACCACCACAATGTTCGCCATAATTTCATTATTGTTAGAAGTACCCTTTAATATAGTATATTTCCCATATTCATTACGCACATACCATCATAGATTACAAAAACGTATATTTGATAGAACTTTAACATGACATTGGCAACTATTACAAATTATTATAACATACATTTGCAATTTAACACAGAACATATAGTCAACATTGGAATGTTAGTATTGCATAATACACCATAGTATATAACATTATACCATATCTCTTAACATGATATTCCTATCTCACCTATCATTCTTACGTTTTAAAACCAACATCCATTTCGTCTATTATATTTACATTTCAAATCAAAAATTCATTTTCCTTATAATGCAATGATGATGATAACTTTATCCCTTAGCTAAAATCATCACTACACACAATAGAAAGATTTATTCGGCCAAATCCCAAACCGTCTTTTGACGTCTGCTACTTTTCACTACACATCGCTACACATATATCCATGAGACAATCTCAAATCTGCCACGTGGTGCATATATCATCATACACACACACACAAACAATCACATTTACGACCACAGACAACAATGCACAAATATAATCCACACAAAAAAGGCTTATACTCTATTCTAACGTAAAACTTCTTTTGATAATATCTTTTCGATTTTTTTTTTCGATTTCTCCAAAATCTTTCATTTCTGCCTGATGATTGTCGAATAAAGACGGCACGAAATCAGTGGTCACAGATAAGCATCAACGCTATTAAATAGATCTAAAACAATAATACATATTTATTCATTATTATATTATGCGGAGTACTCCTTGATTGCAATAGCTTCTGGAGTGGTAGCACTTGATAGGGTCCTATCTATGGGTATAATAAAATTAAACTGTGTTCTTATGCTGAACTGAATTGTATGATTTAAAACTGTTTTGACATTTAACTGTGAGTAAACAAAAACTATGTAAATACAGAACTGAATTGTTTGAATTATACATGTTCAACTAAACTGAATACCTTGAAATAGAAATGTTTTTGTCAATTAAACTGTGTACTAATGATAAACTGAACTGTTTGAGATAGAACTGCTTATTTCTATAAAAATAGATTTGGTATTAAATAACCTACAAAGGTTGATATGCCATAAAACCCTAAACAATTAACCAGGTCTACGCTGGCCAAGAGTGGTAGCACTTGATAGAGTCATATCTATTGGTTAAATAGAAGTAAATTGTGTACTTATGCTAAACTGAATTGTTTGAAATAGAACTGTTTATTTATATGAAAATGGATTTGGCATTAAGTACCCTACAAAGGTTGATATGCCATAAAACAGAAACAAACAAAGAATCCGCACGAGTAGGATTTGAAATTAAGTTGATTTGAATTCAGAGTTTCCCTTCTCAAAGACCGGTTAAAGAGTTCAGTTTGATCTTCTATTTACCCATAGATTGAGGTAGAACAGCTGGATACAGACCTTTCGCAAGGTTTTTAGCGCTACATGAAATGCAAACAGCCTCGTACTGGGTTTGAACTCGCGTTCGTTTTCATCGACAATAAACATTACACTATTTTATACATACGTGTATAGGGGGCGCTCACTCACACACACACATTTATATGTGTATATACACCTTACAGATATTTATATATTGTCATAATATCTTCAGCATTAATATATCAATGTGTGCATAAAATGAAACTGTCAATATCCCTTAATTTTATACAATGAAAGATTAAAAGTTTCATATTTTTTTACCAGTTAATTATATTTCAGAGCGAGCCATGATCTACTTTGCCCATCTTTTCCCTCGTAATACTTTGTGTTCAATAATCTTGCTTATTCTGTATAATAAACACATGATTAATTTACGGTTTTTTAAAGTTCTTTTTTACTTTACAAAAGTTTCAGAAACACTACAAAATGAATTGGAATTCATTCTGATATTAAAATGTGCTGCTTCTTCAGTGAAAATGAACCAAAAAATATCTATTTCAGTTCTATTCTAAATCTTACATTGTTAAAATGTAGTATTTGTTTTCAAATCTATGCAAGCATTTCATTAGTATGTACAGTTTTTTAAAATATCAATGAATTCCTAGCATTATTCATCATATTTCATTATCTTTTAATTGTGTCAACATGCAACGATATCTATTGTCATATTAAAGCCATCAAAAGTTAAATGCTCGTAATGATAATCACAATTACAGATGTAAGAAAATATTTGTATTGAAAGATAAATATGAATAAAACCCAAATGAAAAACTAATAATAGTTGCTCGCCTTGTCGGCGAGGAATAGATTAAGCGGGATTAACACTCAGCAAAGAAATAAGATCCCTAAAAAGGATGGCGGAGTTTCTATGTTGTAGTGCCTAAAATGCGGGACTGATAACGACGGGGAAACTTATGAAGCCCTTTCTACCTTCAGCTGTAGGTTAGGTAACACTACTACTGTTTTCTTCATAATTATGGGTTTTGTATAACCAACGAAGGTTGATATATCATTAAACAAAGAAACCAAACCAAACCAATCAAAAAGAAGATGTTCTGTGTATGTCACTAAGCTTCGTCCAGAGATTAGGCTCCAGTTCTGGAGCTCCGGAGATAGTGGAGTCACTCATCTATTTCAGTTACTCCCTGGTTCACTCTGACCTGGACTAATAATACCTCTTAGGAATCAATCTATGATTCAAAAAGATGTCTGAGATAAAATTTTAAATGGTTTTGAATCAAATCAATACATTGGTTAGCCCTGTCGTCGGAGCTTGGAATTCTCCGACTGCATCTTCTGTATTAGGGTTAGTCCTACACCAAACAGGTTTCTGGGTAGGACATTTCACATCATCCGCTCGTGGTGTAACGGTTTTCGTCGTGGGTAAATTACTCGGCTATTCGAGTTCAAATTCTGGAGGCTAGCGCTTATACCCTTGGTAAAAGAATACATCAACCCTTTTCTCTCTCCAGCTATAGATAGATTGTAGACTTATTCCTTTTAATTTTCGCATGACAACCGGTCAAGAATAAGGAGATTCAGCTTAAGACTTGTAACGGAGAGTGTAGGTAAAAATAAGTTTTTCAAGAAAAGTGCGTAACGGAAATACCGACCCAATAACAGAAGACATTTTCATCGTACGCCATCAGATGATAGAAAGAATTATAAAACTATTTTAGTTGTATGATATTAAATTTTGATTAATGCCTGTAAAGACCCTGTCGCCAAAAAGGATCCTCATTGAGAATTATTTCTAGGTATCCCTGTTCAGAAAGTAAATCTGCAGGAGGAGCATTTGTCCGATACTGTTTGATAAGAATATCTTACCGAGTTCTAGAGATCATCTAGCGAATAGTTTTAACATACTCAACAAATAGAAAGCTTGCTTGGCGTAACAGTTATTTTCGGAGAAAATAAAATCAGCGACCAGAGTTCAAATCCTCTGGGAAGTGTGATGACACTCCTTCATTTTCATTACTCGCAGTGAAACATTGTAAGTGTGGGGTCGAGGGATGCGAACGGATGACTTATGTTTTGGTTTCGTTTCCTAGATGGCATATCAACCTTTGTGAGTTTATTCCATGCTTAAACTAACCTTTTATAAAAACAGCAGTGATACTATTTCACCCATTGCTGCAGGGATAAGGAGGATCATACCTTTCCTAAGGGTATTGGTCTAAAAGCGAGTTCGAACTCATATACTATGATTTTGCAGTCCAACATGTTAGCCATTACGCCACAGAGACTCTCCCTATTCAAAATCTGTTTGAAAATTAGTAATGAATAAGAATTCATAAAACCATATAATTGTATGCAAACAAATCATTATTACCTCCTGTTTGCAGGGCCTAGAAGATACTTGCGGTAAGACGCTAGTCATGATACTTAATGTGACCTTAGTTACGTGAAGAGAATATGCGTTTCCGTCTAGTTGTTTAATCAACTCCTTCTGTACTCATGCTGTGTTTGAAAGATTCACAAAAGGGAGATGACACAATCAAACGGGAACTTCTGATAGTCAAATAAATCGGCTGGAACAAGTGGACCTGGTGTTGGTGACTAAAAGACAAGAAAAACTGTCCATTAACAGACAATAAATATTTATTGAAATACAATTGAATAATAAGCGTATATATATATATATATATATATATATATATATATATATATATATATATATAAGAAAAGTGTATAACTTTTTGTGCTGTGGAGTTTGGCTGGTGCTTTCTTTCTATCTTAATCAGTCTGGTAATTTTTCAGCGTGTCAAGTTTTAGCTGGCGAGGCTTTAGTGCTCGGAGAGACTTCTTTTCTTATTTTCCTTTCTTCAGTATGGTCTTCGAATTTTCTTTCTTTTTTAACCTTTAAAGGGTTATTTTTATGGAAAATTCCTTGGGAACAAGCATTTCCGATTGGCTAACCAATCACAGATGATTTCGTATTTTTCTACTACTTTATCATTGGTTAGCTAATCAAAAGTTTTGAATTCCTTTTAAGTATCAGTTTTTTGTTGGTCATCCAATAAAGCCCCAGCAAAGAAACTTGGCTAAATAAGGGTCCTATCCAACACCTTGTGGGAAGAGTGTATCCCTTTTTACATTAATTAATAACAAAAAAAACAGATTCAAAGATCTAATCAATCTATCCAAAAGCTCAGTTTAACCTTTTAATTTCAACAAGTGTACCGCGTCTAATTTGGGATGTTATGAGTTTAAATGGTTCAAAGCACCAACCGAAATAACATCCTTGCTGCCTGCTTACTTTGATTGTTTTGACAACTTGCAGGTGTGCAAAGTGTAAGTTTTCATTGATCTTTGAAATTAACAACTGAATTTTTTATGTGCAATTAAAACGTAAATAAGTCTGTGTTTTTATAAATCTATATTAGAAAATTACATTTTCAAAACTTTTAAAGAAAAAATATTATTCTCATCATAAGTTTTTTGCACTACTGAATACCACGTCTTGTCATACGCTGATCGTATCTCCTGCAGTGGGTAAGATCTGCACCCCCAAGTCATCCCCTGGTATGACACTAAACTGCGTATGGCGATTCATTGCCATTACTCCCTGGTGCATTTTGTCCTCGAGTGGTAGTATATGTTAGGGTCCCATCCATGGGTAAAATGAATCTATTTAAATATTATTCATACTTTTTGGCACCGTTTGCAAAGAAAACCTTATTATTAACATCTAGATCAAAAATTGAAATATGAACGTGATTCCCAAAACACTAATGAATGAGGGTTTTTTTTACCACTGGGCATAAAATAACCCAAGATACACCGACACTGTTAAAATCAATCAATTAATCAATAAATTATTATTAAATTGAGATAGTTACTTGAAACCATATAATTGAGAATCAATCATTTGTCTTAGAAACATTTGAAGCCATACAACTATGTTCAAATTACTTATATTAAATAACAATTTTCATTACAATTTGCAATTGAATGACAAATTTGTCCTGTCTGTATGGCGATTTTCAACATGCAATTTATCTATATAACTGATATATATGAGAAATGTTAATAAGAATTGTCCACTCCTTCCAAAATAAAAGAATCATAGTCGCAAAAAGAACCCAACGAGTCAATGAGTCGTCTCTTATATAAAAACAATACGATTTTCCATACAATTACCGTATACACTCTTCAACACGTTAAATTTAAAATAGTAATTTTTTAAACAAAAATAAATCAGACTCTTTTAGATTAATAATGATTATCTCTGGTTGAAATTCGAACATAATAAGGAATATCTGGTGCAATCCTTGAATTCAAAAATCTAATTTTCCAAATAAATGATTTCGTGATTATAAATCGTGGATCGGCTCAAAGAAAAGGTCAACGAGTATTTAACATTTTACTTCCCAAATAGTTTTTATTTAAGATGCACTGAATATTGTTAAAGCATCCTTAATGAATGTAATGGCAACTGAAATCTAATGAAAACTGAAATAGTGCTTTCAATAACTAAAGGACGAATTATTATTTGAATATCATTGGTAAATATACCGTGAATAAGATTTCTGTAAAGAAAAGAAAAGTTAACAGAATAACAGAAAAAAATAGTTTTCATTACGGAAAAAAAGAGCCACTTTCTAACTTGATTCAAATTGGTGTGATATTTACACAGGAACTTTCTGTAACTCTAAAAGCTGTTCTTCCCATGGATTTTCATACTTACAAGCAATAAGGTATATGTGCATATGTCTTAGCAGGTCTATATGACTATGTATGAGAATAGGCAAACATTATATGTATGTGGAGGTGGGCTAATCTGTGTTGCTTTGGTTTGGTTTGGTTTTATGGCACATCAGCCATTGTAGGTTATTAATGCCAAATCCATTTTATACATAGAAACACTTCTATTTCAAACAATACACTTTAGCATAAGTACTCAGTTTCAATGTCAAACAGTTCTATTTCAAACAATTCAGTTTAGCATAAGTACACAGTTTAGTTCTATTTGACCCATAGATAGGACCCTATCAGGTGCTACCACTCTGGGCCAGAGTGGACCCGGAAGCGATGGCAATGAAGGGGTACTCTGTATTCCCCAAGATTCCAACAGTACTGGTACCTCACGATCAGATTGTTTTGTGACATATCTAGGACACTCGTTGGTGGGGTTCTACCCCTCTGCTGAGAAGCAGTTGGTGTATTCTACAGCCCCAGCCGACAGAGCAATATTTGTGTTGGTGTATGTGGACATAAGCTTCGCATCCTTATGTATGTGTATGATGTTTGTGGATAGTAGTATCAAAAGGATAGCTAAACAAGTAGGGAGGTCGGTAGACTCTAATAGATCATAAGATAGAAAGTTTTTTCTTTTGTAGTTAGTTTTTTTTATGTCCGTCATAAACAAATGCCTTCGGTAAATAGACAGGGGTATGATCTTTTTTTAAGTACTTTAGTTTTGGGAGGGTCCGCGTGAGAGGTTTGGCGGTTCTTTTTCGGAAGCAAGGGTCCTATACATCCAAGGAAGCAATCGGACCATAGACAGACTAGCTGTACTGGTTGTGCTGCCAGGATGCAATTTTACTTTTCCAGGACCGGTTGAATACCGGTCTTATACGAACGCAATTTGCCCTACTATTTAGTCATAGATGGATAAAGGATAATTGGATTCATGCCTTTCTAAAGGGTATTAGTGCTATCTAAAATGCGAACAGTTTCGTCCAGGATTTTAACTAGGTTCGCCGTGCCCATTTCTTACGACGATAAGTAAGAACGACTCATTTGAATAAGTTTGTCTCTCATCGAGAGAATGTATTCAACAATATGCTGGAATCCACATAGATAGTCTGAATCATTGTTATTAAAGATTTAAAAACATGGGATAAAAAAATGCTTAAATTGATAAATCTCTTGAAAGTAACTAAAATTTAACTGTTCGTCTACCGTCTGTGTCGCAATAGGAAAAGATCAGTGCGCATGCCCATGTTACAAGGTGTCAAACGCGCGCCGCGAACCGGCCAGGATGAAGCAGAAAAATTGTTGTCAATAAGTACGGCCATATGTGGGTCTTCTCGGAATTTGTTTTTGCTTCTTTTCTGAAGCTAATTATTGACTTGTACGGTTTCAATCAAAACCTTCGCCCGACCAATGTTCTCTTAAAAGAATCTACACATTGTGGAGTTGGATTGTTTAACAAAAAAAACTGCGAAAGCTAGGATGGAAGATTGCCACATCTTAATTCATTTTGAAACCCCCTTGGATATATATTCAACTAAATCCGGTACGAAGTTGCGTTAGCTTAATTATAAAGTTTCCATGTACTTTCCACCTGAAACAGCTGTACTAAGGATATTACCTGGGTTTTATCTTTAACAATTGAGGAAGTAGCAGATAAGCAATGAGGGATATGACTATGAAGAAGAACTGTTGAAAATCAATGTATCCTAAGGCCATGTCGATTAGCATGTCAATTTATACGTCAATCTGTGGCAGAAATGTCCACCGTTGGATTATATAAGTAAATTGGACTTGAAATTTAATCTGAGTACAGTAACAGAACAAGAAAGAAATCATTGCAAACCTCTGAAACGGAGAGGGACGAAAGAGCACCATTTACCATGTAAAGAAATAGAACTGAAAGTCAGGACAAATCCTTATGATGTTATGCCTAAACTGCTGGACTGCATGCAGGTTTGAAGTAAGCAAGTTCGAATTCCACAAAGTTCTTTCACTTTTGCTTTCGGACTAATACCCTTGATAAAGGTACTGAACCGTCTTATCCCCCAAGCAATGGGTTAAATAGTATCACTACTGTTCTTTTCCAAAGGAGCTTTGGCATTAAGTAACCCACGAAGGTTGATATGCCATTTAACAAAGAAACCAAACCAAACCAAATATAGAAGTCTTGTGGTCAGTCGAAGTAGATTTGAGAAGTTTGAATACCCGTGAGATGACGACGACTAAAACATTAAAAATTTGTAAAACTAGTATCTCAACTAAAACGTATTCTAGCTTTCCAAGAATTCTTTGACAGGTAAGCTGACCCTAGAATACGCCAATTGTCTACTATGCAAAGAACTAAGACCCCCTCCCACTAAACTGCAACCAATACCAAGGGTCAAGTTTTGAAGCCCTGAAGAGTGTGAAATCATCTCTTTCTTTCCATTGCTCCCAGGTCCTCTCCAATTCTGAATCATAATGCCTTTAGCCGCCCCATATATGAATCAATATATATTTATCCAACGCCAACGTTCGAGCAGGATGCGAAACAAGTCCAATTTTTTAAAGTGGAGATTGACAAGTTTAAATTTATAGTCACATCCCTAGTTCGCTTGCCATACCAAGATAAAAGATACCAGTCTGCCCTCCACGGCTGGAGGAAGTGGAACTTTTCCCTTGAGTATTAGCACTATGTATTTTGCAAACAGCTTCATTCAGGAATTGAACTCCGGTCACCACGTCACAGTAACTTTTATACCACGAGCGCTTTCTCTATGAATCAAAGAGATCTATTTGAAAATTATTAACATTAGATAGCAATGTGTGAAACCATATAACTGTGTGAAAAGTATTTTTTAGTTGGAATAATTACTTGAAGTAATTATTGTTTACAAATAATTATCATTACTTGCTTGAAATTATAAAATTTGTTTTTCAAAGACTAAATTTGGCAGTAAATGACCCAGCAAATGTTGACATGCCTTAAAAACAGCCAATCATACAAGAGTTATTTGAAGAATCACAAAAGAAATAGATAACAAAAGTTCTGTGCTCTGAGTCATCACGGTTATAGTGTAACAGTTACAGATAGGTTTGTAGACCATTGTTAATGAGTTTGATTCTCACTGGGTGCCCCAAAATTTGGCCCTTGCACCTAACCGAGATAATGTTTAGTAAAAGACAACACTGAATGTCTATTTTCGTCGATGCTTCGTGTGGTGCAATTTTTAGCTAGCTAAATTGAACTCAAAAGTATCTGTGAGTTCAATTCTCCCTTAACGGTCGACAATTGTGGCCTGCTGCTATAACTGAGCTAAACTTAGTAAGTTATAAGTGTGTGATAATTAGTGATCCAGGATGACTAACCATTGTTAGTGAGATCTAGACGGAAACATCCACGTGACGGTTTTGAACTCGGCTCGTCGGTCAACGTCTTGCCACGCGTGCCTCCGACTGAGATAACAATAAAAAGCCTCTAAAAATTAGATGATGAAAGAAAATATTGCTCAACGATGATTGATAATACTCAATCTTAGGATGAATTTGACGTAGATCTCTATTCCCTAACCCCCTACTCCCACCCAAAAAAAACTGTACTTACAGTTCCGCCCCTCAATAAAACTTCCAATCGAGATGATTAATTCATGTAGAAATGAAAATTCCGTCGTCTACCAATGGAAATTGATTTATATCTCGGGAAATGAATATTATTATCAGGAAAAAAATTCTAAATTGAGTCAAAATTATTGTTCACCTTTTCTCTCTTGAACATTGATCATTTTGTATCTTAACCGAGACCATCTTCACATCTTTGTAGATAAAGACATTCGGGAGTTTTGTTTTTTAAAAGCGATTTATATTTGAGAGAGAAGTCTGTTCGACCTGTCAGATTCCATCCATGGTTTTAAAATTATTTGTATTCGATTGGATTGTGTGCCCCCCACAAAAAAATGAAGAAACAGAAGCACAAAAAATGTGAATATAAACATACAATGAATGCAATTCCCAAATCTTTTAGTGTAAAATAACCCTAGACGAGTTAGCATGGAGTTGAATCAATCAATCAATCGAGCATCTGCTAAAGATAACATTAAACATTTGCAAATTAACCTGATTTAAAATGTGACCTTTTTCACAAATAAGCGAACAAAATCGTCCATAAGTATGACAACAATTGACATTATTCTCTCTCTCTCTCTCTCTCTCTCTCTCTCACACACACACACACACACACACACAATGTGTCGGCGATTTAGACGGTCTACACGACATTTTGTCCAATGCCACTCACTAGAGGTTCTTTCTTGGTTCTGATGAGCATTCCAACAAAGTTTTATTAAGATCTGTCCTGCTATCTTAGTGAAGATGGACAATAAAATTTGCTCAAATGGACACTAATTTCGACTGAAAATGCAAATTTCCATAATGTCGTTTTCTTTTCTGTTTGGCCAAGAATCAATAAAAATAAATTAAAAAAATCAAGTTAACTCAACAGAAGCGACATGTTTTTATTAAACAATTTAAAATTAGCATCAAGCTGGAATCCAAAAGTATAAATGTCTTTTTTTTTCCTACAATAGTTTTGCTATCACGATAAGGACTTTAAAATTCATGTTTCTGTCTAAATTTGTTATACAAGCAATAATTATGAGAAGCCATGAGAGTAAATCTCACGACGTTTATTAACTCATGATTCCTTACAAAAACAAAGCTTGTTGTAACAAGTTTTAATTTCATCTAGTATAATAAGTTTCCGGCTGTTTCCAAATTCATATTTGCTGTCACTTTGTTTTACATTAATGTCCCAAAATACTATCAGTGTGAAGACTCAATAACAACAGAATTTTTTTAAAAAAGACTGATGATCAAGGCCCATACATCAGATTAACAGATTAAGCAACGAAAACCTTGTTCAGTTTTAAAAAGTCTGAGCTTTTATTGTAAGAAATCTGAATAACAGAAGGTACTGTAAACAGTTTAATGTTTGTGTGCCATACTTAACCAAACTTTGTAAATAACCACTATACCTTAATATTAAATATACAAAATATTGTCTGTCAGAATTGAAAAGCGGATTTCTATTGAATACTCAGATATTTTATCTAGTTCGCAATTAACATACTCCAATGTAATTTTAACGTTGGAAATTGTTTGATCAACACTCATGAAGGTGCCCGTGGTGTAATGGTTATCGTCGTAGGAAATGGACACGGTGACACGAGTTCAAAACCTGGACGAGACTGATTGCATTTCACATAGCACTAATACCCTTGGGAAATGTATGAATCCAAGTATTCTCCCACCTGCTATGGGTAAATAGTTGGACAGACTGGGTTCCTCAGCCTTGGTGAGGCAACTAGTCTAGGAGAAGGAAAACTCTGAGTTCAAACCTGTTAAACCCCGCTTAAAATTGAACTTGTGTCATATCCTGTCCGAGCGGAGGGGTTGGTAAATAGGATAAACACCCATGAATAATTGATGATATTTTGAAACTTTATTTTTTCTACGTGTGTCAATGGGTTTCTTTTTGCTCATGTGAGAGAGGCACATTATATGTTTAAGCAAATTCAGGATGTCATTATTCATAACCACAGAGTGGAAGGGGCATAAACTAAACATCTTGACCTTAATTATGCCGTAATAAAAGCTATCGTAGAAAAGCAATAATAGATTAAAAGAGCTCAATATTAAAACTTTTGTATTGATCTTGTGAATAACAATTTTTTCGATGTTAACCGGCTCGTGTACAGCAAACAGTAAAGTAGACGGTCGAGCTGGGAGTATTCGTGGTGTGATGCTTAAAGTACTGGATTGCGGCATCGAAAGAAGAGCGTTAGATCTGCAGTTGCGTTATTGCGTTCACTTTTGGACGATCACCCTTGGGAAAGGTATGGGCAATTATTCCCCAGCTGTGGGCAAATAGTATGACTGCTGTTATTCTACAAGGATAGCTTTGGCAATAAATAACCCACGAAGGTTGATCTGGCATCAAAACAAAGAAACCAAACCAAACCTTACGCAACTGTTATAGTAAAATTAGAGGTATAATTGAGTAACTTTGCAGATTTTGGAATATGGTACTGAAAGAGGTCCATCTCCTAAAAATCTGTTTTAACATCACTCCATTGTATAATTCAAGACTTTTTCAAGCATGATCCGATCCAGAGTGACTGAGTCTAAGTAGAACAGACGGACAGTTATTTGATGAATTGATGAATATTTTCTAATATACTAACCCTAATGAATATTATGCCATAAGCACACAGAGGTTTTTAATTATTCAGCTGTAAATAAACTAATAATAAATGAGACGTAAAACATTTTCTTGGATAACTGAATACTTTGACTTCGTAGAATATTTCTTAAACATTAAATCCTTTAAATTAATGTTATAATATTTTCCACGCTACGCTGGAGAAAAATATCAAGGAATAATCCAATATTAAAGAAAAATTATCGAAAGATGGAATTGATAATTGGTTGCTACCCCTTGAGCTTTTATGACAGCCTTAATTCTTTCAGGTATCGATTACACAAATTTAAAGGAATATTTTTTTCAAAGTGGTTCCAATTTTTACAAATGGCAGCTAATACACCTTTCTCTTGTTTCAATTGGCCTTTCTCTAGCCTTTATAAAAGCCTTAATTCTTTCAGGCATCGATTACACAAAATTAAAGCAATATTCTCTATCAAAGGGGTTCTAACTTTACAAATAACAGTTAATAGATCTTTATCGATGGATAGAGTTTTTTCATAGACCGTTTCACTTTATTTCCACCATAAACTTTCAATTGGTTTGCTGGCCATATCATTGATTCTAGATGCCTTTCCTGAAGAAATGCGTTAATCTTTTTAGCCCAGTCACAAGAAGAATTATCATCCCGAAAAATGATTTTATCATCACCAAACAAATATTTTTTTAGATAGAATGAGAAAATTATCTAGAATTTCAAAGTATAAGTTGTTGGCGACCTTAATCTAGGGAGACCCGAAGGCTCCCTTTTCAATAATTACTATACCGAAGTGTAAGAGAGGGCGCTACTTGGTTCCCTGGATTGCTCCACTTTACCCTGGATCCTTACCTTATAATGCTGAATGTTAAGCAAGGTGAAATCGAGAACCATTTTTTGATTTTTGGTATGACACGACCTGGGATCGAACCCCGCTCTCCAGGACCATTTGTGAACACTCAAATCATTAGGCCAATGACCCGGATCAATGTATACACGAGCATTAATTGTTGAGGTAAAAATTGTCATCTCCCCATTTCCTTGAAATGATATGCAACCCTATATAATTAATGACTTGGGAAATTTATTTGTTTTCTCAAGACATACATCTTTGTGCTTCATTTGAATGGCACTAGATAAAAGTTACATCATCATCCTCTTGAGCAATGAAAATTCTTTATTCATCATTGAATATCACTTTCATCCACTTATTCACATGTCACGATTGTTTGTTCTGTTTGTTGGGTTACAACTGGTTTTGTTTAGTTTTCCTGCGTATAAAACCCAGCCCATTCAGCCAATGCTAATTCATCTGGCCATCGTCTTCATTGGCCTGTGTCTTGACTCTATGCTGAGGAGTCTCAGTTTCAACTGACTAACTCACTTCAAACTTCTCTTCCGGTATCGCAGATTTTCGCAAGTACACTCTTTGAGTGGTCTTCGTGCCAGAGTGGACAAAGGGGTTCCTCAAAAATATCGAAGATAAGATCCCTTTTTTGGCTACCCATCCACGAACACA
Source organism: Sepioteuthis lessoniana (assembly GCA_963585895.1). NCBI lineage: Eukaryota > Metazoa > Mollusca > Cephalopoda > Myopsida > Loliginidae > Sepioteuthis > Sepioteuthis lessoniana. The sequence goes on from OY757911.1 coordinate 39,466,580, forward strand.
CAGAGAAAATCACACACGTACATCCACACACACACACACACACATATATATATATATATATATATACATTAATTCTTATTATTGTGCCACGCTGACACTTTGATGTCTTTCGTGGTCTATCTGTATGCTTTCACTTTTTAACCACCCTATTTCTTTTATATTTGTAGTCAATTATAGACACAACTGACAAATAACGACCAACCTTTTTCTCCACTCTCTATATTGCCTTCTTAAATTAGTTTTTCTATCCTTTCCGTTGTTTCAATTGACAGTTATTTTTTGGAGCAGGGTGAACATTCAGTTTTGGGGTTCTACAAGAACTTTTTACTGTAGACAGATTGTTCTCTCTTGGTTCTTGCTGATATGTGTTTTAAGGATGCAAATGACATATTTTTTTCTTCAAAATCGATTTTGGCTGAATTTTCTCCAGCATGAATTGAAAAAAATTATCTCATTAGTTCAAATAATTTAAACTAGATTGTTTAATGTATATTGTCCTTAATTGGAATCATTTTTGAGATGAGGTACGGACCCGATTCTGGAAGACCAGATAATGATTTATGAGACCAAAAAATCCATCCTTGATCGCCCTTCGGGGCCCGTGGCGCAGCGGATAGAGGCGGTGAGTCGCTTCGGTTCCAGGTGAGCATTGTCAGAAGATAGCGGTTTCAAATCCTACCCAAGTCGGCCAGAGGTATACTTGGTCACAAAAAACGTGGTGCGATAGACAACAACTATGGAAGGCAGTAATTACTGGGGATACGGTTACAAGACTCAGCATTCCTATCCGAGGTCGCGGTAAAATCACCTGAAGAAGGCCAGAGGGAATTTGGCCGAAACGTAGTGAAAGAAGAAACAACACAAAAAACTACCAAGATGAGGGGGAAAAGTCCGCAATAAATTAAATAAAAATTAATTCTCAGATTAGATTGTTTAAGTAGTACTTTCTCAAAAATATGTTTAGTTATTATTTTTTTTCATTGCGTTTTATTTGTGATTAGTTTATTTACTGTTAGATAGAAACCCGAAGTAATAAGTGGGTTAATTCCTCAATTTTTTGCCTAGGTAGTATATTTAAGAATAATTTCCAAGAGTAAAATTCATCTAAAAAATAGCCATTATATTTTATTAACTGAACGTGTATAAAAATTGCATTTGTTATAGAATGACTAAAATACCCATTTCTACAATATTAAATTCAATATAATTATGTGCGAAAGTTAATACATTTTTTAATACTGTTCATATTTACATGCATATCAAATTTTCAATGTGGGGATATTGGATAGAAAATAACTGAACCCCCATCTGTTTTTATTGTTTCACAAATCTCTAATAAAATAACATCAACATATTCAGTAAGAGAGTATTCAATAATCATGACAGAATAAAATGTGCATAAAAAATTAAAGCACGCAACCTGGTACTTTTCTAAGCGTCAGGTTACGTTCAATCTTTTATTGTCACAAAGGCTTGTGCTAATAGCAACAGAGATACTAACAGCGGAAGCAACATCTTAATCTTCACAATCATGCATCAGAGATATTGAAAGGTAAATATCACTGCATTATAAAACTCTGTTTTGAACAGCGTAATTAAAATAAAGGTGTAGTAGTTATTCGCTTGATACAAGCTTCTTTTATTGAAAGGGGCGAACTATTGAGTAAAACTGAACAAACAGGAATTAAGACCCCCCACCTCTCAAGAAAATCTCCTAAGGTTGACATTTTCTGCCCATAATACATCAGGAACGAGAAAAGTCAGCGTCTGAAGACAATGGTTGTGGATTATTCGCGTATAGAACATATGAGGAATTTTATATAAATCTATGGGTGTGCTCGATGTATGGCGTTTTTTTTCTTCATATATATTCAGAGACTGTAATTCATATTTGCTGTTTTTCAACCTCAAATTAAACATGTGAAGTCATCTGATGAGACGAAGAGTATAATGATATTTTTCGCCGAAATAAATTTATAAAGACCAGGTTTGAGTTTTCTTCTAATTGTATTGTATATATGAAGCTCGAAAATCGTATCGGAACAAACAGAAACATCTGCATCAAAAGAATGCTTAGTGTCTATGAATCGTGCATTTTAAATTCTTGGAAAGATTTAGTCAGCTGTTCTTAGAATGATACTTAACGTCAAATATCAGTATCTAACAACGGACACTCTTCAGCAATCAAATACATCCAGCATTGAGATCCCTCTCATTCTCGGCCAGATGTCTTGTGCTTGGCACCTTACGAGGATGGAGGCTGTCAGGTTACCTAGGCGTTTATTTTACTGAGAATCACAATGAGATAAACGTTCCAGATATAAAACTAAGAAACGTTTAAAGGATGTCGTGAAAAACAACGTTAGAGCTCAGAGTGTACATGTTCAAACTGGGAGCAGATTATGGAAAATTGATCAGTTGTTGAAATGTAATCTAGGGTGGTTGTAAAGCATCTGAAATATGGGAAATCGAATATTCCATCTTGAACCGAGCACTTCGACAAAAACACTTAGCTTTGGTCCTTGACACTTTTCAGTTTGTAACACTTTTGTAATATCTGGAGTAGGGTCTGTTTGTCCAGAGCCTAACTTGCTAGTCATATGAGATCTCACAACAGAAAACGATCGTAAGTTGATATTACACAGGTTCTTCTACAGCAACCAAGAGGTAACTTGCGTCAATTCTGTGACAAATTATTTGAATTTGTAGAAACTCAGTGAAACCATATGAAAGTGCAAGTGGTTAATTTTGACATCAAAAAGAGGAAGTTTGATTATCACATATGTGACAAGGCTTGTAAGAGTGGCGTTGACCTGAGTAATTACAAGCGTTCCAGCAGGAGCTGTTAAAGAGATAGCCTTCTTCTGTAAAGCAGTGGCAATCACTGAATATATCCCAACCAGTTTTACCTTAACTAGTCCTCTAATCTACCACATATCATACCAAAGAACTATCAAAACTTATCTCAGAGACATATTTCACCTTAAATTCCAATGCGCCAAATATTTGTAAAAAACGGAATATTAATCAAGACCAACTGTAAAGCAAGACTCAAAATACATGCCAATGTATCTATCAAATAACAACAATAGCTCTGATTATCACCACTCCTGGATTGGAGTTCTAAATGTTTTTAACAACTAGAATCCAACAACTCTCAAGCTGCCACGTGACATCAGCCGGCGTCACGCAAGCTAATGCAGTTCCCGTCTGAACCGCGAGCGTTACATGATGTCATATTATACTTTAGTGGTCCACGCCAACTTCATTTAAAAACCCACACGAAAAAAGCCAATTCACGTCATTCTTTATATGGCTCCAGACAATGAAAATTATTCTCATCTAAATTGCACAAAAACAAACGGTTTCATTGATGAAAATAGATGGAAGCATAATTTAATGTTATATATATATATATATATATATATATATATATATATATATATATTTGTTTACGTGCGACTGTTATATATATGGGTCTTATATATATATATATATATATATATAGTACTGTTTATAAATATTTGTAACCAGAGAAAAATCTCTTAGTTTTGATAGTTTAAAGAACATGATACACTATAAAACATCAAATGTTATTACATAATAACATATTTAGTACTGTTTTACTCTTCTGAATACTAAATTTATGAGTGGGTGTCCTCGTGGTGTAATGGTTAAAGCGATGGACTGCGGAATCGTAGTAAGCGAGTTCGTACTCCAGTCGTGCTATTACGTTTACTTTCGGACAAATACCGTTGAGAAAGTTTTGAATACCCTTACCTCCCAGATATACGTTAAATAGTACCACTACCGTTCTTTTTGGAGAATGGCTTTGGCATTAAATATCCTACAAAAGTTGATATGCCAATAAACAAAGAAAAGAAACCTAAATCTATGATAGACAATTTTGCCAAATTAAAACTGCGGATGAAAATTAAGCAAGATTGTTTTCTAACTCTCCAAAATATTGTATAGAATCAATGATGGAAATTGAAAATGCGAATTCACATGGCTACTTGGAATAGTTGCCAAACTACAATCTTTATTTGGATCTCTGCCTTCTCAAGATTCTTAATGATCTATGTCGAGACAATATTAGCAGATTGTTTTTCATTTATCCGAATGCCTACGGGCAATACATACCGTTGAGTATTGCTAATCAGAGCTATAGAAAATAAAATCATAGTAAGGGACAAGATCAAATGGGAATTTTTGTTTTTGTAAGATTCTATTGCGTCTCTCTACTAAACGAAGGAGGCATGTCTACCTCAAAATTCTGCATTTAGTAGCTTATTTTACGTACGGGTATTAACAACAACTTATAGAAAAGAACAACAGTTCTGGTAAATATTTTACAATTCCGATATAAAATAGAAAAATATAGGTGGCCCGATTTGTGTTCAATCAGATTGGTTCTTATTAAAATAAGAATAATTATTCTTATTTAAAAGACGTGTCATTTCCCTTTATTGTTTTTTTTACAACGGATTATTGTCTTTTTTACTCCAAGTATAGAGTACGGAAGAAGGCTTCAAGTCCATTAGATCTGAGACAATATCGAACACCCCAAAAAGTTAATAAATATTTCATATTGATATCTAAGCTTTTCATTTTGAATATTTGGAAGGGTAGTATGAGCTTGATTGTGATGCTGGGACAGTTTCTTTTCTTCGGGGTCACATAATATATATATGAATATATACATATATATGAAATTAACTTAAATCGCGAGTCGGAAATCTTTTACCAAAGTTTCACCTTATCGGATCATCAGGAAGCCTAACTCCAGCTCCAGTTGGAGTTAGGCTTCCTGATGATCCGATAAGGTGAAACTTCCTGATGATCCGATAAGGTGAAACTTTAGTAGAAGATTTCCGACTCGCGATTTAAGTTAATTTTATAATTGGCTCCACTTGTGTTGAGCACTTTTGTAATTGTAGCATTACAGGATTCGCGGAAGGTTTTAGTTTTCTTTTGACCAACTGACTGCGTATCCCTTGATTTTTTTCAAGGTGTCGGACGAGGTTGGCCTTTTCTTTCTTTTTGACCTATAATTTTTTCTTTTTCCCCCGGGCGGTGATTCGACATACTTTTATCTCTTGTTCCTGGTGGGTTTTTTTTAGTAAATATATATATGTATATATTGGCGTTTAAAGATTTAACACCTCCAGTCTTTACGAATTGTTATTTGAATGTACATTTAGTTGGCTTATTCTGAATTTGTTCAAAATATCAATGACTTTTCTAGGGTGGGGGTCACAAACGTTCAAGTGGAACTATGTGTGAGTGTGTGTGTACAATGGGTGTCCCAATAAATTTGACATTATTTTAAAAGTAATTATCTTGAAAACTACACAATCTAGTTCAATGAATTTAAACAGTTTAGGTGTTGAACATCATAAGTTTATTCTGGGTCTGATTTCCTAATTCTTCAATATGTGCACTACCTTTAACACGGCACATGTTAATTCAGTAGTTAAGCTCGTACAAATTATTGACCAGCGAAATTTTTTTGACACTCTATATATATATATATATATATATGTGTGTGTGTATGTGTATGTGTGTGTGTGTGTGTAATTAAGATTCAACACTAAAATCGCTTTCAATCAGTAAAATCTTTTCTGTGCTCTATGTAACTACCCAGAGCAACTATCAAATCGAATAACAATAAAAAGACAGTATAAAAACACACGATTCTAAGTTTTTATAAAAGTGTTTATATTTTTGGGTGTCTGGTTCGTCTAACTTTGATAGTTTTCGTGATGGGAGATAGGTGACCAACTATACGGCCACCTACCTCCCATCACGAAAACTATCCAAGTTAGACGAACCAGACACACAGGACACTGCTGGAGAAGCAGAGACGAGCTCATAAGTGATGTACTCCTATGGACCCCCACATATGGCCGAGCAAAAGCGTGACGACTAGCTATGTGAGGATACGGGATGTAGCCCTAAAGACCTGCCAGAGGCAATGAACGATAGGGAAAAGTGGCGAGAGAGGGTCAGGGATATCCGTGCTAGCGGCACGACATGATGATGATGAATATAAGCGATACTGTTTATTCATTTTGTCCAAACTGATATTGGTGCAGAGCAATTCTATTTGTGCTATTACGTTCACTTTTGGACTAAAACCAATGGGAAAGGTACGAAACTCCTTATTCTCCCAACTATGTATTTAATTGGACCACTTTTGTTCTTCAAAAAAGATGGCTTTGGCATTAAATAATCCATGAAGATTGATATGCAATTCAACTTAAAAACCGAAAAATGATATTATTAGATGTTATTTATTTCGAAAGTCTACAACACCGAAACAAAGGAGCCAAAAATAGAATTGCAAAAATATCTATTTGTAATGTATTTATTTTTGTACAGTACTATATTCATTTTGTTTTTATGTTTGTTTGTCACAGAGTATCAGTGTTTTTGAGTTTTATAAAAACTACTACTTAAGATATGCTGTGATTGCATAATGTTCTTCTATAACTTATAAAAACCTTGTTTCTCTGATTTAGAAGAAAATTAACTTTTATTTATCCGTAACAATGTCTATATTAACTTTAAACTTATACTAACAATGGAAGCCATACGGGTTTCTTTGCAATATAATACCTGAGAATACAAATTTCAGATAAACACATTTTAGAAACTTTTAAGCTAATAGTTCTATTGATAGGCGTCAATTTTTCTTTTAAACATCAGGACTATATGAATGGCGCCAAATATAATCTGATACACTGATTCAATTTGAAACGTAATGTACACATCTAGTGGGGAATTATCGAGTTATAGTTTTATGTCAATGTCCAAGACGAAATTCATTTATCTTTTATCGAGAACGTTTGATGTCTAAAGTGATTGCCATTAACATCCATAACTGAATTCAACGAACTCATAAATTATCAACTTTTTTGAATGTGTCGTAACTATGGGTATTCTGTATTAACTAAAACCCCTTCTACAAGAGCAGGATGCGACTCACGGTCAACTTTGCAGCGGTATTATTGATTGATTGATTTTAACTACATGTAAATATGTTTTGAGTTATTTTAGCCAATAGCGTATATTGTACCTTAATATTTTCATATTTTGATTAGTTTCTTAAATTTTTTACTCATGGCTATTTGATGTCATCAAGTATTCCTATCTAATGCGAATCCTCTGTAAAGATATCTATCTGACCAACAGATAGGATTCTAGCAGGCTTTACCACTCCGGGTCAGAGTGAAAAAAGGTGCAATAAAGAGACACTCCACACTCCTCAAAATTTCAGGATTAGAGTCTCAACGCTAGATATAGTTTAGTGTCATATTTAGGGTACCCTTTTTGTGGGGAGGAAATTTACTCCCCCCACACACGCAAGGGATACAATCAACGTATTCTAAGCTCTGTTACCTGGTGGGTTTTCAGTGGAATACGACTGGTCTAAATACAATTTTCCTTCTCGTAGATAAATTACCACAGAAAAATTGACGAGCCTAGTATGCAAAACTGTTTAACCATAGTTGGTGGGAGAGACGAGATGCATTTGTGCCGTTTCCTCGGATATTATCTTGAAGTGAAATACAGTATTTGAACTTGGCTCGATGGGACCATTTCCTTGGCAATTTGAACATTTGATTTGTTAGGGAAAATATACCTCTATGTGATCTTGTTCTTTACGGCTCCACCTTCCACATATTGAAAGTTCTCGGTTGTTCTTTTTGTGGTGTCCATATTTGTGACATTTAAAGCACCTTAAAAATACTGCTATGTATTGTTCCACCTTTCTGAGACAGTATTACATTCTTAATCTTTGGGAAATTATGGATTTTTAAATGTCAAAATGTATGTGAGTTTGTATTTCTTCAACATGTTATAGACTATACTGGCATAATGAAGAGATGAATGATAAATGAGCATAGAGGAAGAATAACACTTTTCTTTATAAAAAGATAACTCTCAAAATTTTATTTCTCGAAAGGGGTCACCGCTGACGTATGTATGACAGAGACAAGGAGATGAAGGGAGACGAAGACAGACTGCCATCTTGACCCATAACTTTTTCTTCTCTTGACCATACAATACTGTGTTATCTTCAGGATCTTACATCTCTACCTCTTCTGCTTCCCGGACCCGGGCCATTGCGGGCCGTTCCTCCACAGACTTTATGACAAACCATATCGAGACCCAAAACTCTAGATTGAAAACTGATCCCTGCAAGATTCCTTATATCTGCTGTTGTCCATGTATATATAATATTACTATGCCCACGTATTCGGGTTGTCACTCACGTGACGTACATCCGCTTATTTACACAGGTGCGTCCAACAATCACATTGTTTACACAGCGGGAACATCTGGCTCTGTCAAGGAATCAGTCATAACAATCACTCCTAATGGTTATCTGTTTGTATTATGTAACCGATTTCTTTCAGGCTGTGTTATTTCATCTGTTATTTCTAAGAATAAATCCATGTTTCTGATAACTACCTTTCAGATGTTAACTTTTTTCATGAGAATAAATTTACCAAGAAGGATACCCTTTCAGCTTCGTTAAGACGGAAATTCTAAGGCCAGTATACTCATGTGGGAAGGGGTATTTCATTCCTCTGATAATTTCAGGATTTCTGTACTTAAACCTTAATGTTTTAAAGTTAAACAGAGGTCAATGTCTTGTTTTTCTTGATACGGTTGACCCTCAGGTACCACCTTAAATCATCTTTGAAATAAAAAGGGCTGGTTTTTGTTTGCTATCTGAGCAATTTGTAGAATCCAGCTGGAACTTAATTTTATAGGGGCTCCGGTTTGACATGACTAACCGGTGGATTGAATCGGGCCCCTCCAGCTGCCTATCTAGCCCAAATAAGGGATAAAGTGAAGAAATGCAGTTATATCCGTACTCTTGGGAAGACATGGCCCTGGAGGTGACCATTTCTTCTATAAAGAGCGTGGATGTAACCATCAAAACGCATTCAGGTTAATTGGCCGTGCAATTACCATGACTAGTTGATTTAGCGTCACTTGTGTGTGATATGGACTGTGGCTCAGTTGTTGAGTTTCGGCTCTGCCATCTGTGGTCACTGGTTCGATCTTCAGTGGTGGGGATCACGGTATACACTGCTGATGAGACCTAATAAGGTCAAAACAGCTGCCCATTTTTTCTGTATGTCGTGCGTAAGTGTTCGTCGGATTTTCTGGTCATGGTAATTCAATTCACAATATAATTCCTCTACTTAAAAAAAGAAAATTTAGCATATAAGTAATTGACATTTTCTATAGCTCATCAAATGTCTACCTCTAGGTGCGGTGTACGGGAATCCGGCGTGTCTCAAAGTAATACATAGATGCAATGAAACTGGCACTCTACAAATCATGATGAGTCTTAATCATGATTTCTTCGATCAAAAACGAAAGTCGCACGTTCAAAAACGATCAGATACAGTCATAGTTCTGACCGTAATTGATGTCGACCGGTGATCAGCCGGCGTTCGCTTCTGTGAACTGGTGGGCAGCCTGCGGATACCAGAATTCGCTGAAACTCAAAGTATTTGAATGAAGAGTATGGCCAGGAGTGGAGCCAGCGGCTTAATTTGATTCAACCGGTCTAGACGGCGGTAAACTTTTTTCAATTCAGTGGGTGGTGATGCACAGATATTCTTAGGTGGGGGAGCAATTCGTCGGGTTGATTCCAATAATAAACGAGACTTCTACTTGTTAACTAGAGAGCCGATGTATATGCACTTTTTACTACGGCAGGATTAGACTATGCGTATTTGTCACCGTTGTTTTGGTAGTGCGTTTTTCGTTTATTTCGTGTCGGGGGGATGTAGTTGGGAGTCAGTTTGGGTTTTATTCCCCTATTCTTGCTCTCTCATTCCCTTGCGATCCCTGTAGATTATGGTTTTCTGCCTATACGCCTCATTGCATAGGTGCTTTTGATATTTTCCCTGTGAGAGAAGATATTTTCATCCAACACCTCCTTCTTTTTTAAGGGGAGCTTAACAAGTTTGAATTCAGAGTTTTCTTTCTCCTTAACCAGTGGCCGCAACAAGATTAATGAGCCCAATATGCCCTACTATTAACCCGTAGATCAAAGGAGAATGATTAAACGCATGCCTTTCCCAATATTACAATGTTAATGTGAAATACAAACAACCACGTACTGGATTTGAACTCAGCTCGTCGAATCTATTTTTACGACCATAACAGTTACTCTACGTGTGCCTGTGTATCAGTGAAAGTATATTATTAAAATGCACTCACACTGTAGTGTCTTTGTGTGCATGCCTGTTTGTGCACATATGTACATGTATAAATTTGATTCCAATCCTTCATACAGCTTGTTTTCTTGATTTCACCATTCCACTATTTGTGTTGATTTATTGCGTTCCTCAAATATTGCATTTCCAAGCATGTGTTAATAGAATTTAAATTTTGAATAGATGCATCTATTTTCGAATTATCTTTTTTCCTCTTTCAGGCATCTCTACTATCTTCATCATCTCTATGAATAGGCTGCATTGAAAACACAAAATAAATCTTTTCTGTATGGTTTTTGGGATGTTTCTTTTCTTTCTCAATACAAAATAGTCCAGACATGTTCAATAGGATTAAGGCCAAAACGCTGTCGAGATCATTAGTGTCGCTTTATGATTTAACTGCAACCATTCTTAAGTTATTTTTGTCTGTCTGGTATGGAACATCATTCTTCGTAGAAAATATGCTGTTTTGTCTACAGAACAATCAATGACAAATGGGCAAAGTCCTTCCTATAAAATCGACATGTTGCTTTTGAATTGATATTTCTCACGAAACCTGTGACACTGGAATTTAGAGAAAGGGGATTAAACAATTGAAAGTGAGCAGACTAACCGAAAAATGCAAGAGTTGTAGTCTTAAGAGAATCTTAATTGCTTATACGAGGATCATTTAATAAGTTTCCAGACTTTTTCCGTATGGGCACTTTTATTGATAGTGCACACATGAAACTCTAGTCCCCTTCGAAGTAATCTCCTCTGGCTGCAATGCACTTGTTGTTCCGTTCCAAAAACCTCTGGAAGGCCCCATGAGAATCCACTTGTGTGAGCATGTCAATGACCTTCGTCACAGCCTCTTTCATCTCCTCAATTGTCTCATAACGACAGCCTCTTAGATTATGGAATAAACAAAAATCACAAGGAGCAAGGTCTGGAAGGTGAGAAAGTGTCTTGATGCCCATCTTGGTCAAATAGTCTGTGACAAGGATGGAATTGTGGACTGCTGCATTGTCCTGGTGGAAATGCCACTGACCCGATTTGAAGAGTGCTGGCCTCGTCCGACCGAATCTCTTCCTGAACTCCCTTAAAACCTCAACATACTAACCCTAACCCTAATCCTAACCCTTTGGACAATCAACTCTGCTGCATTGACTTCCTTACTCCTCCCACACCTCTCATCATCCCTCACAGACTCCCTGCCCTTCTTGAACCTCTTGAATCTCTTATGCGACTCAAGAACTGATGCTCGATTCTTGCAAGATGCTCCAAAAGCAGTCAGAAGTATTCCATATGTTTCTGTGGCCTTTTTTCCAAGTTTAAAACACAATTTTATTGCATATCGTTCTTCTAAAGTGTCCTCACGTCCAGATTGCGTTTTTGAAATTCACCAGCTGTGACAATCAGGCTTTAGTAGGGTGTATTCCAATTGCTGCTGTAGTTGTTCCTTTGAACCTGAACTCATAAAAATTGGTTAGTCATCTCATAAGATGTATAGCAATAACATAGTGAATTTTCTAGATCTACGTCAATTTGAAATGCCTGTACAAAAAAAGTCTAGAAACTTAGTTAATGCACCACGTATATTACTTGGACAAAGAAAAATATTTGAAAACATGAAAGATAGAATGACTTGTTTGACACTGGAATTTAGATAGATGTTTGGAGAAGCAGACCAGGTGAAAAAGAGAATGGTCGCACTCTAGTAAAAATCTAAGGCACTGGACAAAAGAAAATGGTGGACTCCCAAAAAATAGACAGTCCGGCCCCGGCAAAGCCCATCGAACTTTTTATGAAAATTATCAGAGAGGAAACAAATTATTTCAATTATAAGGTGTAAGGTGTGTAAGTCTGATAAGAGAATCTTACTTGCTTAATAATAGTTGGATAACAAAAACTTTGAGACGAATAATAAGGTCTGGACGGTCTCTGAGATAATCACAAAATACAAAATTGGTTCCATTAGAAAAGTCTGGGTGGCCGATCTAATAAGAAAATGCTGGTTTGATAATATTTGGCAACGTCCTTCTTCGCCTATGCATTTGAAAATTAGATTCTTCCCAAAATCACAGTTGAGTCCGCCTAAAGAGGAGGACCAGGCTGAATATAGAGAGAGTGGGAGGAACAAGGGAGCTCTATAACGTAGTGGGTGCTAGGTAAGGGTGAGAGATTCAAATTAAAGTAAGTTGGAGTTTAGAGGTGGATCCAGCTCTCTGACCCTCAAAAAGGGGTTGAACAATTCCTCGAATGTGGAAAAGCTGAGAAATGAGGAATTGACATGAAGGATTATGAAATACCATACCGAGGCAACACATACAACGGATGGACACGCACTCTATGTACGGATGAGGTTTTGGCATCTCAGACTGAGAACCAAAGAGAGAGAGAGAGAGAGAGAGTCCAGAAAGAGTGTCCGAAAAGAGGGTCTGGACAGAGATGTCAGTCGAGAAATTTGTTTCCTTAAACGAAACTTTGTGTCAGACTTCGAATACTAAGCAGTCAGACTTAACTAACTACGAAACTGTTTACAACTGTGTTGAATATTTCAGTGACTCTCAACTATGCTCGAACGAGAATGGTTAAAACCGCAGCATGAAAGAAACAATATGAACAAAAATTGCTCACAGCATTCTTGCTTAGTTGCTGTCATATAAGGAAATTGTTGTAGAACGAGAGAAAAGTAAATATTTCAAATTTTAAATTTGATATTTTAGAGTTTTTTTAATTATTCCGTATATATATATATATATATATATATACATATATATATATCATGTAGCGCTGCCAGCATGGATCTCCCTGACCCTCTCTCCCCACCCGTCTCTATCGTCCATCGCTCCCGGCTGGTCTTCAAGGCTAAATCTTGTATTGGCACAGAGCTGTTGTATGTAAGTTCTGGTTGGTCGTCCTGCCTTTTTTCGTCCTTATGAAGAGGTCCAAAGGAGTATATCGCTTATGAGTTCGTCCTTACTTCTCCAGCAGTGTCCCACTTGTCTGGTTCGTCTAACTTGGATAGTTTTCATGATGGGAGGTTGGTGGCTGTACAGGTGCTGTTTTGTGGGATGTTGCCTCCAGGACTTGTTCAATATTGCACACTGCATTCCTGTGTAATTGCCGTCAAGCTTTTTCTCCATACGTTTAGTTAGCATCCACATAGTGCATCCATACCGCCGCTTGGAAAAAACTGCGTTTTATTTTATCGGTCAACTCTGACTTCCATATGACCGATAACCTATTGATAGCTGTCCATGCCTATATATATATATATATATATACAACACGTGTTTTGGACATTACATTCCTCTCCAGGCGAATGAATTATTGCTCGTCTGGTGAATATCTTTATAATAACGCGGAGTTCATAGATTATTCGAGTCGATTCTAGTTAACTCCAGGTCTTGTCCCTTATAATTTTTGTCTCTTTTATAAATGATCATTTTTTTTTCTCTTCCTTCTTTCAATTATTCCAGTTCTTATGTCTAGTATATGAATGTGTGCGTTTTTATACTAATTTGCTTGTGCGTATGTATTTATGTATTCTGTGTATGTGTGTGTGTGTGTGTGTGGATGTGAGTGAAGGAATGCAATAGATGTGTGTATATTTATTTATATTCATGTGTGTTTTGTTAACATGTATACGCACATGTATATAGGAACATTTAAGTACACATATATATTTTCTAAGACATTAAGTTTATTGAGTGTGTGTGTGTGTGTGAGAATGTATTTATCCTTATACATAGCCTCATACATATTTAAACTAGTTGGTGTGTGTGTGTGTGTGTGTGTGTGTGTGTGTGTGTGATTAGAATTCAATGAAATTTCTTTAATTTGAAGTAATAAGTCGTCATTGGTCTGATAGATTAGCATTTGTGACAGAGGAAAAATACCAGGATTGGCTCGTGTGTAATGTCGTGGGAATGTGCCAATTTTTTCCCGTCGGCTACAAATCGTCCTGGATAAAAGCAGACTAATTTTTTTGCCCGAGAAAAGGGAAATATGTTAGTATGTGACAGTAGTAGAAATATCCACTTCGTTTCACGTACTTACCTTTTGTGTTCGTTTAAATTCTTGACCTCAGTTCATCAACTGGTTAAGATTTTATCCGACGGCATTATTTTCAAGTTTCCATTAACATATTTGTAATGGTGTTTGGAAACAAAAAGGTTTTTGTTATCTGATAATTTATTGTTGCTTATACGTAGAGAGACTCTATTGTTTAGTGTTTTAGGTGCATCCTGCATAAATTTGGTTGCAGTTTGTGTATTGGATTGGGTTTATTACATTTTTAGAATAGCACTTTAAACTTTCATTTGTTATCAATGTTTATTTTTAGGTTTTCAAAAATATAGGATTTTCCTTTTAAGTTTATATTACGCACATCATATCGTTTATTTTTGTATTTTGAGACCTCATGAGTTGTTTTTTGTTGTGTCTAATATGTTTTTCAATTTTATCCATTTTTTTAAGTTGATCCAGTTTCTTTAATATTTCAGTGAATATTTTTGGGTTGTTTTGTTTCACTGTTGAGACTATGCCAAAGTTTTTTTTAGGGGTTCGTAGTTCTTCAAATCTCTTATTTAATGATGTTGCAGGATATCCTCTCTGATTAGACGTTGTTCGAAGCAGACCAGTTGAAGGTTTTTGTTAATGACTATATATCCAGATCCTATGTGCGAGAGAGTTAGGATTGGATTTTATGCAGCTTTTGCGGTGACAATTTTTGAAATAGATATATTGTTAAGAATCTACCGATTTTTAATAAATATCTGGGATAATTTGACCATTTTCGTTTTTAATGAAGATTTCTAAAATGGTCGTTCTTTAAGATTACGTTTTACTGTAAATTTTATCTTAGGAAGTAAGTTTTGAAGTTAGTAGTGTATATCGTTCATATTGCCCATGGGCATTTACAAAATATAAATCAGTCCTCAAAGAATTTATCTGTAATCTAATGAAATTCCTTTTATATTGATGCCATATTTTTCTGATGATTTCATAAACATTTTCCTTTAAATAAGCTATGGTTAGTTTGGCGTATGTTGTTTCCCACTTTGGCTTCCATAGCGGTCCATGGGGTTTGGATATTGTTTTTGTTGTCGAATTTGAAATAAGTATTGTTCAGGATAAGTTCTATATATCGTTTTTTGAAGCTCAGGTGTATAGTTCCTGGTTATTTTTCTATCCAAAAAGTGATGGCCTGTTTTCCTAATTTATGGAGCATATGAATATATATGTTATTAACATCAACTTTTACCATTAGTGTATTAGGATAGGTTTTCGTGGTATGGAGTTTAAAAAGGGAATGGTATCTCTCATGTAACGATTTATTTTCTATAGGAATGGTTGTGGTAGAATATCTATTAGTTTGCTCAGTGGTACATACTGGGCTTGAATTTGAGGTCACTGAGGTTTGAAATTTCTATATATTCAGATTTTTAAAAATCTTAATTGCTACTTTAATTTCTTAGGATTTGTGAATTATTCGTAATCCGTAAAAACTGCTTGTCTTTGGAATAAATCTGCTTATAGACATTTTCTTTTTTAATTCATGTCTCTTTTAGGTAATTAGACTCTAGTGTTTCACGGGATGTAGCCCTGTGGATCTGCAGGAAGCAATGGGCGATAGGGAGAGGTGGTGAGAGAGGTTCAGGGATATCATGGTGCGG
>OY757911.1:39487492-39489992 GCA_963585895.1 Sepioteuthis lessoniana
TTGAGTCATAAATAATTTTCGTTTTAATAAAATATAATTTATTCATGAATAATTCAACAATGAATTAATTTTAATTAATGATATATTTGCCTTTATTTTCAATCACCTCTTGCCATTTATCAAGTCGCTTGTTGATTCCTGTCAAGTAGAATTGCAATGGGTTTGACCCAAAGAATTTTTCCACGAATGTTTTCACCTGATCTTCTTATGGATTTTTTTCGTCATTCAGAGTATTTTGTAGTCAGCGAAAAAATTAGAAATCTCTTAGAGCAAGACCCAGTGAATATTGTAGATAGAGTTGAACAGTTCAGCCTAAATACAATATTTTCCTGCGTGATTCTTGCAGAATGTAACCTTGCGTTATCTTCGAGAAGCACAACATTTCTTCTATTGATGAAATTAAGAAAGAACAAAAACAAAGTCAATTCGAGTCTCAGAGTGTGCCCCAAAAACCTGGTGTTGTACCATAACTAAGTAAAGCTTAGTACTCAACTAAAAATTGTGATCGAGAAATTCGAGGTCTTTTATAAGCAACATTTTGTAAATTTGTGACTTGAATCTTAAAATATTTTTTTCAGATAAAATCTTTAGATTTTGCTTTTCCAATTAATCCAAGAAAGGAGAAAGAATATTCTGGATTACCACATGTATTTCTCTTTGCACTCTGTCTCCATATCTATCTGTTCTTCATGTTTTTGGCAGCCCACTTCTTGGGTCATTGTGCTCATCTTCTCTCTCTCTCTCTCTCTCTCTCTCTCTCTCTCTCTTCCTCCAACCACCCGTGCCACTTTAAAACATTCGATTTTTTTTTCATATTATGCTTCTCGTCACCCATCTTTAATAAATCTAACGTTTCACTTTTACTTTTACTTATTATCGCACAAAACCTGGTGCTTAATCTACTGCCCAATATTTCTATCACTCATTTCTACAGCAATAGTATAATGTGAGTAGCATATAACTTCTACTACTGCACAGCAACGAGTGGCTCATCTGGTCTGTATCTAAAAAAAATGGAATTTGTACTATGTTCGGATGATATCGAGTGCAAAATTGTACCTGAATTAAAACCCCAACGAAACGCTGCGGTCTTTCTTTAAGTTGAATTGTTACACTTCGTTTGTACATATATATATATATATATATATATATGTGTGTGTGTGTGTGTGTGATCTATATATGTGTGTATAAAAATGTTCATTTAAGAATGGTTAGTTGTACAATGAAAATAAATTCAAAAATGAATTTAAAACACAGTCAGTTACACGCTAGCACGATATTTAAGCGATAAAAAGATCAAATCATCGTGAGATTAAAAATAGCGTAGAATCAGTTTATGTTTTTTGCTCATTTTAGATGTCATTATAAATATATATGCGCTCCCCTCACGAGGGTTGAGCACTCTGGCGAAGGAATCAACGGCTGCCATTCGTGTAATGCAAAACTCTTCTACTGAATTGATGGTTTGGTTTGGTTTGGTTTGATTTCTTTGTTTAATGGCATATCAACTCTTTATAGGTTATTTAATGCCAAAGCCACTCTCCTAGAAGAACAGTGGTGGTACTATTTAACCCATAGCTGGGAGGATAAGGGGGTTCATACCTTTCCCAATGGTATTTGCCCGAAAGTGAATGTAATAGCGCGACTAGAGTACGAACTCGCTTACTACGATTCCACAGTCCATCACTTTAACCATTACACCACGACGACACCCCCCTCTACTGAATTGATTGCTCTGGTATCCGGTTAGGTGAAATGTAAACAAACGAATGCTAATACATAATATGTTATAATTCCCGAGCTGACATATGTCACGTAACGGTTGAGCGGTAAGATACTAAGTCTAACATAAATTCTTTTCGGGGGGGGTGATCCTAGTGTGAAGCGTCCTGCGTGTCTATCCACACCGAAGAGTTGTGATACAACAAAACAGTCAGTCTGTGGATGACATTATATATGTTTATATATAGTTATATCTTGTTTAAAATAGTTAGAATAATTAAAAAGTCAATGAATAGTTAAAAAGGAGAAGAAGGATGAATGAATTAATAATAAATATTTGTTTTTAAATAAATCATCATAAATTTAAAAGGCGGAAGTTGCTATACTGTTTAGTTAACCAATGAACGGACAGAAACGAAAATTTGATTGTTGGCAGACAATAGACTTTCGCAGAGAAAAAGAATTTACAAAGCAAATAGACAGTAAACTATTTTAAAGACTGTTGGATCGGAAAAAATGACAAACCAGTAAGATAAGTCAAAGTGGCAGTTATTTTGCCGAAGAAAAAGAAATTTGTATTCACGGTTTTCTTTCCCCGGAAAGAAAAATGAAATTTCTCCGGTGTTTATGTTCATTTATTTTTTTGTTGTTCCTAATGTATATCAAATCCGTAGTTTGGGGTATTAGAAGTTTTATACCTTTCTAAAGGGTATTGATCTGAAAGGGAATCTAAGTACAAAACAGCTTGCTAAGATGTCGGCACGGGGACTATTTTTTT
>OY757911.1:39494992-39604992 GCA_963585895.1 Sepioteuthis lessoniana
GGAGCGCAAAGCCCCGAATAACGACTAGTACTAGCTCGAGGGCGAGGCTTGGTCAGACAACGTATCTACATCGACCGAGCAGCCCGAATAATAAGAGGCCTACTCCTCATTCTCTTATCCCTCGACATATGGAAGGAGGAAGGAATTTGACGTGCTACTACTGTAGGAAGACAGGACACCTGGCAGCGAATTGTTACGCGAGGAAGAGTGCCGAACATAAGAATGGTAGCCTAAATAAACCTCACGGTTTTATATCGTCGCATAAGGAAAGCAATAACAGGACCGAGAGCCGAATCCAAGAGGAATACAAACCATTTATATCGAATGGCTACGTGCACCCCGTTGATGACGCCACGAAGAGAGTCGAGATAAAAATCTTACGTGACACGGGAGCGACCCAGTCTCTAATTGTTAGGGACGACATGCCGCGTGAATCAGAGACAGCCACAGGCGAACGGGTGGTTATACAAGGAGTAGGAGGAAATGTTGTTAGTGTCCCGCTACATCAGATCTCCCTCGATTCTGAAATAGTATGTGGAACTGTAATTTTCGGAGTGGTCGATAGTTTGCCTATGCAAGGCATATCGATGTTACTGGGAAATGACTTGGCTGGAGAGAGAGTGGTACCCCATCCAAGAGTGGTGGAGAAACTGAGCACCTCGGAGGAGACGGAGAAAATTGAACGAGAACATCCTGAAACACTTTTACCATGTGTAGTAACCCGAGCAGAGGCGAAGAGGACTGAAGATTCTACTACCAAAATGGAAAGCGAAGAGAATGAAATAATTGACCTCTCCCAAACTTGCTTAAGCCATGAGATAGGATTAAACCCTATGCTCAAACAGACCCCTTCTTCAAACCCTAACCCACGGGAGAAAATAATTGACGTCGCGCTCGTTACAAGAAAATCCATAGCAGTCGAACAGAGAAAGTATGACCAAATCGCTCCTCTCTTCGAAAAATCATTGTTAGAAGAAGAACCGAACAAAGTACCCACAGAATATTTCATTGAAGATGATATTTTAACGAGTACATCCGCTGGTAAGATTATGAAATCCCTCACTAATTTCTTTTCCATGGTCGGATTGCCTAAGATAGTGCAGTCTGATCAAGGCTCCAACTTTACCTCCAGAGTATTCCGACAAGCCATGAACTCTTTAGGAATAAAGACGGTTACGTCGAGTGCATATCATCCCCAATCCCAGGGAGCCTTAAAACGGTTTCATTCTACACTGAAAACCATGATCCGAGCATACTGTCTCGACCACCAGAAAGATTGGGATGAAGGTATCCCATTCTTCATGTTTGCTGCGAGAGATGCACCACAAGAGTCGCTAGGATTCAGTCCATTCGAATTAATACTTGGACACACTGTGCGTGGACCCTTATCCATGCTGAAAGAGAAATGGTTGCAAGGAAATCCCGCGAACGAATCCTTACTGGAATATGTATCCCGTTTTCTGACCCGATTACAGGAAACTTGTGAGTTGGCACGGAAGAGACTTAAAACAGTCCAAAGTGAGATGAAGATACGATATGATCGAAATACTGTCCACAGATATTTCCAAGCCGGTGATAAAGTATTTGTACTACTGCCCTTATCCGGTCATCCCCTTAAGGCCCGATTCCATGGTCCCTACGAAATAATTAGGAAAGTTAGTGATCTCAACTACGTACTAAGAACCCAAGACCGAAGAAAAAATGCCGTTGTGTCATATTAATGTGATCCGATCGTATTACGAAAGGGGAAAACAAAACCTTATCTTAGCTCTTGCCTTGAGCCTACGTCATTTTGATGTTTATGCATCCTCATCTTGTTATCCGATCGTTGTATATACTGACCTATTCTTATTCTTACACCGAATGAAAAGTAAGAATAGGAGATTACTGAATTGGAGTCTGATCCTATAAGAATAGGGGCCTAAATATTTATAGTGAACACATTGTAAGATACATGAAGACTAAGTACTAGGAAAAACTTCAGTCTCACAGACTCTACCCCGTAGAATTTTGAAAAACGATCGCAAGCGATCCTTTTTCATTTTTTGGTGAGGAGGTGTTACGTGGGGTAGAAAAATAGAAGAAATATATTTTCTATGTACATTACAAGGTGTGTTTCATTCGCCCGTATTATTCCGAGACGAAGAATAAAATTGGAAAAGGAGGCGCCAAATGAACCTTTTCTAATCACGCATGATTCGAGGCTAAAGGAGGAAAAGAAAAAAAAAAGGACGACGACAAGAAATGGAATTGCAGGTCAACCCCTTTCCACTTTTTACCCATCTCAGCTAGCCTTGAACTCTTGGAATGAACTTCGGGTGACCTTATCAACCACGTGTTCGGCCCTAAGAGTCAAGGAAGTACTTTTGGTTTTTGACTGGCAAAAGTGAATATAGCAGTAGCGGTTTTGACTCCAAGGCGTCCACATTCATCCCTGGGCTCTGTTTCACTACACCCGAAATGTGACTAAGAAAAAGGACAGCAGAAAACAAACTCCTTGTGGCAAGCTTCTTCGAGTAAAAGGAAAGAAAAAAAAAAGAGAGAGAACGAAAGAGAAAATGAACGAAAGAAAAAAAAGAGATTATTAACCAGTCTTAAACCCTCAGTGAGTTCCGTATTTCTTTTTCCTCTATGTGTCTATCATGCAAATCTGTTTGAGTTAAGATTCGTCTCGGACTTCTATATATACATAGTAACATTAGTTTTCCATCCCTTTTTGTTCTTAAAGCCTTTTTTTTTAATATACTTCGACATTGTTGCAGGAGTACTACAAGGAGACACACTAGCCCCGTACCTCTTTATCATCTGTCTAGACTATGTGCTTAGGACTTCGATCGACAAAATCAGAGAAAATGGCTTTGAGCTGACTAAGAGAAGAAGCAAAAGGTACCCCGCAAAAACAATCACGGACGCCGACTACGCTGATGACTTGGCGTTACTAGCGAATACGCCTAATCAAGCAGAGACACTACTACATAGTCTGGAACGAGCTGCAGCTGGCATTGGCCTACATGTCAATGCAAACAAAACCGAATATATGTGTTACAACCAAACAGGCAACATTGCCACACTAGACGGAGCCTCTCTGAAACTAGTCGACAAATTCACCTACCTAGGAAGCAGCGTCTCATCAACCGAGAAGGACATCGACACACGACTGACGAAGGCATGGACAGCTATCGATAGGCTCTCGATCATATGGAAGTCGGACCTAACAGATAAAATGAAACGCAGTTTCTTCCAGGCAGCGGTCACATCGATACTGCTATATGGATGCACCACATGGACGCTTACGAAGCGGCTGGAGAGGAGGCTGGACGGAAATTACACAAGAATGTTGAGAGCAGTATTAAACAAGTCCTGGCGACAACACCCCACGAGACTCCAACTATACGGACACTTGCCCCCCATCACAAAAACTATACAAGTTCGACGAACCAGACACGCAGGACACTGCTGGAGAAGCAAGGACGAGCTCATAAGCGATGTACTCCTGTGGACCCCCACTCATGGATGTGCAAGAGTGGGACGACCAGCACGAACTTACATACAGCAGCTATGTGAGGACACGGGTTGTAATCCTGAAGACCTGCCGGAGGCGATGAATGATAGGGAGAAATGGCGAGAGACGGTCAGGGATATCCGCGCAGGCGGCGCGACATGATGATGATGATGTTATAATAAAATTTTGTTGTTAAATCTTCAAATTGTGTTGTGTTGGTTTTGTGAGTGCCTGTCGCTTATTCTGCTGTGATTTACCGTGAGTCTTATATTGGAGAAATTCCCTTCCCATAGTTCACCCTTTTTTTTATCGAACCTTGGGACATTCTCGCAATTTTATATATATTTTTTTATTATTCTCGTTACGTGCCTGTCCTCACAGTCCCAGTGAAAGCCGGTTCGTAACAATATATATATACATATATATATATATATATGTTTACGGACCGGACAGTTGTTAGGATGGCTGAGCGTTACTCAAGCGAAAATGCCAATAAATTTCTAGTCTTCACACAAAGTTACCAATTACTTTACGACTTCCTATCCTGGATCCTGCCCGCAATTATAAATGCTGCTCAGTTAGTAAAAGTAAAGTTGGCAACCTTAGTCGATGGTGACCCGAAGGCTCCTTTTTCAATAGCTACTAAACTGAGGTGTAGGGGAGGGCGCTACTTCATTCCCTGGATTGCTCCACTTTACCCTTGATCCTTACCTTATAATACTGTTAAGCAAGGCGGCATCAAGTAACATTTTTTGAGTCTTTTGTATGACTCGACTTGATTAATCAGGATATATCTTGAGATTAATCAGGATATATCTTGAGATTAATCTTGATATATCTTTTCTCCTGGTTTCTTTATTTGAGAACTAAGCTGGGTGTCTGAATGAATTGGCCCTGTCATTTCTTTTCTACCGTGGGCATTTTCATGCGTGTCTCTTGACGGGAGACAGTGTCAAACTGATTTCTTCCATTTGCCTTTTTGCCGCGTAAACTCTCGAGTTCTCGCCAGATGGTGCCTTTCATCCCGCCGTTGGTGTTACTGTTCAGACCACAATATTAATTACAGGTTCTCACGGGGCAAATCTAGAAATATTTTGACATGCACTGGGACGAATACTGTGTCTCGTAACAATATATATTACAATGGCTTTAAGTACAGTGTACACCATAAGTTTAAAAAAAGGGCTTTTTTCGGTCACGTCTCATCAGAGAACTCTATGACAATTGCAATCTAATGGGTGTTGATGACAGAAAAAAATAAATAAATAAAAGGAAGAAAAAAGAAAAATCCCTTTATACGAAAGAAATGGTATTTTTTTACCTTTCCTTCGACTCAAACGTTTTTTCCCTTTAGCGTTTTTTTTCTGTCGTCAACTACTACTAAAAGTTATTCTAAAATTTTGCGTATACAACAGAATATATATATATATATATATATATATATATATATATATATATAATAGGCGTGTAAATACATATCAATATATACATATGCATGTAAATTAATTCCTGATATATATATATATATATATATATATATATATATATACGTGGTGCATTCAATAGGTTTCCAGACTTTTTGTACAGGCATTTAAAATTGTCATAGACTCTTGAAAATTCAGTATGTTATTGCTATACATCTTATGAGATGATTGGCCAACTTTTATGATTTCAGGTTCAAACAAACAGCTCCAGTGGCAATTGCAATACACCCTACTAAAGCCTCATTGTCACAGCTGGTGAATTTCAAAAACGCAATCTGGATGTGAGGACACTTTAGAAGAACGATATGCAATAAAATTCTGTTTTAAACTTGGAAAAATCCCACAGAAACGTATGGAATGCTTCAGACTGCTTATGGACTATCTTGCAAGAACCGAGCATCAGTTCTTGAGTGGCATAAGAGATTCAAGGAAAGCAGGGAGTCTGTGAGTGATGATGAGAGGTGTGGGAGGAGTAAGAAAGTCAATACACCGGGGTTGATTGGCCAAAGGGTTACTATGTTGAGGTTTTAAGGGAGTTCAGGAAGAGACTTTTTAATGATCCCCGTATATATATATATATATATATATATATATATATATATTAGGTGTGTAAATGCATAAAGATATATACGTATGCATGTAAATTAATTTCTGATGTATATATATATACATATATATGGGGGGGGGCATTTTTTATCGATATGAACAACACTTGCAAAAAGATTATTTTGATTTCACATTCAGACTTCTGTATATAATAGAACGTTTTGCTAAATGAAAATGAAGACTGTTACTGGCTATTTGTGTATATATCATCTCTCGGGTTTAAGGTCTTAAGCATAGAAATCTGAGCATTTGTTTGAGTTCCTCTCTTGTCCATTCATAAATGGTTTAGAATATCTTATAAAATAGATGGCCTAGGCGTTTATTCTTTAAATGAGATTTCTGCTGAAGTGATTGGTTTCGAGAATTTTTTTGTGTGTATGAGTGTTCATATTTTTGGGTGGACGTTTATCTATGGAACTAAATTTTTTGTGATGGATCTTTTTCAAAATTTTCTTTGGGATGTGATCGATTAAGAACTGATCTTTCAGATTATAAACAAATATTAACACAGCGTTTTCTTTTTTTACTTCATCTCCTCCTTCTATAATTTACTTTATTTTGGAAAATATTGAAAACATGGCCGCCTTCTTCATTTTTTTATTCAGGTAAACAGACAAGTGGGTGGGGAAATCAAATTTTTACCAAGAACACACTGGGAAAGCACCGTCGACAAAAATGAATGAAATGTCTGAGGGGTGTTCTACTTGAAGTAATATATTAAACTGATAGCTCTAATCCTCTAAAAAATTAACGCAGTACTTTTCCCAAAAAATTTGTTTATAATCTGAAAGTTTGTTTATTAATCGATGTTATTCAAAACATTACAGAGAGTTGAGTGGGTTCCAACGATACATGTCCGTCGTATTTTTCATTTTCATTGTACTCTTGGGGGGGGGTCCTCGTGGTGTAATGGTTAAAGCGATGGACCGCGGAATCGTAGTAAGCGAGTTCGTACTCCAGTCGCGCTATTACGTTCACTTTCGGGCAAATACCCTTGGAAAAGATATGAACCCCCTTATCCTCCCAGCTATGGGTTAAATAGTACCACTACTGTTCTTCTAGGAGGATAGCTTTGGCATTAAATAACCTACGAAGGTTGATATGCCATTAAACAAAGAAATTAAACCAAATCATTATACTCTTCACAAAACATAATTTCTCATTTCGTGCGTATTTACTCTCGTGCATGTCGAACTTAGTGGCCAATTTTTCAAAGGTGAATGAAAAAACGTACATTTAAAATCCTCCCCACCTTCATTAAGAGGTAATAAAATGAAAATAACTTTTTGGTTTTCTTATAAAAGTCATACACAGAAATATTACTCATATATATGAAGATAAAAACAATAAGATTACGAATAAATGAAACAGAACTGTCGAGCTATTATTTGTTCAAACCTACTTTTAAATATTGGACATCCATCGACTGAGACAAACGTCATTTGTTAGTACATCTAATACAGATTGTAAGTTGATGCTGTGGGGAATTTCGATATAAGTATTAGTGCAGTAATACAGAAATTCGAACTTATTCGTATATATATATATATATATATACAGTCATCCATAGACAAACTTTTTCGTTGTATCGCAACACTTCAGTGAAGCTAGACACGCAGGACGCTTCTAGCTGGGATCGAAACCCGCCTATCAAAAGTGATAAATTTACAGCTCAGCCATTTCTTCGACCTGCATAGACTCGGGAATTTAATGCATTATGTATTGGCTTTCGTTTGTTTATATTTTACGCTATCGGATACCAGAGTGCTCAATACGTTAGAAGAGTCTTTACATTACGCGAGTGGCTGCCATTAATTCCTTCGCCAGAGTGGGAAACTCCAGGAGAGAAGCGTATATATATATATGTCAATAATATCAGAAAATACTTAACGGATATGATCCATTATGAATTTTTTTCAGCAATCTTTTTATTAAAAGACTGTTTCATCAGATGGAATACAAGTTCTGAAGGAAATCTCAAAGAAATTTAAAAAAACGAGTCATCTTGAACAACGGCAACGATTGGTCAATAAATGCAAAAATGCAGAAACAAAATTTACAGATTGTCGAGCCTATTTTTGTACATGAATTAAGATTTTTTTGTATGGAAATCTGGTGGTTTTCCATATATATATATATATATATATGTGTGTGTGTGTGTGTGTGTGTGTATGTGTGTGTACACCCAACCCTTCGCTTTAGTAGGATGCGATACACAGCCATTTTTAAGCGGCGTTTCACTAGCTTAAATTCAAAGTTTTTCTTCTCCTAGACTGATTGCCATGCCAAGGGATAATAATTTAATTCATGTCACTCCTAAGAGTATTGAGAGAAATGCTAACTACCGCGTCCATGATTTGATCTCGGTTCACCATATCCATTTTTTTTTTCTAACGATGTTCACTACACTACAAATTTGAAAGCCCCAGAAAAAAAAATCTTACCAATGCCAACAAAATAATGGCTATTGCGATGGCAGCACATTTTATACCTGTGTTTAGTTTCACGCACAAGACTTATGTTGCCGACCCTACATGCTATTACTAAATTGTCACCCATCAAGGTCCTCAGCACGTGCATCGTTGCTTAACTTTGTTAATCTAATAAGAACTGGTATTTTAACAGTTACAGAATATTTTCTAGGCTTTGCTTAATCTGTTACACCGGCCTTAGGTTGCCTTCATACTGCTACTCTCATTCTCGGACTGAGAGGACCTCGGACTGTGTGGACCTCGGACTAATGACTAGAAAGGTTTGAATCCACATGCCTCTGAGCTTCAAAACTGGAGTCTGACCACTAGATGCAGTTTTGTGTCGAGGCAGTTTTTTAGGAGGATATTACCCCTCCGAAGGGGGACACAGCGTATTCTAAACCATTATTCATATTTACCAACCCTTCTGTTCGGGCAGGATATGACACAAGGTCAATTTTTAAGTGAAGTTTAACAGGTTTGAATTCAGAGTTTTCTTTCTCCGAGACTGGTTGCTTCATCAAGGCTGAAGAAATAAGTCTGCCCTACTATTTACCCATAACTAGAGGGAAAAATGATTGGATTCATACCTTTCCCCAAGAGTATTAGTGCTATGTGAAATGCAATCAGCCTCGTCCAGGATTTGAACTCGTGTCGCCGTGTCCATTTCCTACGACGATAACCATTACACTACGGGTACCTCCTAAGCCATTATTAAGCGGTCGTTCTTAGCGCACTGGGCGTAACGGTTATTGTCGTTGAAAATATAATCGGACACACAAGTTCAAATCTCCCTCCTCCAGCAATATGTCAATTGCTGGGCAGATTGGCTTCTTTAAACTTTGGCTTCGGCAACCAGTCTAGGATAAAAATTTAAAAAAACACAGAATTTTAACCACCTTAAAGATTGTCGTTGTGTGACATCCTACCCATCTCTGAGGGGTTGGGCAAATATATACTCAGTGGTCACCCATTTAACCTGTAAACTGTTAAACGTCACTCTCTTAGCGGGAACCGGTGTTTCCAATGTCATCATTAATCTTAAAAAATTGGCCTGGCTTAGATTTGTATCGAACTCATTATTCGGTAGAAATACGAATACTAGATAGCGTACGATTCCATTGATTTTCGAGGTTAGTGTGTTATTCCTTCATGGAAGTTTACCCCGACTCAAAGTTCCTATCAACAACTTATGCTTTGCTGTACAATGTTAGGTTTTGTAAATAGACATTTTCTAAAAATATCTTCGTTGTGCGAGTATTTGAGATGTGTGTTTTCTTTGAAATACGAACTTTCAATTAGCATCCAAGAAAAACAGAAACAAATGAATCAGTTGTCTGCTGCGTCAACATTCTGTACATCTATAAAAAAATAGATCTAGATGGAAAGATATTTTCTTTATCTTGGAACAGGCTTAGTGAGGCAGTGTCGATGGTTATTTTAAGTTGACTGTTGTCTTAAAAGAATAACACGACATTTAGTTTCAGTTACAACCTTAAATACTCTTTCTCCAAGTGCATTTAGCGAAAATTCTCATTTTTAACATAACAAAATGCTATCTATTTATTTAGCTATCTATTTATCTAATATTGAAACTGACAACATAAATACAAACTTAAGTCTTGGAAATATATATATATATATATATATATATATATATATATGTTGGGGACCGTAGTCGAGGGCGACCAGAAGGCTTCCTTTTCAATAGCTACTACACCGAGATGTAGGAGAGGGCGCTACTCTTTTCCCTGGATTACTCCACTTTATCCTTGATACGTACCTTCTATTGCTGAGTGTTAAGCAAGGAGGTATCAAGTACCATTTTAAAAGTCTTTGGTATGACGTGACCAGAGATTGAACCCAGGTCTCCCGGACCATTGGCGAACACTCTACTCACTAAACCGATGAGAATTATATATATATATATATATATATATATACAAGACGGTACAAAGCATAACCAGTGAAACAAAATTTGCTATTAACCTTTGTATCATGCTTTAACAATTTGTTTAACAAAAATGCTTAACTACAAACTATTTGCTTAAAAATCGTATATATATATATATATCGTCATCCACAGACAGATCTGTTTCGTTCTATCAGAACTCATCAGTGTGGCTAGACAGTATCTGCCCGTAGCTGGGATCGAAACCCGCTTGACTGAAACACCAAGCCAAAGCTTCTAACCATTTAGCTACGAGGAGAAATTAGCTACGAAGTACATTTTTAAACGGTTATGAATTACAATTAGTATTGTTTACATACATCCGTTCAAACGGCCGCCGAGATCTCAATTCAAATACGAAGAGACTTGCAAATATATATATGCGATTTCACATTGAACACATCCAAAATGGTTGATATACCATAAAATACCAACCAACAAAATATTTATTTCCATTTATCTCAGTCTGTTCATAATTATCTAGTTATCTAGGAATCTAGGAAGTTGCCAATTTTGCGTGGCCACATGTAACACCATGTACATTAGGCTGATAGATCTATCTTAATCTAGGGGAGGTTACTGTTACGGAGTAGGTAATTTGCTGAACTGTGACATCATAGGACCCTAGTTCAAACTTCAGTCGCGCTATTACGTTAACCTTTGGACTAATACTCTTGGGAAAAAAGAGGTGCCCGTAGTGTAATGGTTATCGTCGTAGGAAATGGACACGGCGACACGACTTAAAATCCTGGACGAGACTGATAGCATTTCACATAGCACTAATACTCTTGGTAAATGTATGAATCCAATCATTTTCCCTCAAGTTATGGGTAAATAGTAGGGCAGACTGGGTTCTTCAGCCTTGATGAGGCAACCAGTCTCGGAGAAAGAAAACTCTGAATTCAAACCTGTTAAACTTCACTTAAAAATTGACCTTGTGTCATATCCTGTCCGAGCGGAGGGGTTGGTAAATATGAATACTTTTGGGAAAAATATGAACCCTCTTATCACCCCAGCCATGATTTGGCATTAAATAACCTATGGCGTTCGATATGCGATTAAATAAATAAAGTGAAGCGATGCTATCTTCATCTCTTCCTATTTAACTATATATTGTAATCTGCTCATATCGATCTAGCTCGTTATCAAACAAGCCCAGTAGATTGATATTTATATATAGCTGCTTGCTGAAACAAAGAAAATTTTCGTTCAACCTCTTCTACCATCCCACCACAGCATCCATCTTTGAAATTATTGACCAGCATAATAAAGTGAGATATTATATTTAAAAAGGACCCTTTTACAAGTTCTTCGTGAAGACTCTTCTTTATATCTGGCAAAAATGCATATGTAATGCAGTAACTATGTTTCAGGTAGAAAATTTGCCCAATGCAACTGTGCATAAATAGAACCTTATACCTTTTAAGAAATTCAGGTATTTCTTTGATGAAAATAGCTTTCAATGTTTTATCTTTAATATCATTATTATTATTAGAGGAGGACGAGACATCCTAATATTTGTTTGAATACATTGGATATCTCGTTAAAAATTGTTTAAAATTTGACAAGTTTATGAATATTCAATGAGTAATTACATATATTTTTTTCTGATCATCCTGTGTTCATAAATACTATTTTCTCTTTCTCTCTCCTCCTCTCTCTCTCTCTCTCTCTCTCTCTCTCTCTATGTATATATATATATTTGAATGTTAACAATATACACATCCATATATATGTGTGTGTGTGTGTGTATATATATATATATATATATATATATAGAATAGTATTGACACGACCGCTGCTTGGAAAATCCCGCTTTATTTTATCGTCTAGATCGGACTTCAAAATGTATCGGGAAAAAAAGCGACATGGGAACTGCACAAGAATGCATCAAGGTGTATGAGACAAATACTTGAAGCAGTAACTTACGAAGCGGTAGCTCTAAAACCTTCCATGTAAAACTAATAAGACGTTGGAGATACTGCTGGAAAAACATGAACGAACTAATCTGACGTCTTTCTATGGACCCCTGCAAATGCATATGCTAGCTTTGGCCGACAAGCAAGAACTTACACACATCAGCTCTGTGCGGACACAATATGTAGTTTGAAAAATTTACCAGTAGCGATAGATGATGGGAACGGATGGACAAAGAGATTCAGGGAAATCTGTGTTAAGTGCACAACATAACAATAATTTTATATATATATATAATATATATATATATATATATATATATATATTATATATATATATATATATATATATATATATATATATATATATATATATATATATATATATATATATATATATATATATATATATATATATATATATATATATATATATATATATATATATATATATATATATATATATATATATATATATATATATATATATATATATATATATATATATATATATATACATATACACACACACAATGACGGCTGAGCAAATAGCACTACTGTTTCCAACAAAACCTTCATCTGATAATGACTTTAAATCAAGCCATAGTTTATGGGCCGTAGTGTCATTACCACTAGCCCAGATTGATCCAGCAAAATCTCATGATATCACTAGGCTTTAGTGGTTTGTCTTTACTCTTTGGGAATGGCTTACTAACTGTAAGGTAGTTTTCTGGATCTTATATATATATATATATATATGTTCGCCAATGGCCTGAGAGACTAGGGTTCAATCCAAAGTTGAGTCATACCAAAGACTCAAAAGATAGTACTTGATGCCTTCTTGCTTAACACTCACCATTTTAAGTTACGGATCAAGAGAGCAATCCAGGGAAAGGAGTTTCACCTCCTTATACCTAGGTGTAGTAGCTATTGAAAACGGTGTCTTCGATTCGTTCTCTATTATTGTCGACCCAATTACTTACATATATACCCTTGTCTGATGGTGAAAGTCCAAGATTAGTCGGATTTGCGGAGGTTGAGTTGGTAATGAAACCTCTGTATCCAACCTTTATAGGAAACACGTTTGTTATCCAAAGGGATCTTGTGTATGATAGTAATTCTAACACTATATACATCCATGTATAAAGGTTGACGAATCACACACACACACACACACACACACACACACACACACATATATATATATATATATATATATATATATATATACAAAATTTCTCAATGAGTGTGTGTGTTTGTGTGTGTGAGACTCGTACAAAAATTCCAGTGATATTTTGAAAATTAGGTATTAAACACAATTAACCCTTTTCATCGGGAGGGCTAGTTGCAACTCTAGTTCACATTACTTAAAAATTCTGGATCAATATACCCACTGAAAGGGCATTTCTTCGACATACCCTGCCCAGATATTTTTAAAAACATATCCTCAGAGAATTGCTATAGTGTGTTACTTGTTGTGAGTCTTTGCTTACACGACACCGTCAAGTCCCTCTTTTTCATGTTGGCTTGTAACTGATGATGAGAGGAGGATCCTTTATTATAACGTTAAAGCGGTCGTCAGATGTTCAGTCGGGAAAACAAATCTGTTCAGCAAATTAAAAGAATTGTCTATTACGAACTATTAGACAATAATCCTACAATAACTTCTAACTTCAATTGCAATAAACTTCATCGTTTGTAAACAGCTTTGAATAAAATCGTCCCTTTTAAGTGAACAGAAAGGGAATCACCCTCTTTCGCGATAATCTTCATGTTCAAACAGTTCAATTGATTAAAGAACTCTTAGAGGATTTTCGAGAAGAAAAATTGCTTCATCTTCCATATTTCCTTGGCCATTGCTCCTTCTAAATAACACTTGGTTTGAGGAATCATTTGGATGATCTTAGAAGAGAAAAACACAATTTGGTCTCATATTTGCATCAAAACCCATTGAATTTTACAAGAGTGGTATTTATAAGCTAATTGAGAGACAGAATGAGGTTCTATGAAGCAATGCTTCTTATGTTAATGATCAGATATTTCTTAAGGAATATTTTTATAGGTGAATAATTTTCCAACGATAAACGTAATGGCTTTTTAAACTTTCATCTGGGCGTTTAATATGTGATGTTGTATCTTCTGAATTTTAATGAAATTAAACATATCTGCTAACCTACAGGCGACATTACTATTTGTCGACTTTACCAAGGCCTTCGATTCCATACACAGAGGGAAGATGGAACAAATCCTACTCGCATACGGCCTACCAAAAGAAACCGTAGCAGCAATAACAATTCTCTACAGAAACACCAAAGTGAAAGTACGTTCACCAGATGGAGACACAGAATACTTCGACATTGTTGCAGGAGTACTACAAGGAGACACGCTAGCCACATACGTCTTTATCATCTGTCTAGACTACGTGCTTAGAACTTCGATCGACAAAATCAGAGAAAATGGCTTGGAGCTGACAAAGAAAAGAAGCCGAAGGTACCCCGCAAAAACAATTACCGACGCCGACTACGCCGATGACATAGTGTTACTGGCAAATACACCTAACCAAGCCGAAACACTACTGCATAGTTTGGAACGAGCCGCCGCAAGCATTTGCCTCCATGTCAATGCATACAAAACCGAATATATGTGTTACAACCAAACAGGCGACATTTCCACACTAGACGGAATCTCTCTGAAATTAGTAGACAAATTCACGTACCAAGGAAGCAGCGTCTCATCAACCGAAAAAGACATCGACACGCGACTAACGAAAGCATGAACAGCTATCGATAGGCTCTCGATCATAGGGAAATCAGACCTCACCGATAAAATGAAACGCAGTTTCTTCCAGGCAGCGGTCGTATAGATACTGCTATATGGATGCACTACTTGGACGCTAACTAAACGGCTGAAGAAGAAGCTAGACGGTAATTACGCAATAATGTTGAGAGCAATATTGAACAAGTCCTCGCGGCAACACCTCACAAGACACCATCTATACGGCTACTTGCCTCCCATCACGACAACTATACAAGTTAGACGAACCAGACACGCAGGACACTGCTGGAGAAGCAAGGAGGAACTCATCAGTGATGTATTCCTATGGACCCCCGCATATGGCCAAGCAAGAGCAGAACGACCAGCTCGAACATACATACAGCAGCTATGTGAGGATACGGGATGTAGCCCTGAAGACCTGCCAGAGGTGATGAATAATGGGGAGAAGTGGCGAGAGAGGGTCAGAGATATCCGTGCTAGCGGCACGACATGATGATAATGATATATATATATATATATATATATATATATAAGCTTGTGTTTGAAAATCATTTTGAATTAGTTTTTACTGTACAAGTACCTCTAGATTAGATATTGTCTCCTGTCAACGAAAAGGTTGTTGGATTACTGAAATTTGTTTAAACTATATATATATATATATATATATATATATATATATACATGTGTGTGTGTGTGTGTGTGTGTGTGTGTGTGTGTGTGTGTGTGTGTACGAGCCTGAAAAAGTCGTATAAAATGTAATGGATAAAAATCAGCTTATCATTATATGGTTTTAAGGAAGTGAAAAATTTTTAATTTTTTGGTTCGTATTTTTGCTTGCTAACTTATCTATTCATCTATTAATATTATTCATTTATTTTATTTATTCATTTTTTGTTTTATCGGGTTGAACCGCTTTTGGCCATTCTTTGGTTCTTGTCAAGAACAAAGATTATATATCTAATATTTATGAAAATATTTTCAACCGTTTCTATTTGTATATACACACACACACACACACACACACACACACACACACACACACACATATATATATATATATATATATATACATTCAGCTTGTATTTTGATTAAATAAATGATAGGTTAATGTGTGTCTCATGGTTGTTTTACCAGCGTATGATTTTTATGAGTGTAGCATTCTCCTCGTGGGCATGAAAATTGATTCATAACGTATGTAATTTATAAAACTTTTTATTATATCTATTTATATCTTTTAGCTCTAGTCTTATTGAATCTTTTATAAGAGACAATGTTTGTTTTGTAGTAGGGCAGGAGTGCTTGTCTGATAGTTTAAGAATATTTTGTTTATTTGTGTAGATGTTTTATTTAATTGTGAGTTAAATACTGTAATTCATTTACTTTTATTTTCAGTATCCACTGGGAAGTTTACGAAATACTGAAATGTGACTATACTACCAAATAATATACGCACAAGCTAGAATCTGTCAGAGAGAATGAAACACAAAAAATACCTCGGGATTTTGAGATACAAACAAATCACCTAAACTTGGCCAGGCGACCAGATGGATTTTGTTGATCCGGTGGACCACAAATTGAAAATAAAAGAAATCGTAAAGATAGAAAATACTTAGACCTTGCTAGAGAAATGAGAAAGCTATGGAACATGAGGGTGATGGTGACACTATTTGTAAATGGGGATCTGGGAACTTCTCCCCAAAATCTTGGAAAAAAGGACAAGAGGAATGGAAAATTAGAGGAAGAGTAGGGATCACCCGTATCGCAGTCTTATTAAGATTGACTAGAATATTGAGAAGACTCCTGGAGACTTGAGGTGACTTGCTTTCACTCAGACGCCAGTGAAAGACCCCCTGCTAAAACGGATGATGGAGATCTGGGCAGAATTGGCTAAATTTAAAAGACTTGCTTACCAAGTGAGAATGATTTTCAAGGAAGGTTGTTTTTTACATTGAAATACTAAAAATATGAGGAAATAAAATACTCAAAGAGAGCTCTATAAACGAGTTATATAAATATTCAAAACCACACAATCACTGATCCCAGCATCACAACATCAATCTGAACCCAAACAAAGAAAATGTAGATTTAATAAAGAAAATCATGAGGGAACAGAAGATTACATAACCATCCCTAATGAATCAAGACAGGAAAAATGTCAAAGTAGAGACCGAAAAAGTAAATAAATTATTGAAATATATCCCAACGGACATCATCACTGAATTGAAGGAATTTATCTACGCAGGAGCAAAACTAGTTTGTTTTAAAGTAGGCATCCCCCAAAAGAATCCGAACAGAAATGCAAAAATAGATGGGAAATAAGGAGGGGACTAATAAAAAAGTTGTGAGAAGTGAAATTGCTAAGGACGAATAACGAGCAAGATCCCAACGAAATGAAAAGATCCCAAAAATCAACCACAGAATAAATAAATCAAAAGATATTGGCGAAAGAAAGGTAACCCAGAAGAAACCGGGATAGGGCCAAGCAATACAAACAAGACATTCCAAAATGAAGAAAGAAAATTCTTTCAACAAGTTGATAGAAATGGCACAAGGATAAAATCAACAACTTGATGGAAAATAAACAAAACTATTTTGGAGTAAAATATGGAAATGGAAAGAATATAACAGAAAATGTTGAATGAATAAATAATATGAAAAAATGATTTTAAAAATCCCAAGAAGGCTCAGAGATGAACATGCACCAGGACTTGCAAAAAGCAATAGTCAAGAAAATACCAAATTGGAAAAAGCCAGGCCACAGTGGAATACATGGATTCTGGTTTTAAAAATTCACATCCATCCGCGACAGACTAGTCTTGCAACTGGGAAAATGCTTACAAAAAGCAGGACGAAAGGGAAAACTACCCTGATTCTGAAAGATTTTCTCTCAAAAGAAGGACCCTCTCCAGTAACTATAGACCGATAACGTGTTTTTCTCTGATTAGAAAAATTTTGACTTCATAGATAAGAGAATTCCCTAAATCGCTCATAAGCCGCGGCTTTTTTTTCCAGGAGATCAGAAATGATACCACAGAGGAACATGATGAAGAAATGACCTACTATGTATGGACCAGCAAATCCTTAAAGGAAAACAAAAGCAAAAAAAGCGGGAAAATGTAGATATGGCATGGATTGAATTCAAGGAGGTCTACTATTCGGTCCAGCAAATTTTGATCATAGTGTAACCGAAAATGTTCAAAATATCCTACAAAATCATAAACCTCATCACGAATACCATAGAAAACTGGATAGAGTAGGAGTAAGAATGCAAAAACTTACCTTCCAGGCATACTTGCCCTCACCACTACTCTTCGTCATAGCAATGATGCCACTAAACTGTGCAGATTGGAATTGCAATGAAGGCAACATATTTACTAAATCACAAAAACAGAATAATCACCTTTTGTACATTGATGACTTGGAGATATTTTTAAAAAATGAAAAAGAACTGGAGACCCTGATGCAAGCAATAAGAATATACTGCCAGGATATAGGAATGGGTTTAGCATAGAAAAATGTGCCAAGCATATAATGAACAGTAGGAAAATAAAAGTAATAGAAACCGAAGTTCTGACAGAAACACATGAAAAGCAAAACAAAAAAAAAGAAAAACGAAGGTATAAATACTTTAATCGATAAACTGGAGATATTGCACATGACTAAGAAAAGAAAACCTACAAAAAGAAACTGAATCGGAACTAATTGCAGCACAAAATATCGCCATAAGGACCAATTTTTTTAAGCGAAAATTTATAAAACCCAACAGAATAGTAAATGTAAGTAATGTGGAGAAAAAGATGAAAAGTCTAATCACATCATAAGCAAATGTAGTGAACTATCACAAAAAAGAGGTCGAGACTTGGCCCGATTGGATCTGGAAAAGAGACTGAGTTTACTAGAGATCAGAGAAAGAATGGAGACCATTTAGACCACAGCAAAGTTAAAATCAAAATGAATACTTAAAAGATTCCTGTAATTCTAAGCAAAATTGTTGTCACTTGAACTCCTATGAAAAATCATCAGTTAGAACTGGTTTGAAAAACTTTTTATTATTAATGAAATAATAATAATAAACTCCTATGGGACTTCGACATACAGACGGATCACCTAATCTCGGCCAGAAGACCAGACTTAATAATAATCAACAAAAAAAGAGAACTTGCAAAATAGTCAACTTTGCTGTCCCGGCTGACCACAGAATAAAACTGAAAGAATGTGAAAAGACGGATAAGTACCTCGACCTTGCTAGGGAATTGAAAAAAAAAACTGTGGAACATGCAGGTGACTATTATACCAATTGTAATTGGTGCGTTCGGAACAGTAATTAAAGGATTACTAAAGGGACTGGAGTAGTCGGAAGTTGGCGGACGGGTGAACACCATTCAAACGACAGCCAGAATACTGAGAAGAGTCCTGGAGACTTGAGGAGACTTGCTGTCACTCAGACTCCAGTGAAAAACCATCGGCTAACGCTGATGTGAAAAGCTCTAATAATAATAATAATAATAATGATAATAATAATGATTGGAGTCATAGATATTTTCTAGATGTCTACATATAACCTTTTGCGTAACCCTTGGTGAAATTCGAAAACACTCTGGATCCACCCTAATATATATATATATATATATATATATATATGAACATTGTGGATTCATACATAGCCTTTAAATGTGTATATGAAATAACTCTTGAAGTCAATTCTCAGGGATTTTGAGACAAAATGATCACCTAATCCTACCTTGAAATCAAAACCTAGTATTAATTTACAGGAAAAAAAACCCCTAGATTTTAAACCACAATTCGGAATAGAGTAGATACAGTAGGAAGTTGCATAAGTTTGTGTTGTGTTAGCAATGAAGATTGCGAAGATAGATAGATAGATAGATAGATGATGAAGGTTTGTAAAAGATGAAAATACTTTTGATAAAACAAAATTTTTAAATAGCTTCAAAGATATCTTGTATAAACACTTACTAACGATTATTACTCAAAGATTATATTGAAATAAATGCAGTCAAAAATGGAGATGATTTTTATCGCTGGAAACTTGTAAAATTAGGATGAAGTCAATTCTCAGTGATTTTGAGACAAAGGGATCACCTAATCCTAGCTTAAAATCAAAACCTAGTATTAATTTCCAGAAAAAACCTAGATTTTAAACCACATTTCGGAATAGAGTAGATACAGTAGGAAGTTGCATAAGTTTGTGTTGTGTTAGCAATGAAGATTGCGAAGATAGATAGATAGATGGATGGTGAAGGTTTGTAAAAGATGAAAATACTTTTGATAAAATACAAAATTTTTAAATAGCTTCTAAGATATCTTGTATAAACACTTACTAACGATTATTACTCAAAGATTATATTGAAATAGATGCAGTCAAAAATGGAGATGATTTTTATCGCTGGAAACTTGTAAAATTAGGATGAAGTCAATTCTCAGTGATTTTGAGACAAAGGGATCACCTAATCCTAGCTTGAAATCAAAACCTAGTATTAATTTACAGAAAAACCCTAGATTTTTAACCACAATGCAGTCAAAAATGGAGATGATTTTTATCGCTGGAAACTTGTAAAATTAGGATGGGAAATAGACAACAAACCTGTAAATAACCTTCATCAAAAGTATTACGCTCTTTCTCCTCTTTTCTGTTGCATTGTAACAAATGAATATGTGTGGCGTTGTCACCCGAATGAATGGCTGTAGCATGGTCACCGATTCTAAGTATATTTATTAACCAACCCATCTGCACGGGCGTAAGGTGGTACAAGGTCAATTTTTATGGGAAGTTTAACAAGTTTTTTTCTTTTCCTTGACCGGTTAATATACCTAGGTTAAGAACCCAGTCTTCCCTCCATTTACCCAAAGCTAGAGGGAGAATAGTTAAGAGCATACCTTTCTCAAGTTTTATAGCACTATTTGAAATGCAAACAGCCTCGTACAGGAATTGAACTCAGCCCACTGTGTTCATTTCATTCGACGAGAGCCATTACACCTCTGAAAGAAATGTCTGTTGCGTTCCTAATAAATAAATATCTGTGAAGTGGTCAGCGGCGACTGTTATATCGGTTGAGGGTATCCGTCAGTTGGGAAGGGGAACACACAAACATAATTTGAAGCAGGAAGAAATGGACAACGGACAACACGTGGTGGCTTCTTTGTTCTATGAGGGACAGTCACTTCTTGGATATTTGATTCCTCGCTCTGCATTCACATCTCAACCACTAAAAGAGAAATAAGGACCGATTCACGAAATCCGGGATATACATTCTTAAGTTCAATGAACACTCCACCCTCACTTCTAGGAGTCTTAGATCAAGCGTATTATGTTAAAGAAGAGAATTAAACTCCATCAATTGACTATTAATTAAATCCGGTATCATTTGCTTAAAATACTTTGAAAATCGTCATAAACGTCTCATTCTCTTAAATCAATTCATAAGGGTCAGTTTATGAACTTTAATAAGTAAAGCTAGCGAACGCAGCCGAGGGTAACCCAAAGGCTCCCTTTTCAATAGCTACTACAACTATGTGTAGGGAAGGATGCTACTCCATTCCCTGGGTTGCCCCACTTTACCCCTGATCTGTACTTTATAATGCTGAGTGTTCAGCAAGGCGGTATCAAGTACCATTTTTTGTCTTTAGGATGACTCGAACTGGGATTGAACCCCGGTCTCCCGGATGATTGGCGAACCCTCAACTCATTAGACCATTAATATATTATGAAATATTAACGCAATTTTTAATTATAGAAATTTCCTTCTTCTAGACTGGTTGTTGAACAGAGGTTAAATAATCAAATCTGTCTGAATAATAACCTTTATAATAAGCATGCCTCATCATAATAACCTTTATAATAAGCATGCGTCATAATAATAACCTTTATAATAAGCATGTCTCTTAATAATAATCTTTTATAGTAAGCATGCGCTTTAATGATAACCTTTATAATAAGCTTGCCTCTTTATAATAACCTTTATAATAAGCATGACTCCTAATAACCTTTATAATAAGCATGACTCCTAATAACCTTTATAATAAGCATGCCTCTTAATAATAACCTTTATAGTAAGCATGCCTCTTTATAATAACCGTTATAGTAAGCTTGCTTCTTTATAATAACCGTTATAGTAAGCATGCCTCCTCATAATAACCGTTATAGTAAGCATGCCTCCTCATAATAACCGTTATAGTAAGCACGCCGCTTTATAATAACCGTTATAGTAAGCATGCGCTTTAATAATAACCTTTAAAATAACCATGCCTCTTAATATAAATAATTGGTAATTTCCTTTTTTTGTTTCATCTAATATAAACATAGCCAAATTTCCATAGCTTAAAATTCACTTCAAGAAGCTAGAGTAAGTTAAATAGTCATACAACTTATTTGATTAAAGTATAATTTTTTTCTGCTTATGTATAAAGAGAACTCATTTATCCTGTTCTGTTCGAAAAAATCCTTGGAGGATTTGTGTTAAGCTATCATCGAAGGAAAGGTTTAACTATTATTGGCAATCTCCATTGATTCTGACCTCAACGTTTTCGATCCTCAGTCCCAGATTAATTAATTAAAAAATGCGTTGTCTCGAAGGGAAAATCTTTGAAACAGTTATTACACATCCTTACTTGGTTGACTTACTCTTAACTGAATGGTTTGAAAGAGAACTGTTTGATCATTTAAGTGGGTGTAAACAAAGGATTGGTGTTAAATTGAATTGTTAGTATTGAATAGCAATACTTGAAAACATTTAACTGTGTACTAACAAATTATCAATAGTAAATAGAATTATTCGTAATAGACAGTAATAAGTAAAACCATATAACTGTGATGACCTGAGCCATTGGCCTAATGAGTAGAGTGTTCGCCAATGGTCCAGGAGACCGGGGTTCAACCCCAGGTTGAGTCATACCAAAGGCTAAAAAAATGGTTCTTGATGCCGCCTTGCTTAACGCTCAGCATTATAAGGTAAGTATCAAGGGAAAAGTGGAGCAATCCAGGGAATAGTGTAGCGTCCTCTCCTACACCTTGCTGTAGTAGCTATTGAAAAGGGAGCCTTCGGGCCACCTTCGACTTAGGTCGCCAACTTTACCTTACATTTTACTTATATAACTTCGTGCCAAAAAAATTACTTAACGCTTCTTTTATGTTCAACGATAGTCAGCGCCTCTCTTTTTACGTTTTTCTTTCGTTCGTATCTATGTCTTTTATTGTCAACTGCCATCTTTCTTGTTGTCCTCGCCTTGTGTCGCATCTCTGTCTCTTTTTTCCTGGTCTTGTTTATTACAGTAACCCCAATTATTTCAGTTCTTCTTTTGCTGGGATAACCACAACGCAAACTCCATTCATGTCATGTGTATACATTTCTTAAATTCATGAAGACGCATTTTACCCGCGTGACCTTTACTGGGAATGACGAACATGATGGAAATTGTGAACACTTACTCTGCAACTAACGAATTGTTCAAACTCTTTTCCCAGTGTCGTCTGATCACGTGACGTTTTAACTAATC
Organism: Sepioteuthis lessoniana; assembly: GCA_963585895.1. Lineage (NCBI taxonomy): Eukaryota > Metazoa > Mollusca > Cephalopoda > Myopsida > Loliginidae > Sepioteuthis > Sepioteuthis lessoniana. The sequence continues at coordinate 39,518,212 of OY757911.1, forward strand.
ACCGACATGGATTCAAACTAACAGTTGGGGGGTCACTGCCTGTCACACAAATAAATGATACATGGCAACGGCAATGAACTTATTTAAATTGTCTATTCTACCTATCAATGATAAACTTCACTAGTCCATTATGTAACAGTCATTCAGCATCTGTGGGTTCATTTCTAAATCTATTAGTCGTTGAAGGAATTAAGCAAAGTAAGAAGACTATACGAAAGCTTAGGACACCGGAAAAAAGTGCATGTTTTGATTCCTGTTGATATGCTGAACAGTTTCGCTTCAGGGGCTGTCAATAAAAGCAGCACTTGTCTCTTCGTCTAAAAGTGTAAGGATCAGGTTCATCGCCTAATGCTTGAAGTATCATCCAAGAGGGTTAATGCCAATGGAAACCAAGCAATTTTTAGCATTTCTCTTGTCGTAATGACAAGAGAAATGCCTCTATGTGTGATTTGGGAGAAGTTCCACATGAAAGATTGACCTTATGTCTCATCCTGCAAGTGGCGGAAGGGAAATATAAATGGTGAGCCTATGACACCGGACGTTTCAGCAGTAATAACTATAAAGATAAATCTGTCCAAAAATCACTGGTACCTCGTCAGTTTATGATTCTCAGCCTTCTTGGCGACAATGCCTGCATCCATCGCCGATTTAATCAAGTTAACCCCAGAGAAGGGGTAATTATGGTTTGTGTGATGATCTCTGATTATAGAGAAATGTAATTAAGAAATTTAAAATGATGAGATGGCAAAATATAATCGGCATTTTAACTCGTTTTATTACCAAGTTCATTTGTCAGAATAATGACTCAATTTCCATCAATCGTGTTTTGAAACTATTCAGTTTGATATGCCCTTAATTTAAGCATTGATTTAAAAACCTTTGAAGTGAAATCGATAGACTGTCGAACGAAAAAGAAAAAAAAGACGATGCATTTTCATAAAAAATGAAAATATGATATCAAGCGACACGGAGATCAAAATAAAACTGAATGCAAAAGAAAACAATAAAACAATGGTGATAACAGAAGAAAAGGGTGGGTCCACGTGTTGCAGTGGCTAACGTGCAGGAATGCGACATTATAGAGAGTGAGTTCTTATTACAGTCGTGCAATTATGTTTATTTTCGGATTGATATTCTTGGGAAAGACAGCAACACTCACATCCCTACATCTATAGGATAAAAAAAGTAGTGCCACTGTACTTTTACAATGATTAAATGATCTGTGAATTTTGATTTTCAACGAAAGTGATACCAGACAAAATGAAATATATTTTGTTTATGATAAGGTATTCTTCAATCCAGTAAACCCGGAGTAGGGAACAATTCCGTCAGGACAGATAGATTATTAAAATTTCGATTATTTTAATATTCCTGGAAAAGAGCTAAATGTAAATAAATTCACAGAGCAAATAATATTATTCCAAGAAAAAAAAAACAATATTCGGAAAATGACTATCCCTCCTATCTGGTTGTGGTTTATTTTACTTTGCAATTGGATCTGATAAAGTCCCGTTAAAAATTATTTTAGAGTCTTTGATTCATATCAATACTCTTAACAGGATGGAAATAAATTTATTATACTAATGTGACTGAATATTGTTTTTTTCTTGAAATAATTTTGTTTATTATATATAATCTAGCTTTCTCTTTTTCTCTTTCTGGTTCTGGTTAAAAAAAGATAATTCCATATTTTGTTTTTCTGATCAGCCAAAAATAAACAATATCTTTTTCGTTTTTCCATTTTAACAATGTCTTGTCTCATTCTTCTAAAATCAATGTACTCATTTTATTCTTCTAAAGGTTTCTGTCACAGTGTACCATACCCATGATATGGATATGTGAAACGTACATATAATGTTCATAACACATATATATAGAACATAGCAATCCCGAAACACGAAAAATACTTATGACTTCTTAGTTTAGGTACGAAACTTTTTATTACCTTTGAGTTAAAAGGTTTTTCGACATAAGGAGAGAGATACACAATCTTTCTATGATGACATTTCCATTTGTCCCCCATAGCGTGCGGCGCCCGTAGCGCGCAAATTCGTCTGGCCTAGTTCTCAACTCAACTGCTTTTTTCAAACCCCCCCCCCCAAATCTTCCACATGCGCGTCTGGTGCATGACGTCATTCACATCTCTGGTCCTATCTATGAACGACACATCCTCCCTGATCGCGAGTCAACACCTGTGCTCAAGTTTGCACCTAACTAACCCATGTGCAGAACCGAAAGGTTCTCAGCTTAACTAAACCCAAAGGCAAGATATATAAACGAAATCCTTCAGCCATTATATTACAGCAGCACCTCGCAATGTATTGAAAAGTGAATCTTATCAATAATTATGTCGATAATAATCTATAATATCTGATAACGTCCCTTAAAACTAGTATCAATATTATAAAGAATTAGAGCGAATAGTCCCTATTGAATCAGAATATGAAACTAGAATTTACTAAATATTAACCTACGCATGTATGTATGCCAATCTATATTTAGATAATCTTGACATCTAAAGAAGTAACTTAGAGGCTAACGTGCTGTCCTGCCAGTTCAAAACCAAGATGCGCTATTTCGTTCACTTTCGGATTTATCAATCCAAAAGTGAACGTAATAGCATAACTAAAGTAACGTTGGCGACCTAAATCGAGGGCTACCCGAAAGCTCCCTTTTCAATAGCTACTACACCGAAGTGTTGGGGAGGGCGCTACTCCATTCTCTGGATTGCTCCACTTTACCCTTGATCCTCACCTCATAGTGCTGAGTGCTTAGCAAAGCGGCATCGAGTACCATTTTTTTAGTCTTTGGTATGACTCAACCTGGGATTGAACCCCGGTCTCCCGGACCATTGGTGAACACTATATGAACTGCCTTAATCCTCCCGCTATGGGTTAAGTAGTACCACTACCCTTTTTGTACAAGGATAACTTTGGCATTAAATAACCCACGAAGGTTGATTTGCCATTAAAGAAACCGAAACCTTGATGTTGAATTTCATGCCAGGTTAGCTTACTGATAAATTCTTTATCCAGATCTCTTTTTTGGTAAAACAGTTCTATTGTTTGTGAATTAGGAACACGAGATATTGGCAAAACTTTGATCAGTCTGAAACAAAAATACAAAGGAAGAAGCACACCACCGGTGGAGCCTTGAATTCGTCAACTGAATCCCCTGCAGGTAAGAGCCTTCCCAGAAATTAGGGATGTGTTCAGTATAATAACCACTAGAGGTAAGGTTCTTGCTAAGGAGCTTTTTAAAGTATGGGGTCATTACTTAAAAGCCATAGATCCTAGGCTCTCGTGGCTTGACGATTATCATCGTTTAAAATCAACGCAGAGGCCTGAGTTCAAATCTCAGACAAGGTTGTTTTTTTTATTTCATATAGCGCTGATGCCTTGGAAAAATTATGCATCCCATTATTCTCCCCTCTAGCAATGAGTAAATTATAGAGAAGACTGGCAACCAGTCTAAGAGAAAGAAAACTCTTAATTCAAACCAGTTCTATTCCGCTTGAAAATAGGTATTGAGCCACTTCTTGTCTGTGGCCGAGGTGTTGTGTAAATATATACTCCTAGGTTCATTTTGAACTGCGTTTATAGTACATTTTAGCGCTCTATGAATAGGTCAAATAGACGTTTTAAACTCATCATTATTAGGAATACTTGAAGCCATATAGGGGGTGTCCTCGTGGTGTAATGGTTAAAGCGATGGACTGCGGAATCGTAGTACGCGAGTTCGTACTCCAGTCGCGCTATTACGTTCACTTTCGGGCAAATACCCTTGGGAAAGGTATGAACCCCCTTATCCTCCGATGGGTTAAATAGTACCACTACTGTTCTTCTAGGAGAATGGCATTGGCTTTAAATAACCTAAAAAGAGTTGATATGCCATTAAACAAAGAAAAAGAATAGAAGCCATATAATGTATTATTAATAGTCACTTTACTAATTGTTTAGAAAGGATTGTTATTCATTACTCAAAACCGAATATATTTGATTGAAATACTAAAAACCATATTATTCAGAGGGAACTATTAGTATCAAATAGGGATCGCCAACGGCCTAGAAGACCGGAGTTCAATCCCAGGTCGAGCCACACTAAAGACTAAAATAAAGGTACTTGATCCTTCCTTGCTTAAACACTCAGATTTATTAGGTAAAAATCAAGTGTAAGTGAAGCAATCCAGGAAAGAAGTAGTGCCCTCCCCTACACCTAGGTGTAGTAGCTATTGAAAAGGAAGCTTTTGGGTCACCCTCGACTACGGTCGGCCAACTTACTTTACCTACTTGAAAGCATATTAGAGGACTGGTATAACGCAAGACCACCCAACAAATAAGCCATCTCCCATCCAATTTTCACCTTAAGTGTTTGAACCCGTAAACTTAATCTTACGATCTGATAATCGAAAGATCAAGGTTTAATTTTCTGATGTAAATTAGCCCCGTTAAATTCGTATCATTCTGTCCACGGACACTTATTTGCTTGTTTATAGATATATAAGACAAAAGTGAAAATAGATCTTCAATACAACATAAATTAAAACGCAACAACAAAATAATACGTAAAAAAGAAGAAATACGTTAGAATACACGTTTAGGATTACGACAGATAACCTATTTTTCATCATCGGAGAACTTTTCAATATTTCATTATTTCTAATGGAACATCATACAATCAAAACAGATATTATCATTTATTATTCATCTCTAAACTCTACAGTAATGATGAAGACATAGCAATCCCAAAATAAGAACATATATTTATTTATATTGCTATTTTTTTCCTTATTATCTTCATTCCATCCTTCTCTTTCTTCTCCCCTTCGTTAGTTTCTGCTTTTCATACCCTCCTTTCTTTTCCCCCTTTCACTGATCCTCCCATCCTCCTACTTTTCTTTTTTGACACTTCTTTTCTTGTATTTGTCCTTCTTTTTCCCCTTCCTTCAATTCTTTCCTTCCTTTCTTTCCTGACTTCCTTCCTTTTCCTTCTCCTTTTTGTCCCTTCCTTTCCTTTCTTTGTCTCTTCCATTACCCTCATTTCCCATCTAACCTTACTTCCTTCCTTCTTTCCATCTCTTTGTCAAGCTTCTTTCTTCAGTCACCGGGTAAATTCCCATGGCGTAATGTTTAACGTGGTGGGCTGCAGCATCCAAGTTATCGAATTCGAACTCCTGTCACGATGTTATGTTCACTTTCGGACTAATAGCCTTGGGAATGGCATGAAACCCCTTATCCCCACACAGCTATGAGTTTAATAGTATGACAAATGTTCTTCTACAAGGAATGTTTTGGCATTAAATAACTAACCAAGGTTGATATTCTATTAAACAAAGAATTCAACCAAACCTCCTTCAATCTCTTAGTCTCCTTTTCTTCCTTTTTTTGTGCCCTCTCTCTCTCTCTCTCTCTCTCTCTCTCTCTCTCTCTCTCTCTCTCTCTCTTTTCTTTCTGTTCTTTCTTATTTATTGTTCGAAAGAGTATGTGGTGTAGAATAATTCGATAATTTTTTTTCTGCAAAAGAAGCACTACAGTTCAACTTGACATTCTTAATAATTAAGTTTATTCCACATTTCAGTTGTTCTTAGAAAGAGACTTTTATGTAAAACTTACGATAAGATCTAAAGATATAAAGTATGGATGCGAATCGCAGGATTTGACGAACCAAGTTTTGATCGAAAACTCTCAGATTGATGGTACTATAACATAAAATTCATCAAAACACCTTCCATTGAAGTAATATTAGAAGAAAGGCAGACAAACAGCATTACTCTTTTGAAAGAGTAGTGAAAACATATTTTTATAATCTGTGACATTTTCAGTGAAGAGTATACGTCCCAATCATCAGACACACATAAAAAAAAACTTGATACAAAACACACGAAGGAAATACGCAAAAAGGTAGACATTGATATGTGCTAAACATAACGGCTATCATTGAAAATTTAATCAGTGACCGAGTTCAAATCCTGAATGGGGCTGTTTGCGTTTCTCTTCACGCTCTTACCCCTCAGCAATCGGTAAAAGTATTAGCAATGGGTAAATAGAATGACAGACTTGCTTCGTTAGCTTTGCTTTTGCAATCAGTCTGGGAGAAGGAAAACTCTGTGTTCAAACCAGCTTAAAAATTGATATTGCGTCACATTCTATTCTATTCTATTCTATATATACCTAAACCTCCACACGCACAAACATATGTACGTAAAAAAACAAAAACGACGAAGATTTGCATTCTAAAATACGACGCAAAAGCTAATTTTGACAACCAGAAAAGAGGATATAATCAAATCATAAACTGTATACACTCTCACATATACACACACTAAAGATGCACATATGTACGGGTATATAAACATAAACCACATATTCAAAACACACAGAGTCCCAAAAAGGCAAAAATTACCCGCATACACAAAATACACACCCACAGAAGACACACACGCACACACACACACACTTACACACACACAAACACAAACACACACACAAAACAACTTTTTCTCTGTGCTTATGATCGTATTCATTGTGGATATATATCAGTTTGGGCCTTTGTGTGTTTTGAGCGTGTATTTTGTATGTGTCTGGACATGCATATCTGTGTCTATTCTATGTGTGTGCGTAAACATATATTTCTTTAACCCATCGGTACGAGAAGGATACGACACGAGGTCAGTTTTGAAGCGGGGTTTAGCAGGTTTTTATTCAGAGTTTTCCTTCTCCTAGACCGGTTGCTATACCAAGATTAAAGAGTTCAGTCTGCCCTAAGGTTTACCCATACCTGGAGGGAGAATAGTTGAATTCATACCTTCTTAAAAAAAAAAAAAAATTAGCTCTATGTGAAATGCATTCAGCTCCGTCGAGAATTTGAACTTGGGTCAGCGTGTCTATTTCCTATGATGTTAACCATTATACTACAAGCTCTTCCAGCATGAGTGCCTATGTTAAGAACCTCAAAAATCCAAACACAAACCAAACACACAAAATGAAAAAAAACGTGCATAATCTTATCCCAACATGTACACAAACATATGTATACACAAATCTCACACAAACATATGTATACACAAATCTCACACGAACATATGTATACACAAATCTCACACAAACATATGTATACACAAATCTCACACAAACATGTGTATACACAAATCTCACACAAACATATGTACACACAAATCTCACATAAACATATGTATACACAAATCTCACACAAACATATGTATACACAAATCTTACACAAACATGTGTATTCACAAATCTCACACAAACATATGTATACACAAATCTCACACAAACATATGTATACACAAATCTCACACAAACATGTGTATACACAAATCTCACACAAACATATGTATACACAAATCTCACACAAACATATGTACACACAAACCTCACAGAAACATGTGTGTACACAAATCTCACACAAACATCTGTATACACAAATCTCACACAAACATATGTATACACAAATCTCACACAAACATATGTACACACAAATCTCACACAAACATATGTACACACAAATCTCACACAAATATATGTATACACAAATCTTACACAAACATGTGTATACACAAATCTCACACAAACATATGTATACACAAATCTCACACAAACATATGTATACACAAATCTCACACAAACATATGTATACACTTAAGATACATACAAATACACATCCACACATTACACAGAGATACAGACACTTTAGCTCAATAAACTCGATCAAGAACACACACAAAAAAAAGCTCACATACCCAAGTATCATCAGGCACAAAATGAGAGCGTACCCACAGAAGGCACATGCCCTTACAAAGCACAACATAAAACACATGCGAGAAAATATACAACTAAAATGCACACACACACACACACACACACACACACACACACACACACACACACACAAACACACACACACGCACACACAAACACAGACATAAACACTGATACGCACAAACATACGTACAAATCAACAAAAAGCTTACTAACTAAAATTCATAAAACCTCCAAACTGAATATGAACAAGCAAAAAAAAAAAACGCATAATCACATCCAAAATGTACATGTCACACATCCAAACATACAAATACAATATACGCGCACATTAACAGATATAGACACACGCTCACATACACACACACACAAACAAACATACCTAAACACCGATACGCACAAACATACATAAAAACCAACAAAAAATTTATACTCTAAAATCCCATAAAACCCACAAACCGAATATCCACAAACAAAAAAAAAAAGAAAATTCGCAAAATCACATACAAGTACATACACATCACACATCCACATACACAAACACAATATGCACATATTAAGAGATATACACACACCAAGCACCAAGACAGACCCAAACAAACACATACAATAGACACGACCACAATTCCACACAGATAGGCACAAAAAATGTCAAATACGTAAAAGTCAACACACAATTAAATATCCACCCGTGGAAGTCATACACACATATACGCTTAAAGCACAGACAAGGATACCCAAATATATACACATAATTACTCATGAGCAACAACTTACTGAAAGAGACATACCGTTATAGACTCAAGATTTAACGATCTTTTACCCAGGTGTTAAAGGATTTCTCTGTTTTATCTGGATAAACAACGAGTACACTGTATGTACGTGTGAAACCATGAAGAAATGATCGAATCATTCTAAGGTTATGCAATTAGCTAAGAAACGAGCCGTCCAACAGATGGAGCCGTTTTTCGGTCCATAAATAGACATTTGATGAGCATTTATAGCCGGTCGAAAGAGAAGAAAATAAATTTAGACGAGTGAAATGTTGGTGTTAATTTTGAGTCTGTTTGGCTAAATTTGAATTTGTTGGTCTTAAATATTCGTTTGCCATCAGCAACGTTCAGCAACCTCTAAATGGATTTTTTTTTTAAACAAGAATCTTTGTAAATGCACAGATTTAATTGAACAATAAACTTTAACAGCTGTACAATTATTTATAGAGAAGCCATTAAATAATGTTCGTCCATCGATTCGATATCGACCATTAACAAAGCTGAAACTTAGCAAATAAACTATAGAGATGATTTGTTTATAGCGGTGAAAGGTTGTGTTGAACCAACCACACATTTTGGAAGCGCTGATGATAGATGAATGTGGCACCAATGTGAAACAGATATTTTTTTTTAACTTGCAGAGATCTATTGTTCCCTTATTACATTTTTCTTTGTTTATTATGTTATCCGAAAAAGATATTTATTATTTTATCTTTCAATTATTTTTTTACTTCATAGATTGAGCACCTGGTATTCATTTCCTCGCAATTTTCTTATTTTTTAAGTATTGCTTATTCTGGTTATGATTGTTTGATCGATGGATGGAATTTAAAGGCATATCAACTCAACTGGTGTTATTTTGTGCATAGAAGTTAAAGAATTTCGTGCATTATACTTTTATATTAACATTTTTTGTGGAATTTCTTAAAAAATTTTTGTTCACGGTTATATCATAACAAGTATTCCTATTTAATGCAAATAATTTGCAAACATATGTTTGACCCATAGATGTGACCCAGACAGGTATTACCACACCGAGTCAGAGTGTACCTGGGAGTAATGGCAAAGAGGGAAATACCCCACACTCCTCAGTTCTCCAAAACTGGAGAATCACCTATCAGATGCAGCTTATTGTAAAACTCAGGACACCTTTTTGGAGGGGTGGGGGGTCTTACAGGGTATTCTAACACTTGCGTTTTATTTCTGGTTACAAAGTGTCACTGATGTATAGTTTGATTATACGAATAATACATACATATATACCTATCTATCTATCTATCTATCTATCTATATATATATATATATATATACAATGATGATTACTCAATCTTCAGTCAGCATATTCTCGACCCTAACCACAAGATGTTTCTTTGGTCGATTTACCCACGTAAGGCATATTCCATTACGTAATATAATCTTTTCTAATTTTGGGTAGAAAGTTGTGTCAAGTAAAAAGATTCAATATATATATATATATATGTGTGTGTGTGTGTGTGTGTGTGTGTGTTCTTTCTATTCCTAGAGGGTGTACTTTTCAGGTCAAACCATTAAATATCAGATCAAGACAAATAGTTATAAAATCATATTGGCTACATTATTTTAACAAATATTTATGTAATTATGAACTTTATCATTCTTTTTTTTTTAATTTCGTCATTTCTTGGACTTCTTGTCTTTGGTGTTATGACAGATTCATGTCTCAGATCTTGTAATTCATAAAAATCTCATTCTAATCCTTTACTGTTGATTTTTAAAAAAAATAATTCTTCCAAACACTTTTATCTTGAACATCACTCTTAACCACATTTTTTAAATCTCGTCCTTTAAACGCTGTAAGTGGATATCGCATAAAAAATATAAATTTCAAGTAACACTCGAAACAAAAGTTGATAGTAGTAGTTAAATGAAATCGAGGGTCCATTGCAGTTGTTCCTTTGCTCGCGCTTCTTTTGCACATTGGTAGAGGATATCCCTTAAACCAGGGCTTCTCCAAGTGTTCCATAGAGACCTCTTCTCCAAGTGTTCCATAGAGACCCCTGGGAGTAAATGGGATTTTGGCAGGATAGACGAAAGCATAGAGGTTCCCATAGAATGTACTAGTTTTCATTTATCAAGAAAAGGAAAATCGCTGGATTGTATTGATTACTAGCTAGACATCGTTCACATAGCGGAATTGGATTTGACAACCACTATTAATATGTCATAATAACACAACCAACCAACCAACTAATCAATCCATCATTATTTATTTTAATCCAAATAAAGAAATTAATAGATAAGGGTACGTGGATCAGTTCAGATTTAAAGTACTGTTTATTTTCATCCTAAATCATTAAGTACAGGAAATTCTATAAAATTTGAATAATAATTCATTGGCTTTCAGGAGATCTTTGTTATCATGGAATTTACAATTCTTTATTTGTTTATTTGAAAATTAATTTCCAAAGTAATTTTCAAAATGAAAGTCCTTCATTTCTTTGTTTTATATAAAGAAATAAGAAAAACAAAGAAATGAAGAACACTCATTGTGAAAATTATTTTAGAAATTGATTTTTAAACCAAACAAAAAAAAAAAAAAAACATATTTCATAAATGATAATAAAATCTTCTGAAAGACAAAAAATTATTTTATTATTATTTACTCAGATTCTTCACATCGGCGTTAGCTGATGGTCTATCACTGGAGTTTGAGTGGTAGCAAGTCTCCACAAGTCTCCAGGACTCTTCTCAGTATTCTGGTCGTTCTCATTAATGCTGTAGTTTGGATGGTTTCCACTCGCCCGCCAACTTTCAAGTCCTTCAGGCCCTTTAATAATTATTTAGTTACTGTACCAAAAGCGCCAATTACAATTGGTATTATTGTCACCTTCATGTTCCATAGTTTTTTCAATTCTCTAGCAAGGTCGAGGTACTTATCAGTCTTTTCACATTCTTTCAGTTTTATTCTTTGGTCAGCTGAGACGGCAATTTTGCAAGTTCTCTTTTGTTGTTGATTATTATTAGGTCTGGTTTTCTGGCCGAGATTAGGTTATCCGTCTGTATGTCAAAGTCCCATTGGAGTTTATGTGCGTCGTTTTCTATGCCTATATCTAAAGTTAAGTTAAGTAATGTGTGAGACATAAGCGTAGAAAATGACACACATAACCTGATGTTAAATTGAATTATTAGTATTATTAGTATTGCATTGTAATACATGGAACAATGTGTGGCTAGAAAAATGAATAATATTGAATAGAATTATTAGTGTTAGATAGCAATACTTAAAACCATTTAACTGTGAGCAAACAAATGAGCTCTGACACGTTTAAGAATAAATAATGTTACCAATAAACTATCCGTTTACAAATCGTATTTTAACGAATTGAGCACCTCAGTATCCGATAACGCAAAAATGTAAACAAATGAAATTTGATACATATCCGTTGATTCCCGAGTTGATGTTGAGTCGCAGGTTTGGCCTAGGGCCATCAGCCTGATGTAAAGTTAGGTGGGTTTCGATCCCGTCTTGGAGAGTCTCACGTGTCTAGCCACATTGAAAAGTTGTGATACAACGCAATAGTCAGTCTATGGATGACTACATATATATAAGTACCTATGAACAGGACTTGGCATTAAATAACCAGCAACGATTGATATTGCATAAAAAAGGGCAAGCACTCAACAAGAAATATTGAAAAAATGTCTACCATCGTGTTGGGGTATCCCCTATAGATGGACTAGTCCTCATGTGACATATACCGACTCTAGCTCTCTTCTGCGCAGTCTCATGGAGCTTTCACCAAGAACGGTAATATACATGATTGTGTTAAGCTGAAGAGGGGGTTTCTCCCAGTTATCGTTTATGCATGTACTATTTTCTTTCAATATATTTCTTATCACACATTTCCGAGTCGTGTTATCATTTGAACCTCCCCTTGACCATAAAACATAATAAGAAATTCCATTTATTATCTTAAAAGTTTCAATGAGATCACATCTCATTCTTCTTTTTAGTTAAGTTGATAATCCTCATTTAAAAAATTCTCCAAATATCTTCAATCTTTTACTTTTTATTATTTCTGTCACACTTTTTTGTTTGCTCTACGATCACAGTATTACTCTCGAATTTCCATGTCTTGACACTGGAACTCACTAAAATATTCTACATGAAGTATTATAGGCTTGTATATGTTTTTTAAAAACAACATTTGCTTCATAAGAAATACAATTTTGAACCATTCAGCCTGTAATTTCATTTACCCTCCATACAATAAACAAAATATGACTGTTAACTTTAAATCCCTCATTAAAGCCAAACCCTATATTACATTCCTCATTTACTTTTCTAGTTTCCTTGTTGTTTAATAAACATCATCATCATCATGTCGCGCCGCCTGCGCGGATATCCCTGACCGTCTCTCGCCATTTCTCCCTATCATTCATTGCCTCCGGCAGGTTTTCAGGGTTACATCCCGCGTCCTCACATAGCTGCTGTATATAAGTTCGTGCTGGTCGTCCCACTCTTGCACATCCATGTGTGGGGGTCCACAGGAGTACATCGCTTATGAGCTCGTCCTTGCTTCTCCAGCAGTGTCCTGCGTGTCTGGTTCGTCGAACTTGTATAGTTTTTGTGATGGGGGGCAAGTGTCCGTATAGTTGGAGTCTCGTGGGGTGTTGTCGCCAGGACTTGTTTAATACTGCTCTCAACATTCTTGTGTAATTTCCGTCCAGCCTCCTCTCCAGCCGCTTCGTAAGCGTCCATGTGGTGCATCCATATAGCAGTATCGATACAACCGTTGCCTGGAAGAAACTGCGTTTCATTTTATCAGTTAGGTCCGACTTCCATATGATCGAGAGCCTATCGATAGCTGTCCATGCCTTCGTCAGTCGTGTGTCGATGTCTTTCTCGGTTGATGAGACGCTGCTTCCTAGGTAGGTGAATTTGTCGACTAGTTTCAGAGAGGCTCCGTCTAGTGTGGCAATGTTGCCCGTTTGGTTGTAACACATATATTCGGTTTTGTTTGCATTGACATGGAGGCCAATGCCAGCTGCGGCTCGTTCCAGACTATGCAGTAGTGTCTCTGCTTGATTAGGCGTATTCGCTAGTAACGCCAAGTCATCAGCGTAGTCGGCGTCCGTGATTGTTTTTGCGGGGTACCTTTTGCTTCTTCTCTTAGTCAGCTCGAAGCCATTTTCTCTGATTTTGTCGATCGAAGTCCTAAGCACATAGTCTAGACAGATGATAAAGAGGTACGGGGCTAGTGTGTCTCCTTGTAGTACTCCTGCAACAATGTCGAAGTATTCCGTGTCTCCATCTGGTGAACGTACTTTCACTTTGGTGTTTCTGTAGAGAATCATTATCGCTGCTACGGTTTCTTTTGGTAGGCCGTATGCTAGTAGGATTTGCTCCATCTTCCCTCTGTGTATGGAATCGAAGGCCTTGGTAAAGTCGACAAATAGTAATGTCGCCTGTAAGATTTTGCCCGAACGCCTTCCAGGATTCTACGGATGGTCAGTATTTGTGAGGTTGTGGATCTATTTAATAAACAATCATCTTTAATTTTCTGGATTTAATGAGTACTACTTTACATCATTCTATATTAAATCTTAATTTCCAAATATCTTCCGAATACGACAACTTATTTAAAGCAATCTTCCTTGTTTCAAATAGTTTAATATAATCGGCAAATAGATTTATTTTTGATTTTATATCATTAGGTAAATTATTTATGAATATCAAAAACAACAAATATCTCAAAACTGATCGCTGAAGAACACCGTATTGTATATTCTTTTTTTCAGAATAATTATTACCAATCTTTACTTTCATAGTTCTATGTGTTAAAACGTATCTTACAATATTTACTTTTTTTTTCGATATACTTGAGTTTTTCCTTTTCGCAAGCAAACGATTATGAGATACCGTGTCAAATGTTTGGCTAAAACCCAAATATATGATATTCACATTTTTCCTTTCTATCAAATATTCATCTACAATATCAGTGCTTTTCAAAATATTAGACAAGGTTGATTTACCATTGACAAAAGTATGTTTATTACATTTTATATCACCCCCTTCAAAATTTAATGTGCTTTCTAATCAATTTTTTAAAAACCTCACGAAAGATACACGTTATTGAAACTGATCGGAAATTACTTTTTAAATCTAGGGAACCATATTTTTATGTAATGGTATCGCAACCACTATTTTCCGAATATGTATAATTATTTCAATTTCTAAACATTTCTCAAACTATTTACATATTTCATTGATAAATCTTTCATTTTATAATAAGTGTTTTACTTTTACCAACATCCAACTTAAATAATAACAGTTTTATGTCTTTTGCTTTTATTATTTGTTCTTGTATATTTTTTCTAATACTCTACTCATAACAACTTTCCTATATTGGACTGAACTCTTCCAAAGAATGAACAGATTTAAAAAGATCTTGCTAGTACACCAGCAGTTTCAACTGATGCGTTTATTAATTCACCTCTCTTAACATTTTTTTACTATCAAGTATCGTATATAAATTAGATTCGCCAATAAAAGCTATAAGGCAATATCAATCGACAACTAGCCATTTAACATCTACTCAGCGAGGTATATTCATCGTAATGTAACGTACCCATACATGAATATGTGAAATGTTCATAACTCATATATAGACAACATAGGAATCTCGAGACACAAAAAACACTTACGACTTCTTAGTTCAGGTACGAAACTTTTTATTACCTTTGAGTTTAAAGGTTTTTCGACATAAGGAGAGAGATACCATCTTTCTATGCTGACTTTTCCATCTGCCCCAAACCACGTGCCGCACTCGCCGCAAGGCCTCGGCGAGCTCCGAAAGTCGACCGTCTTCTTCCGAGGCAGGAACTCAAACTCTCTGACTTTTCTCAAATTCCCCAAATCCTCCACGCGCACGCTTCCGGTGCATGACGTCATCTACATCCCCCGGTATCTGGGGTTTTCATTTTGGCATCTCTGAATGACACCTCCTTCTCGCGTGCGCGTGAACACCTGCGCTCATGTTGCACCTAACTAACCTATGCGCTAAGCGAAAGGTTCTCAGCCTAACTAAACCGAAAGGCAAGATATATAAAACGAAATCCCTCGGCCATTATATTACAGTAACAATAGCGTCGCTGATAAAAATCATAACCACGCTGGACGAACCGAAAATATAGAAACACGGACCAGATGTTTCGCAGCGATGACAAGAGTTTAAGAAATTAAAAGACGAAAACGCTAGCGTCGGAGAGAATGAAATCACCGACCTATTTCTGGCTAAGGTAAGCTATGTAGAAAATATCCACTATAACTGACCTAAGAGAATTACAAGAATTAATTTATGAATACAGGGGTTTTTTTGTTGTTTTTTTTTTTGGATAAAATTTAGACCAGCGAAAGCGACGTCCTTTTTTTCTTTCTTAAGATTACATTACCGACAACAAATGTAAAATAGCCTTTTATCTAAAATGTTTGTAAAAATATTTTAAATCACATATCCATCAATACTTTAAAATATAAACCAACAAAACTTGCAGAAATTCACAAATATGATCAGTTGAACATTGCAATATTATACCATTATAATATTTTATGTATATTTTCGATCTCAAATAAAATGTAGAACATTTATTACGATAACTCTCTATAGAAAATGCTTTTATTGACAAGTTCCTGGCTAAGGTAAGCTATGTAGAAAATTTCCTCTATAACTGACCTAAGAGAATTACAAGAATTAATTTATGAAGAGATTGTGGGAATAATTAAGAAGATATACGAAAAAAAGACTAGTTGTCGCTGAGAGAGCCAAATTCATGGGGACTAGACTGGACACAAAGGAGTCTATAATACAGTACATACACAAATTAAATGACGCATCTAAGTATTGCGAATTCAGAAAACAGGGATAAAAGGCATGACTACGAAGAATGAATAAATACTTCCCTGATTAACAAAGGCACCCAGAACACATTTCACAAACACAAAGTATTTTAATGGTTACAGAAAAGTACCGTGAATTTAGAAGTAAGCATAGGATTTCTACAACTAGAATTGATTAAAGAGTTCAACCAACACAAAGACTATCAAGAAATTTATAATAAAACCAAGTTTGTGATTGAATGCAAATATTGTGGCAAGGAGCATAAATAAAATAAGAATAAATGCTCATCCCCAGTAAGAAAATGTTCAAACTGCAAAAAGAAAGATCGTTTTCAGGTTGTATGCAATTAAAAAAGAAGAATAGAAAGAGAAGGCACAGATCTTCCAAAAGAAAATACCGAAATACCTGCAACCCACCAAGACCAGAGAAAAATTAAGTTGAATCGTATATTTTTTTTCACGTGCAAGTCGACTACGGGAGTGATGTTATTTTAATATCGAGAAACCCTCTGGGAGAAAATTGACAAAACAAAAGGGAGAAAGAGCGATCTTCTGTTGAACCAATTCGACAGAACTGTATTTTATTTTGTATACTTCTCATAGACCCAACCAAGAACATAATCAAAGATAATGAACGAACTTCAATTAACGAAACGAAACACACTTCTTTATAAAAAATATATATCTCCCTCATTTTATTCTCGAAAGGGGCACTCAGTTTGTTGTAAGTTTGATAGATAGAGGGACATATACTCAAAGAGGGGACTTCTTCTTGCCCCATATCTTCTTCCTGGAGCCAGGGGGTGCCAACGCTTACACCCCCTTGCAAGCCGTATCATCAGAGACGACCTAACGCCTCTGATCGGCTGCGTATCTTTGGCTCGACTCTCGATTCTGACTGGACTATCTAAATCTGATTGCGTAGTTCTCATATCAGGTGGTCCTCTTCCAGTTACACATGCTCGACCGGCCTATTCTGACGCACTGCCATCCCCCTGTTTACTAATCACAACGTGACAGCTTGTTAAAGCACGCGGTGTCACCAGGAACGAACTCAAAATCCATGTCAACAGTCATTATATAACACTTGCGGTTGGGCATTTGAAATTTTAAAAAAGCACTTTGAAATTATCCTCATCAGTGTAGTAGTATACAATAAAAATCATTGAGGATTAGGAATTGACGTGTGGAAAGTGGATATGACAAAACTCGTTAATTCTAAAAATCAGAAGAAAATAATAGAATTCATTTAAAGGAAAACCATCACCCAAGCCATGGGGAATCTAGAAAGTTATCAATTCATATCCTATCTTGGGTAATGGTCAAATTAGAAAAAAAAATTCACGGGAAGGAATACTAGAAAAAGCTCCCCAAGGTGGTAGCAATAGGGTTTTATCGATTGCAGCCATAAGGAAGCTAGGTGGGGATTTAAAAATAAGTGGTAACTACAAGATTGGGGTAAATCACCAAATATACTCAGACTCATTTCTGCAGCCAAATATTAAAATTGCGTGCTAGGAATTAGCAAGAATGAAATATTTTGCAAAATAAATTTATTGGCAAAAAATATCATGATATATCGGGACGATATATGTGTGGGAGCGACCATTAAAGAATTGAAACACAAGATTTTGGAGAAATTAAACGAAGCGGACATGACCAAAAACAAAGACAAATGTGTAGTGAACTTCAATAAGTTATCAATTTTAGGAAATCAAATATAAGGATGGAATACCAACCAATGAGAGACTATCCAAGAAAATAGTAGAAATGTTCACACCAAAAAAACAAAAAAGAATTTGAATCTTTTTGGGGACTAACAAATTTTTATAGTCAGTATCTACTCCGATACGGAGACCTAAAAGAACCGTTCGCAAAATTACGCACAAAAGAATGTCGACTTTAAATGGATACAAAGGAAAACTATCGCATTCGAAATATTGAAAAAGGCACTCACAAAAGACAATAATAAATATCTTTTATCCAAAAAAAAGTAACGCTAACCGCAGATGCGAGAGAACATGCTGTACAGCAATCATATTACAAGAAGGTCTCTCAGTAATATACTTATCAAGAAAGTTACCAGAAGTAGCAGAAATAACTCGAATATTGAAAAAGAAGCTCTTACAATAGTGTGGAGCACGGAAGAGTGCGAATCTTCTAACTAGAACGGAACTTTTTACTAAAGTTGGATCACAAACCGTAAGAATTCATATTTAATTCCAGAAAAGAGTTGCTAAGGGTTATATCAATGTGAATTCTAAGATGGGCGATTAAACTTTTTGCACTCGATTTTGACATAATGTTCGTAAGAAAGAACACAATGTAGACGCCCGATTCAGAAAAGATTTTTGTTATGGAACGGTAGAAAATCGCGATAACGTAGAAAACAAAATACTAGACTGGATTGAAATTTTCCCCTAAATTGACACGGAATAGAAGCAATTAAACAAGATACTAAAGATAATAACGAGAAATAAATATATGGAGCAATTACGTAATGGCTGAAAGACCTGACACAAAGTAACCATAGAGAAGGGGACAATATGCAATAGATATATAATAATACCTCCACAAATCCTAATAGAATCCTAATAGACATATTAAAGAATATACATGATGACGGACATTGTGAAGTAACAACAACACAAAGAAGCTTAAAGTTATAAGCCTGGTGACTGGGTGGTTTGAAAGAAGTATATTATATTTAAAATGCCCAAAATGTGCTGAAATAAAAGATTTTAAACAAAACCAAGTTCACTCTTCGTCCAAAAGAAAAGTGGATTCGGGTCCACATGGATGATTCACAGGTCAAATATAAAGGCTTATTCTTAAGACTAGTAGACTCATTTTCAGGATGGTCTAGGGTTATCTTAATTTCGGACAGAAATGCCACAACTGTAAAGCAAGAAACGGAGTAGCCAAAACGATTGTCACAGACAAACTGCCAGAATTTTGTGACGAGAATCTATGTTCATAGCTAAAGCGTATAGGGCACATCCTTTACATGACACTACTACCTGCACTACCTGCAATCTAAGGGATTGCAGAAAGAATGGTGCAAATAGTGAAAATGGGATTAAAGTCATTTCCCCCATGCAATGAAAGCATAGAAGCCTACCAACCCAGATTTCTCCTAAGGTCCAGAATGATTTTATGTGCAAGAAGAAAACAAAGTCGTTTTGCGTTAAAGGGGAGACAAATCCCATAACCACGTCATTTTCAACAAAAAAAAGTTTGATATAGAAAAGATAAAGAATCAAATACGGTAAAGCAAAATTCCTATTACAAAAATGGCATAACCCAACGATATAAGAGAAAAATGGGCTGTTCGTACTGGCCCATACGGATCTGTTTCGATCCAGAATTGAACCCGAAAATGTAGAAATAGAAGAATGATTGGGGAATGAAGAGTAGGAAGAGACTTTATGATTTCGACTATGAAACAGAGGAGGGCATGAAAGAAAGAGATAATGAACCACTAGAAGAAACTGACGAAGAAAATGAACTTAGACCTAGATCACCTATAAAAGAAACCAAGAAAGACACGAAGGAAAAACAACACAGGTTCTTGGGAATAATCATGAGAAGCACAAGAACATTCATTGGTATGCAATCTCTCAGATTCAGGGAGGTATGATATGCTATGTAAATTAATGCACTCATAAAAGCAGGAACCCAATATCCATCGGCGTCTTGTTAATGCTAATAGCTAGTCAACATCTACTCTGCGATATATATACATTATAACACACTGTGCAAACGTTTTTATTAATTTTAGTTTTTGGATTTGCATATTTGAATAATGGTTTATAATTTTAGTTAATATTTTTACAATTTCATTGTTATTTCAATCTTTCATTCTCTTCCAATTTTTCATATTCATCTTGCTTACTTAAAATATTTTGATAGTTTTCTGTAATGAGTATAATTCCAAATTCTCTTCTTTTCTTTTTCGAGATTGCCGATTACTCTCAAGGTAATCTTTCTAATGGATCTACTTGTTGAGAGAATGTCATAAGTTCAGGAATAAATTTATTATCGATTTTATATTTCTATCTTGTTCTCCACACATTTCGTTTATGTTAAGAGAAGTAGACTTATTATCCCAATCAGTTATCTTCTTTTTCTGACATAAACTCTTCTTTGAGTTTTGACCCGTTACTCTGTTTTCTGTTTATATAAGCAAAACCTGTTTTACAATTCATGCATGACCAAATTTACTTAACGGTGCTTTTAAACTTACCTCTCCTAATAAACATTCCTTATTTAAAAACCAAACAAACAAACCTGAATTAATATAGATTTGTCAAACATATTTCCTACGAGTTTACATCATGTATTTTCTTCTTTAAACCACCAGTCTTTTTGGCGTAAACAAATCGAAATAATCGTTTTGTATTCTAAAGTGTTGACTCATTAAATTCATAGAAGACATAACAAAACCATTTACCCAATCTACATTTTAGTAATTGTTTATTTGAATTAAATCGAGTAATAATTGGTTGATTGGTAGGTGGATTGATTGGTTATACTACTCATAAGTAGTAACCATCGAACTCAATTCTGCTCGGTGTTTGGCAACTCGTCAACATGAACCTGTGATTTTTGTTCTCCTTTCATAGAGGGATTTATAAATGCAAACTGGTGTATTCATTCGTGGTATAATGACTTACATCACTCACTGGTTCCTAAAAGACGTGGTTATTAAAACCGATGAAAATTATAACATTTTCCCCATTTGAATAAATGGAATTCTATTTAGACGCTGATCGTCTGCTTCGTACAGTTGCTAATGTATGCTTCAGTAGAATGCCAAGAAGAAAGAATGAAAAAGAGCAGAAAAAAAAGAAGGGGGATAAAGAGAGATCAAGAAACTAAAATGTTAGGAAAAAAACACCAAAGAAATTGAGAGTACTTTTTATAGAAATTTTTTTGATGTTGATTTTTTGACAAGCAAATGATATTTCATAAATAATGATAGAATCTTCTGAAATTCAACAAATCATTATTCACTTTCAATGAAATTTTCAGTACTTATTAAAATAAACTGAACATTAAATAAAGATGAAGATAATATGTTCAGCAGGACACACATGGCATAACGGTTATAGGCGTTGGTTCTTTAAGCTTCTAAGGACATAATCATCTAGAGGTTGCAGGTTCAATCCTAACAGTTGGCGAGTAACAATACAGGAACACTTAACACTTGTACCCAATTATGGCTAACGGAATCAGAACAGGCGACCCCGTGGATTCAATAAAGGACGTAGTTCGAAGTTCCGTGTAGGTTCCCGAGTTCGTCAAACACCTGAAGAAGGCCGGAGGACATATCGGCCGAAATATTGTGGAAATAACAATAAAGATGAAGACAATAGTCCAAAAACCCTTAATGATAAAAATCACCAAGCTTCGTCTCAGAAATTTAGACAACTAACTTTTAAATTATTCACTAAGGGTTAACATTATTAGTTATTTGAAATCATACAACTGTGTTCAAATTATTTATGACACTTGGTGAATAGGATAACTAATGTTAAATAGCAATACTTGAAAACATTTAACTGTGTGCAAACAAATGATTGATATTAATTATAAATAGTTGATTGTAATTTAACTGAGAAAATGAATGATTAATATCAATTAGAATTATTTGTGCTGGAGTACAATACTTGAAATTATTTAACGGCAAGCAAGCAAAGACCTCTGTTTCGTTTCAAAATAATATAAACTACAAACTATTCACTTACAAATCATATATATCTTAGCGGATAGAGTATTCGCCAATGGCCCGGGAGACTGAAGTTCAATCCAAGATCGAGTCATACCAAAGACTCAAAAAAATGGTACTTGATACCTCCTTGCTCAACACTCAGCATTATAATGTACGTATCAAGGGTCAAGAGGAACAATCCAGGGAAAGATGTAGCGCTCTCACCTACACCTCAGTGTAGTAGCTATTGAAAAGGGAGCCTTCGGGTCATCCTAGACTATGGTCGCCTACTTATATATATTGTGATTCACACACAGACTGTTTCGTTGTATCAAAACTCTTCAGTGTGGCTAGACATGCGCATCAAATAAACATCAATGGTTGATGGGCCATTAAGCCAAATAATCTTACCGAAACATTTCCCTGTGTGCAAACAAATGATCTCAAACAAATTGTTTACAATTAAACTTACCTACAAACTATTCGCTAACAAATCATATTTATATATCAACAGGATTTGGCATTAAAAGGTTTGATATGGTTAAAAACATGAACCATCTTACTTAAATATGAA
This sequence comes from Sepioteuthis lessoniana, assembly GCA_963585895.1. Lineage (NCBI taxonomy): Eukaryota > Metazoa > Mollusca > Cephalopoda > Myopsida > Loliginidae > Sepioteuthis > Sepioteuthis lessoniana. The sequence continues at coordinate 39,540,929 of OY757911.1, forward strand.
TTTTGGTGGGAGAATGAAAAAATATTCTTGTAAAAGTACAAGTAATAGGAAATATAAATCTCTATACAAAGCGACTTATTCCGTCAGGCGAAATTCTCTAACTTTTTCCCTTTATGTTTCAATCGTCTAAAGCGAATGGATAAATGTCGAATAATCAGAATCAAACAGCAGGGTATAAATTAGAATAGTTAGCGATTAAAGTTGTTAATCAAATTCAGACACCGGGCACCTCAGGTGGTGTACTGGTTACCCAGCGGGACAAGCAAAGCTACACAAGCGATTTCGAGTCTTATTGGGTGCTCCATTCACATATGTGCCACATATAAGCAAAAAGCTTACTAAATTACTTATCAAATTTAGACTCTTATAGAGTTAATACCTTTACTCGATCTTGGCTTTTTTATTTACTCGCTTGACTACGGTGAACGTAACTCCACTCGACAGCTATTGCTGTTCAGCAAGTACCAGGGAGCACATATGAACTACAACTTTGCTATAGACTCGCCATTTTAAACTTTGGTGCCTGAAGCTAATGGCACCAATATTCCTTCCTAAGAATTTCAGAAGTTCCATACCGACGTTTCCATGAAAACCTAAATTCTTAAAAGAAACAAGATTGAGGAAACATCTAAAGTTATCAGGAAAGTAGTTTATATAACAGTGCTTAGTTAACCGGGGATTGAAGATAAAAAAATCTATTTTTTAGGCTAAAGATTATAGTGAATATGTCTTTCTATATTTCATGAAATTATGTGATGATATCTAGAAGATTCTATAATGCCAATAATTGGTACCTTTTAATTTTGTTGATTTACATTAAATTGAATTGTTAGATATAGAACTGTTTGATCATTTAACTGTGTGAATATGCAAAATGTGTTTACAAATCATATATGTAATATATATGGAAAACAGATGTTAGCATTAATTAACCAACAATGGTCGCTATGCCATATAACCAAACACACACACACACACACATATATATATATATATATATATATATATCGTATATTAATATGAAATTTAGATTGCCCACTTATTTAAACTAGTTACAAATATGTGTATTCTATTTAACACACACACACACACATACACACACTCACACACAGACGTTCGCACTTTCACACTTGCACCTGGTCTAGCAGCAAAAACAACAAAGTATCAGCGAGCACAAACTTGATAATTAGTGAACACAGTCATGTTTGGTGTCAATCTATATCTATGCACACAAACACATAAACATATATATATATATATATATATATATATATATATATATATATATATATATATATATAGTGCAAGATTGAGGAAACATCTAAAGTTATCAGGAAAGTTGTTTATATAACAGTGCTTAGTTAACCGGGGATTGAAGATCAAAAAATCTATTTTTTAGGCTAAAGATTATAGTGAGTATGTATTTCTATGTTTTATGAAATTATTTGATGATATTTAGAAGATTGTATAATGAGGCTGCGAGCACAACGAGACCTTCACAATGCGGCCAAGTAGCGTGCCTGTCGCAAAGTGACTTAGCCGCACGAATGAAAATAAGATTTTGGTAAGATCGATTATTGCATTTTTATAAGTGATTACCGTTTACCCCAACACATTGCTTGGCACTGCATACGCTTGTATTCGTCTACGTGGAAATCAGAAGAGAAGTTATACAATATTCTGAAGCAGGATATCCAACAGAATCAACAATAGGTCATTGTGTATCAACTTTCATTTATAAGGACTGATTAATACTGGAAATTCAATAAATGATATGGTTTTTGTTGATCTATTTATCCCTTTCTATTCATATCTATTGATCGATCGATAGATCTCATTCTATTTTTTTATCTCTCACTCTATTCATATCTATCTATCTATCTATCTATCTATCAACCGAACTACCAATCTATTTATTTATCGATTTGTTTATGTCTATCACATTTTCTTCATATCTATCAATTTATCAAATAATATTTTTATCTATTCGTCAATCTATCTAATATAACATTCCACCTCTTCCGCAATAAAAGAAAATTGCATAAATGTATATACGACCGATATACTAATTTTTGTATTGTGACCAGTCAGAAACAGAATTCATAATTTTTATTACAGAGTTTCAATAACGCAGTGTTCTGTGACAAATATTACCTAATAATATCCGCTGTTATTTTACACCAGAAAATGTAAAATTTTACAAAAAAAGTAGGGCTATACTTTGTTTATGGTTGAAATTTATGGTCGATGTTTGCAACTCAAAACTCAATGGATGGTGTTACATCAATCTCCAAAGCGAAGAGGATTCAGTGGAGTAATTGGAAATATGTATCTCTACCACAGCTGGCTATATATATATATATATATAGCTGTGGCGTTTTCAGAAAAATCAATAGTGATGAGTCATTTTATATCCCAGAAAATCACAAACTTAATTACTGACTGCTAGTCAGTAATAAAGTTTATGAACTTTTTGTTTACCGGAGAGTTGGTGTGTTTCCAATTTGTATTCTGTCCTTTCGACTAAGGATCAATTTAGCACATTGGTAAACATCATTTTGTACACATCACACATTTTTCAATAAATTTCACATGGTTTGCCCTTCTCAGTCACCAAAAATTCAATGACGGACCTTTGTTCACCTTTGAGGCATTCAATTTAATTTACACCATTTTGAATAACCTTAAAACAAAAAAAAAAAGAATCTAAAATTAAAATGATTTTTGGTATAAAAACTAAATCTAAACCACGCAGAGATTTACATCTACGGAAAAAATTCTGTAAAAAAATTATTTTGCTTTTTTAAATTTATCCCTATTTATTGAATGACCCTCGTGATATATATATATATATATATATATATATATATATATACAAACCAGTAGATTGGCAGTAACCTTCTCCTACGCTATCGATATGTATATCTACATGTACTTGCCGAAAAACGTAATTATTGATCAAATCAATTTATGATAAGTGGGTATATGTGAACTCAAATATGTACCCTATCAACGATATCGAGATGTCTGTTTTTATTAATATTTACAACTAAATTATATATATATATCCCCGTTGGTCGAGGCTGTAGAATACACAGACAGCAACTCTTTAAAGGAGTAGGACCCCTCTCGACGAGTGTCCTGATACGACATTAAACAATCTGATTGTCAGGCTCCCGTAATGCTGGAACTTCGAGGAATGAGAAGTACCCCTATATTGCCATTGCTTCCATCTCCATTCTAGCCCGAATAGGGTCTTATCTATGGGTCAAATAGAAGTGTTTAACATTTAAGCTCTATGCAAATAAATGACATGCTAAATTGAATTGTTTGAAATAGAACTGTTTGATCATTTAATTGTGTGTAAACTAACGACTGAAGTTTAATTGGTTATCAATTATACATAACAATAATGGGTACCTTTTAATTTTGTTGATTTACATTAAATTGAATTGTTAGAAATAGAACTGTTTGATCATTTAACTGTATGAATCTGCAAAATGTGTTAACAAATCATATATGTAATATATATGGAAAACAGAAGTTGGCATTAATTAACCAACAATCGTTGTTATGCCATATAACCAAACACACACGCACACACACACACACACACACACATATATATATATATATATATCGCTTATTAATATGAAATTTAGATTGCCCACTTATTTAAACTAGTTACAAATATGCGTATTCTATTTAAGCCAGCCACAAATAATCGAATATACATATGCGCCTGGTCTAGCACCAAAAACAACAAAGTATCAGCGAGCACAAACTTGATAATTAGTGAACACTGTCATGTTTGGTATCAATCTATATCTATGCACACACACACTCAAACATATATATATATATATATATATATATATATAGAGAGAGAGCAATTAGAAGGAAATTCGAACCTGGTTAAGTTGTCATTATAAATTTATTTCGCCAGAGAATATTATTATACTCTCCGTCTCGTCAGATGAATTTTTACATGTTAGACTTGAGGTTGCAGAACAGCAAATGTGGAATTACAGTTCACATGTGTACGAGGTAAAAGAAAAAAATTATCAGGCGAGGGCAGAGGGGTCAAAACAATAGGTGTTTGAAACATTAAGAAAGAAGATCAGGGTGTACCTGTAGGTCAACCCATCCCAATTTGAGCACATGCGAGGATTCTCATAGCAGATGGGATTTTCTAAATAATCTAAGCTCTTAAATTAAATGATTATCCCCATATATATTCTTCATTCACTCCTAATACATTATCTCAGCTGGTGTGATTTTAGATATCCCCCTTGAATTAAATTAGAATCAAGATAAGTAAAAATAAAATAAAAGTAAAAAACTTTTTCGTCAATTACCAGGTGCTTTTAATTAACCCTAAAAATGTTCAAAGAAAATTCACTACTCTAGAAATAAAAGCCTTTATTTTTTAATTAATATCCGAAGTTCACAGAATCATCATCTATATATAAATCTCCCCGTCCTAACTATATCAACTACTGAATTAATTATTATTAAATTCCTATAAGATTCTCATCGCTGTCCTTGCTATTGCTTAGAATAGGGATCTCAATTGCCCTCAGTCAGGATAATTTGAATTTCCCTTTTTGTCTACATTTAAACACGAGTTCATTTCGTTCGTTTAACAGTAGTCTGCGATCTCTAAAATTAATTATACTAATTTTTTCATCGAGACACAAGTTACATCTACAATTGAAGTTATTCGCGGTAGAATGCCTGACTATTTTCCACTTTATTTGGCGGAGTGGGCGGTCAGCACCTAATCTTTATGGTTCCAAAAATATTCAGATAGAGCGGTTTGGTTCCTAAGTCGTGAATTGGAAAAAGAATGTCTGTGATTATACAATCTTTGTTTCCAATTCCCAGCAGAGATGCCTATATAGACTCACTCCCCATTATTATGTTCCATGGCAGAAACGCATGTCTGGTATACGACGTTTCTCGAATTGCAACGTCCGCCCAAGGGGCATTCCCTTTTACTTCTACAGTTACAAGATGCCACATCTGATCTCCCACCGTTTTTAATTAGTTCGTCTTGTAACCTCCTGTTATGGTTGTTTAAAGTCCTTAGATACCAAGTCTAGTTCGGTCTTGGTTAGTCTAGCTTGTTTCTTTTTTTTTTCCTCGAAGATTATAATAATATTCTCCGGTGAAATAAGTTTATAATGGCAACTTAACCAGGTTTGAGTTTCCTTCTACTTGCACTATATACGCTCTGAATGGGAATTTTGTTATATACCTGTAAGGGAATAAGTGATGTAACAATAGCCATACATCGAGCACTCACATGGATTTATATGATATTCCTCATATATTCTACACAAGAATAATCCACATCCACTGTCTTCGGACGATGACTGGATATTACAAATATATATATATATATATATATATATATATATATATATGCATGTAACTAATCTTTAAGCTTGAACATTTTAATATAAAATATTTTGTTTATCAATTTCCTGTTAACTATTTTCTCTCTCTCTCTCTCTCTCTCTCTCTCTCTATCTATCTATCTATCTCTTTCTCTCTTTCTCACTTCCAATACACATTCACACACTTATTCACACACACATATATATATATACATATAATGTTAATGTCAAATATTTTACTCATTAATCCATCGATTAATCTATCAATCTTCACACATTTAAAATCTGTACAAATCTGCATATCTATATGTTTACACCAGTCAGTCTTGGCCAATCTCTTCATCTATGAATCCACACGCACACACGTGCATGCTAATTATTTTTTTAATTGAAAATGTTAATATGAAATATTTTGCTCATTAATGTTTAATTGTCCTGTTTACTATTTAGCAATTTCCTTTTTCTAAGAGAGAAGCATTTTTGATTTAACAAGAAAATTACGAGGGACTCTTTGAAAGTAAAGCCAATAATGGTGACTATATAGTAAAGTAATGCTTTGTAGCCGAAAACCTGCTCTATCCAACAGAGCTACTGTATTTACTGTATCTTTTGAGTCATCCGTAGAAAGAAATGGGATGCTTTATTTTGTATTTCTAGATTTTCTCGGCATAAATTATTCACGTATTGCAGAGATTGAAAAATTATTGACATTGTATTTCATACGATATTTTTCTTACAAACAATTTAAAAATAAATCTCAACTGTTGCTTGATGAAAGATAGAAGTTGGAAAAATCAGGTGTGAAAAAGCCCGTTGGTGTTGCTGTAATAATTATAATAAAAAAGATAAAAATAAATTATGAGCCAAGTCATTTTTTTGTTGTTTTTTTTCTTTTTCGATTTCTGTTTTATTTGTTTAAAAATATCAACGTCGGTAATGAAATAAAATACTCGTATTTTGTAAGTTTTACTTGAAAACGATTTACAAATATTTTGTATATTAATATTTCATTGTCTTGTTTGCTATCTATCTATCTATCTAATATATATATATATATATATATATATATATATATATATATATATATATATATATCTGATAATACACACATGCATACACATAACAAATATTTCAGATTAAAAATGTCAATGGGAAATAGTTTACATCACCATCAAGGCATACTGATTGCACGGATTTAACCCCCCCTCTCTCTCTCCCTCTCTCTCTCTCTCTCTCTCTCTCTCTCTCTCTCTCTCTCTCTCTCTCTCTCTTTCACCTTCCGTCCGTACGGAGCTAATGTAAATAAGTTCTTGCTGGTACATCCATGTGTAGATGTCCACAGAAGAACGTCGCTTATGAATTCGACCTTGCTTCTCCAGCAATTTACCACATGTCTTGATCGTCTTAGTTGGATTCTTGTTGAGATGGAAGGTAAGTGGCTGCACAGCTGGTATTTCGTGGGGTGTTGCTTCTAGAATTTATTAAAAATTGCACGAATCATTCTTGCATAGTTTCCATTTATCTGTTTCTCAATAAGTTTTATCAGTGTCCACGTGGTGCATCCATACCCTAGTGCTGACACTGTCACAGCTTAGAAGAAATTTTATCGGATAGATCAGACTTCTATATGATCTATAACCCATCGATAGCAGTCCACACCTTCGCTAGGTGTATATTAACATCATTTTCTGTTGATGAGATGTGGCTGCCGAGGTATGTGAACTTGTCTACTAATTTTTGAGGCCTGCCACTTAGGGTGGAGATGGCTCCGTACATATTATTTCATTTAATTGTCCTGTTTAGTGTCTATCCATCTATCTATCAATCTATCTGTCTGTCCCTCCCCCAACATACATACATACACACATACATACACGTAACTATTATTTGGGTTAAACATGTTAATGTAAAATATTTTGCATATTAATATTTAAATATCCTGTTTACAATTGTCTTTAATTGGAATCATTTTGAGATGAGGCTTCTTAATCTGAGAATTTTTTTTTTATTTATTGCGGACTTTTTGTCTTCATCTTGGTAGTTTTTTGTGTTGTTTCTTCCTTCACTACGTTTCGGCCAAATTTCACCTCGGGCCTTATTCAGGTGATTTACTGCGACCTCGGATAGGAATGTCAGAAGATAGCGGTTTCAAATCCAACCCAAGCCGGCCAGAGGTTTACTTGGTCAAAAACATGGTGCGATAGACAACAACTATGGAAGGCAGTAATTACTGGGGATACGGTGACAAGACTCAACATTCCTATCCGAGGTCGCAGTAAATCACCTGAAGAAGGCCAGAGGTGAAATTTGGCCGAAACGTAGTGAAAAAAGAAACAACACAAAAAACTACCTAGATGCGGACAAAAAGTCCGCAATAAATTAAAAAAAAAATAAATTAAATAAATCTCATCCTGTTTACTATCTATCTATCTATCTATCTATCAAAAACATACACTTATGCATACATACATAAAAACATACATACATGCACAAGGTATATGTGTACACTAATTGTACAGATTTAAACTATGAATCACTTTCTGAGATAAATTTTTATTCATTTCTTTTTTTATTTTTATATGGTGAACGCTTACCCAACAAATAGTAATAAAAGGAATACTAACGTTGAAATAAAATACAAAAGTTAAAATAAAAACTTGTGAAGGATTCACTTAAGATTTTTGGTCGGTACTTCGATAAGGCTAACGTTGCCGTTTCATAAGCAGATGGAAGTTTATAACAATTCTATCGCAGCCGTGAAAACTATTTCAAAAAATTATAAAATTGAAAAGAAAATTAACAATACCTAAATTTCGAATATGAACAGATTAAAGAGGGACGGTGTTGAAAAAGGTTGTCGCTTGATCTCCTCGGCATGAAGTAAACAATATAGCAATTCGGTATGAGAGTAAATGTTTCCTCCATTAACTAAATAAACCATAACATGTCTACCTTGAAATGCAACGTGTGAGTAGTTTTTGTAGCCGACATGTGCTGCCAGCGTGACTTGATGATAATGATAACACACAGTTATGGAGTTATGAAGGTGCCCGTTGTGTAATAGCTATCGTCGTAGGAAATGGACACAGCGACACGAGTTCAAATCCTGGACGTGGCTGATTGCATTTCACATAGTACTAATACCCTTGGACAAGGTATGAATCCAATTATTCTCCCTCCAGCTGTGGATAAATAGTGAGGCAAACTAGGTTCTTCAGTCTTGGTGAGGCAACTAGGAAAACTCTGAATTCAAACCTGTTAAACTCTGCTTAAAAGTTCACCTTGTGTCATATCCTGTCCGAGCGGGGGGCGGTTTGGTAAATATGGATAACACACTGTTATATGGTATCAATTTTTCATTGGGAAAGGTACAAATCCAACCATTCTCCCTCCTAGTAAATGAAAATGATGCCGACTGAAGTATCATCATCATCATCATCATCATGTCGCGCTGGTAGCATGGATATCCCTGACCCTCTCTCACCACTCCTCCCTATCGTTCATCGCCCTAGGCAGGTCTTCAGGACAACATCCCGTATCCTCACATAGCTGCTGAATGTATGTTCGTGCTGGTCGTCCTGCTTTTGCACGGCCATATGTGGGGGTCCTGACTCTTTAACTTTGGTATTGTGACTGGTGTAGAAGGAAAACTTTGCTAAACTCCGCTCAAAAACTGATCTTGTGTCACATCCTACTCATATGGATTGGTTTGGGTGTATATATATATATATATATATATATAAGCGGTCTGAATTTCGGTTGGGAGTCCCTATTTCTATTTAGCTAACCATTACAACAATGACGGCTTCTTTGAATACAATTGAAAATTATGCAAAGTTTGCATTTCATTCACAACACATGTGTTCTGCTAATGCGTCAAGACATATTTAAAGCGGCAGTTTTATAGCACGAAGAAGAAGAAGAAGAAGAAGAAGAAGATCTAGCACACTGTGGAAAATTGCCTTTGACTGCAAACACAGTTATCTATGATTTCACCAATTTTTTTTTTTTTTTTTAGATTCAGATTCGAACGAATAGTGACCAAGATTGGTTTATGTTCAATTTCTAAATCCGTGCCGACACGTCAGTTCAGTTCAGCTCAAATAGGCACGCAATTGTTTGTCGGTCGGTTCGATAACAGATGTTAGAACCACATTCGATTATGAAGCGATTGAACAGTTTTAAAATCGATCAGGCTTTTCCCATCAAAATGTCCTTAATACGGATACACACAGATACACTAACTCATAAACATCTCTCTGTCTATGTCTCTGTCTCTGTCTCTCGCATTTGATCGCTATATATATCAACACACAAAATTATATTACTAGGTCCGACAGATTGATCTCCTGGATTTAGATTTGCCGTCTCACAAGCACAAGTAGCTATGAACGGTGGGGGTGTCTTTGAGCTACTACAGCAGCAGCAGCAGCCACACCATTTCAGTTGCTATCATGAAATTATATCGAAGATCCATAAAAATATTTCTAAAACAAACTAGTTTGAATAATTTAATTCATTTTTTTTTTTTATTTAACTGTAAATAAACAAAAAAAGGTAAGACACAAAACATTTTTTCTGAACATACTGGCTTCAGAAAATATTCCTAAAAAAAATCTGATAGACTTATTTGAATTGATTTCTTATTTAGTACTAAAGAAACCTACAACACACGTTAAACAGAAAACATTTTTCTAAAGATAGTCATTAAAAAATAGATGAAATTATTTAAATTAATGATATTTTTCCAAGCCATGCAGATGTAAATATTCCGGAATAACCCATTATTGAGTAAAAAATTATGTAATTCATTGACAAAAATGCTTAGAGTCCAATCCTCGTGGGTTTATGACAGCTTTACGTGGATTTACCTGACATCGGTTAAAGTGTTCGCCAATGGCCCGGGAGACCGAGGTTCAATCCCAAAGACTCGAAAACGGTACTTGGTGCCACCGTGCTTAACACTCAACATTATTAGGTACGGATCAAGGATAAAGTGGAGCAATCCAGGAAAAGGAGTAACGCCCTCCCCGACACCTTAGTGTAGTAGCTATCGAAAAGAGAGCCTTCGGGTCACCTTCGACTATGGTTGCCAACATTACTTTTTTTTTTACTTTACATGGATTTCACAAATGTTAATATCCGTAATAAGATGAACTTGACGATTTAATATCTATGTTTTGGATAAATAGACAATGAAAATCTTATTTTTTACACAGAGTAGAGAATGTGCAAAATATTATTTCAATCGTTTACATAGGGGAAGTTTTTGCAAGATGTCTTATATCCACTTGTAATTACTTCCTCTACGAAGACCTGAAGGCTCAGGTCTTTCGACGTACACAGTAGTCAAGTAACAAACTGAAAGATTTTATTCATGATGAAATTGCAACAATACTGAAGACAATGACTTAGCGAACACTGCAGAAGTTTAGAATGAGGATTTAGGAATCGATAGCATTTGGGAACATCAAAGACTGATGTGCCATTAAACTAAATCACGTAGCCTACACTCTTAAAAGATTCTCGGTTCATAATCTTTAAAAACAGTCTTAACTCTGTACAAAAAATGAACTCAGACTCGTTTAAAAATGTATCTACAAAATGAGTATACAAATCATATATATTTAACATACATGTAAAAATAGGATTAGGCATTGAATTACCAATAATGGTTAAGGTGGCATAAAATCCAGCCTAACCAAGCCAAAAACCAAATGATGACAAGAAATAACAAAGTAGCATATATTGTTCTTTCTTAGAGAAAAATTGAATTTTGAATAGGATCTATATTTTGGGGGATTTTTTTTCTTTGGATACGTTCCAAATCATTCTTCTGGACCCTGTACTTGAAATATATAGTTCTCCCTTTATTCAATCTCTCCTTACTGATAATTATTGATTCTAATATGGAGAGTCCCTGTGGACTAATGGCCAAAGTGCTCGAACTCCAGTCTCACAGTTACTTTCACTTTCAGACTTATACTTTTGGGAAAAGCAATGAACCCCTTTTCCCCTTCCCCAGCTATTAACTAAATAGGATTACTGTTGTTCCCCTACAAGGATGGCTTTGGCATTAAATAGCCCAAGAAAGTTGATACGCCATTAAACAAAGAAATCAAACCTCATTCTAATCTATTAACACGGTTTCATTCATATGATTGTTAATACCTACTATGCTGTCCATAATTTCATTTTAACGCCATTATATTGATTTTCAAATGAGGTGTGGTCGGCGTAGTAACTTTCGCCGTAAAAAAATGGAGTCAGAAAGGTGGGTTCAAATTCACCACGAAGCCGACAGTATTTCATTTTGGTAAAGTCATGGATTCATCTCCCTGGCAGCTATAGTCCAATGATAGAGTAAACTGGGCTCTTGCCTCGTTCAGTATTAACAGTTATGAACCAATAATCTTTTAAGAGTGTAGGTTAGGTTATTTAGTTTAATGGCATATCAACCTTTAATGGTTATTTAATGCCAGATCCTGTTTATACATATATGTATATATATGATATGTGAGTGAATAGTTTGTAGGAAATTTTTTTAATGCATGAGAGCTCATCTATTTGCACACAGTTAAATCGATCAAAGAACTGCTAACACTAATGATTTGTCATTTGTTTGCACACAGTAAAGTGGTTTTAAGTATTGGTTACACAAGTATTTTATTTGCCCACAGTTAAGTGGTTTCAGGTATTGCTATTTTACACAAATAATTCTAATCAACATTATTCATTAATTTGCATATAGTTAAATGGCTCCAGGTAATGGCCATGTAACATCAATAAGTCAAATTAACATCAGTCATTGGTTTGCACACAGTTAAATGCTTTGTTGGTAACATTTTAAACAAGACAGAACACATTTATTTGCACACAATTAAATGGTTTCAAGTATTGTTATGTAACACTAACAATTCAATTTTATATCAATCATTTATTCTCACTCAGTTAAAAGGTTGAACAGTTCTATTTCACCCATAAATTGAACTCTCACAGGTACTACCCTTCCAGATCAGAGTGGACCTCTGAGCAATGGCAATGAAGGGGCACTCAACATTCCCCAGAGCTCCAGGACTACAGCCTCACCATCAGACGCAATTTAGTGTTATACTAGTTCTATTTGAACCATACATGGGACCCTAATAGATACTAGCAATATGGGACTGTGGACCTGGGAGTAATTGTAATGAAGGGATACTCAACATTTCCCTGAACTATAGAACTGGAGCCTCATCATCGGTTGGTTTGGTGTGCTATCCGAGACACTCCTTATCGGAGCGTCTTACGCATTTTCAGTGATGCAGTCAGCGTATTCTTCAGCCCCAGCCGACTGGGTTGGAGAAGAGTGTACTCGCTAGTACGGAGTAATCGTACTTGTAGGAAAGGAAGGTCGATAAGCCCTTTTGCATGTCTGTAAAATGCTGCTTTCAGCGCGAGGAAAGAAGTTCATCCAAGTGATCAGTTAGCCGGAGGATTATAGATGTTCAATCATATACGGTGCACTTTATCTATCATTTGTAAATGTTAATTAACTGGTCACCTCCGCAGATGTCCTCACTAGATATTTACTTGGCATTGGATCCCGAAAAGCCAATTCCGGCGTTTTATCTCGGAATATTCCGGACATATATAGTATCGATGATAAAGAATATCTTTAAATTAAAAAAGCTAATTTTCGTCAAAAGCAGGATTTTATTTTAGTAGAAAACAGTACAAGCAAAAGTATTAATCATGACAAAATTCCACAGTATTAAAGTTATTCTCTCCATATCTGTCTATATACCTCACTCTGTTCATATGTATATATCCCATTCATTTATCTCTCTCTCTCTCTCTCTCTCTCTCTATATATATATATATATATATATATATATATATATATATATATATATATATATATATATCTCATTCGATTCGTACCTATTTATCAATTTATTCATATCTATCTCACTCTATTCATGTATATCTAGCTAGCTTGCTATTTTTCTATACCATCCTATTTATATCTATCTATCTATCTATCTATCTATCTCATTCTATTCATATCTTTCTCATAAGCCATAGCGGAAAGGGAAATGAAAACAGTCTGAGGTAAGATTTAAATTGGAGTCTTATACTACACATATTTAATCTTTGTCCATCTGTACGATAACGACGATCATTTAACGACAGAAGTGATTTGTTTATAAAGGTGAAAGTATGTATAGAACCAGCCCCACTTTTTATAAACTAATAACAGAAGGATGGTGCTTCACAGTACCTTAGATTCTCCGAAGAACACCCTTTAGGATTTTGAATTCCCCCCTCCTCTTGGCTGATTATCTAACTAAAGTTAAAGTGCCCAATCTACTCTATTCATTGAAGGAATGAGAAGGATACGACTTCGTCATTCCCTAGAGTATTAGCGCTGAATAAAACAGAAGTAGCTTCGTCCAGGTTTTAAGGGATCCCTGTGATTTTGTGGCTCACGTGCTGGGCTTTGCTGGCCCGTGAAATAGTTGTAAGCAAGTTACAACTTTAGTCACGCAATGACGTTCACATTCGAACTCTCATATTACCTTAGCAACAGGCTAAATGATATCACTGCTGGCCTTCTACAATGATGTGTTCGGCTTTAAATAACACGCAATGTTGATATGCCATTAAATTAGAAAACCAAAGCAATCGTCTTGATTTTGAATCCGGCTCATCATGTCTATTTCCTACGATGATATCCATTACAACGCAAAATCCCCTGCATGAATAAATAAACATAATGCAATTCAATCAACTTGTATATCATTATTTTAATCTGAATAAACATGCGCACGCGTGGAAAATAAAATTGTGTGTATGCTAAAAATATGAAAACCAAAATTAAGTACACCCCTTATATATATATATATATATATATATATATATATGTGTGTGTGTGTGTGTGTGTGTGTGTGTGATTAGAAAGGTGGATAAACCGTAAACGAAAAAAACCAATTCTATATTTCGTCTTTATTTCATTAAAGATGTAAAGAATCTGTTGTTTGTGTTTCGGTTTATCTACTTTTCCGTTCTTTTCTTCACATCTTGTCGGATTTACCAAATCTAACATTTCTCTCTCCCTCTCTCTCTCTCTCTCTATATATATATATATATATATATATATATGGAGTTTTTATTTTCGGTTACAGGGTTTTGCAACCGGTTTTAGAGTAATAGTTTTCATCGAAAGGAAATTGAATCGTAGACACGAGTTCAAATCGGGAATCAAGCTGCTTGCGTTTCATTTCGCACCGATGCCAGGAATCCATCTGTTCAAGCCCCATCTATGGGACAATAACACAACAGAGTTCTTTAGTCTTGGTCAGGCAACCAGTGTAGGAGAATGAAAATTCTGAATTCAAATCAGCTACACTCTGCTAAAGAATTGTCCTTGTGTCACATCCTGGTCATGGCAGAGGGGTTGGGTAATTACAGAACGTCAATGTAGTATATCTTGGTAATAAGCAATAACTTATAACATTCATTTCAATAACATCAGGCTAATAAATAATTAATTCCCGGTGTCGTTGTTTTAAAATAAAATTAAATTTATATAATCAAAATTCTTTGAGGTGATACTGGATGGGACTCTTTCTTATGACATTTCATCCTTGTAGAATAGCAGTAATACAATTTAACCCATATCTGAGGTGATAAAGGGTCCATATCTTTCTCATAGATAGTAGTCCCAATGTGAACGTAATGGTGCGACTATTTTTCCATTTCTTGTTTATAAGGACGTAGTCTATCTGAGCTTTAGTATTGTTCGCGTACGTGTATGTCCATAGTTTGCCTTCCCTTTTTTGGTAGTTTGTATTGAGGCATGCTAATCTATTTTCTATCATGAAATCTGTTAGATGTTGCCCATTCCTATTTGACGTGTTGTGGAGGCTGTATTTGTTGTTTCCGTTTTTCCCGATTTGGGCATTCATGTCTCCGCCAATGACTAACATGTTGTGTTTCGGGATGCTACGCACTAATGAGGATAACTCATCGTAGTAGGTGACTAGTTCAGTTTCTTCACTAACATTGGTAGGGCTGTAGCAGGAATGAAGATGCGGAAGATTTGCGCGAAGTTTGTCCCAAGGGTGCTCAGAGAAGATCAGAAAGAAAGACGTTGTCATGACAGCAGGGGGATGGTCGATCTGATCAATTCAGATCCCGCAGTTCTTGATGCTCTGGTGACCTGCGATGAAAGCTTGATCTACTGCTACGACCCAGAGACCAAGAGACAGAGTTCCCAGTGGAAGCATGCTGGCTCTCCCAGACCCAAGAAGGCCAGACAGAGCAAATACACCCACAAACTTTTGATGATCCCTTTTTTTGACAGCACTGTTATGATCTATATGCACTAGGTTCCCATTAGACTGACAGTCAACAAGGAATACTATGTTGAGGTTTTAAGGGAGTTCAGGAAGAGATTCCGTCGGAAGAAGCCAGCACTCTTCAAATCGGGTCAGTTGCATTTCCACCAGGACAATGTACCAGTCCACAACTCCATCCTTGTCACAGACTGTTTGACCAAGATGAGCATCAAGACAGTTCGTCACCCTCCCTATAGTCCAGATCTTACTCCTTGTGACTTTTGCCTTTTCCCTAAGCTCAAGGAAAAACTTAGAGGCTGTTGTTATGAGACAATTGAGGAGATGAAAGAGGCTGCGACGAAGGTTATTGACACGCTGACACAAGAGGACTTCCATGGGACTTCCAGAAGTTGTTGGAACGGTACAAGTGCATTGCAGCCGGAGGGGATCACTTCGAAGGGGACAAGAGTTTCATGGGTGCACTATCAATAAAAGTGCCCATACGAAAAAAGTCTGGAAACTTATTTAATGAGCCTTATCTATATAAATATATATAAAAATACATAAACATGATGAGAATTTTTGTAATGTATATCTAAGCAACTTCTCTTTTATATCAGCTTGTAAGTTTATTTATCTCTCTCTCTATATATATCTATATCTATATATATATATATATATATATAATGAGAATTTCACGATTACATAGATCTTTAAGAGCTATGTATTTATTGGAGCTTTTTCTGTCAGTCTGCTTAAACCTCTCTCTCTCTCTCTCTCTCTCTCTCTCTCTCTCTCTCTCTCTCTCTCTCAAATTGTTCTTAAAATAAAGTGGACTCTTTGTTAGTTTTTTTTACTAAAACAATTTCTTGTCCTTCAGTATGTTAAAAGAATTTTATTTCTTCTAGATGATTAATTCAAATTTAACTTTGGTATTCAACTTAAGCAACGATATTGCCGTGTAAGGCATCCTAAGTTCAAACCAAGTCTAGACAAAACACATCCATTATATATATACATATATATGACATCAGGAAAATTAATTTTTCGGTATATAATTTATATATATATATATATATATATATATATATATATATATGACACCAGAAAAGTGATTTTTTTCTTTTTCTTAGATAGATAGATAGATAGATAGATAGAAGCATAATGAAAATGTTGGTGCATTTATAGCCATTTCTGCCGGGTTGTCTCCGTGCATGCGTGCGTATGTGCGTGTTGTGACTGTTAAAGGATCATGTCCATACGGGTTTAAATTATAAATAACACTCAGACAATTGATTTCTATTTCCATTGTAAAATTTGCTGAATGGATAACAACATATAAACAAAACAAAAATAAAATAATGATATATAACCTTACAATAAAAAGAAACAAATTAAATAAAAAAATTGAAGATTTGGTTTTGTAGAGTAGAGTTCCTTTTTCTCGAAGAATATTATCTTTTCCTTCATTTTTTTCAGAAACATTTCTTTACTGTTTGGAAGAATGGTACGATTTACAGTACAGTGTCTGTTTATATCTATTTACCCAACCCCTCCGTTCGGGCAGGATATGACACGAGGTCAATTTTTAAGCGGAGTTTAACAGGTTTGAATTCAGAGTTTTCCTTCTCCTATAATAATTGCCTCGCCAAGGCTGAAGAACACAGTCTGCCCTTCTATTAACCCATAGAGGGAGTGAAAATAATTGGATTAATACCTTTCCCAATGGTATTAGTACGATGTGAAATACAATCACTCTCGTCTAGGATTTGAACTCGTGTCCTACGACGATAACCATTACACCTCTGGCACCTCCTCAGTGTCCGTTTATAAGAACGTGATTGGTGACAACAATGCCATTTTAAACCATGAATAATTATCATCATTATCATCAAGTGATTGCGCAGACTTCACTGACATTCTCTCACCATCCGTTCATATAATCCCTTGCTCCTGGTGAGCATTCTAGACGGCATCAAGTGTCCGCAAAAACAGATGTAACTAAGTCATTGCTGGTCGGTCAACACTGGTGCGTCCATGTGTTGGAGTCCATCACGTATGAGTTCGTCATTGCTTCTCCAGCTTCGCCCAGCGTGTTTGTCTTACCTTATAGCATATTCCGCCAAAGCAATTTTTATTAGGACTAACATTTCACTGAAACTGTAATCAATCTTCACAAACAACTTGATGTTAATCTAGAGCTCTTGATATCTTACTCTAATTTTCCGCCTGCAGTATAATATAAACAGCATAAATTTTCATCTGCTGGTCAGGAACAAGTGATTCATCTGGTCAATGTCTAAAAACAGTCAAAGTTGGATAATGTGTAGATGTGCTCGGATATAAAGTTTGCCTGACTTATAACTCCTTCAAAACGTTGCGGTTATTCTGGTGATTATAATTCGTCTATATATATATATACATACATATATATATATATATATATATATATATATACAGGTGGGTGGTTGTATATATGAGTGTAGGTTTTGTTATTAACAGCAACTAAGCATGGATTAACTACGACTACAGCATGAAAGAGACAGTGCAAAATCTGACTGGTTATATATATATATATATATATATATATATATATATATATAAGATACAAATGCATATAAGAAGTTCGTTCAACAAGTTCTCAGACTTACTCAGGGCTAGATTGTGTTCATATATATATATATATATATATATATATATATATATATATATATATATATATATATATCAATTTGATTTCAAAAGATTCTAAGCCTTACATTGAAAAATGAGCCACATTTTCGTTGTCAAAAAATTAATTCAGATTTCTGTCTTAATTTTTGGACACAAGAGAGGCCCATGTAAAGGTAAAAGGTATACGACGAATCTAAAATGTGAATGAGGGTTTGAACGTTTTTTTAATGATCTTCGTGTATATATATATATATATATATATATATATATAATGCTTTGAAAGTAATTTCTTAAAATTAATTCAACTGAAATTACAAAAGATACGGGAGGAACTAAAGGATAGATGAAATTTGGAGATTTTCGGCTACAAAATACTTTCACGTCACATGGTAACTGCAATAGACTCTGCATTGGTGCCAATCATTAACAGAAGCTTATATATATATATATATATATATATATATATATATATATATATATATATATATATATATATATATATATATATATATGTGTGTGTATGTGTATATATATATATATACATATATAAACTTCTGTTGATTATATATATATATATATATATATATATATCTGTGCGTGAAGTTCGATGCATCTGATATTTTAGCCGAATATTGACTAGACCCCGAATTCCCTCACAATCTATGTTCAGTTGACCTCCGTTACCCTTCGATATCGCTAGATGTCACAAGATGGCGAAATATGCCATTTCAGGCTGAAACGGCTGAAGATTGAGAAAGTGATATGAATTACGAAAATTTTTCAGACCTTTGTAAATGTTTGGATAGACGAGGTAAGAACCAAATTTTTCTTATGGCCTTCCGTATACTACATTCACACGTAAGTAATGAAAAGGTATTTTACATACTTGAAAACTATGTACCAGGAGCTTTTCAAAGATTAATACAACTTTCATTTTTGTTAGATTCTCATTTTTTTCAACGTTCATGTCGTATTCATATTTCTGTTTACAAAGAATCTTTTTCCGAAAATGCATATAGGGCGTTTCAAGAACAAATTTCCTACTCTCATAACTTGACCATTTCTCCTTCAAATGATCTCAAATTCAAACAGCAAGTGTGGATATTTATCCGTGTCCCTCGCCAGGAAAGATTTAACACAAGGCCATCTTTATAGTAGAGATTTAGGAAAGGGGAAGGTCGCACACGAACTGAGACTCGTGTGCTGCTGGTCAATGCTGTTCATAGGATCATTCGATACCATGTGAATCTTCGCTGGTTCTGTACAATTCAAAATCCGATGGTTTGTGATGTTTTTTGGGGGGGGAGTGTTTGTTTTTATTTTTAGGAATAAAATACCATTCACAGGAAAAGAATAGACGGTGCAGCGTGCATTTGTGAGTGAATTTGCAAAAATTCACAGATTGCAATGCAAATTTGGACACTGTACAAATAGTTCAGTAATGAAGACTGTCTTTGTCGGGCAAAAAGAGTTGAACTTCCGACTTAACGTCAACCATGTTACAAGTGGTGTATATACTGAAAATCGTTCATGAAATCTAAATACTTTTGAATTTCTCATTCAAATTTTGATGGATAAATCCTGTTTAGTTTAATCTTCCGAGACCATTTATTACTCATATACATACATCTGGAATAGCATTTTTTTTAAACAGCCTGTATTTCCCGATAATTTCATGGAACATTTTTGTCTACCAACACCGTGGCTCCTGCTAATAATCAATGTTTTTAATCAAGCTCTCTCTCTCTCTCTCTCTCTCTCTCTCTCTCTCTCTCTCCATATATATATATATATATATATATATATATATATATATTGAAGCCACGATTAACGTATATAATGTTGGCCATGCTAATTAAAAGATAAAAATTTTAATTACCGCTTGTAAAATTATAAAAGTACTTGGTAACCCACTGGGTTTCCGATATAACAGACAGTGATCTATCTTGATAACAATGCTACTATTTTGGAAGAAGGGAAATACTTTAATTAACTTTTTTTAGATATCCTTGCTATTTCGGGAATTTGGATGATTAAGAAAATGATGTTCAGCAAAAATGCATCTTACGCAAAATGTGTATTCATTGTAAAATGAACCCGAAATTTCATTTTCTTTCAAAGTTAATGAATTTTAAGTGTTGCTCAAGTAAACATTTCGCTATGACGTGTGGTTTTTCTGGTTTGTTATAAACATATATCTTTAAATTTCTGCTATATGTCCTTTTTGGGGAATGTCTGGGTTCTTCATAAATTACGCGGCCAAAACAAAAACCCCTCGCTTAAAACACGTTACTAAATATTCTGCTCAATAACTTGACAAAGGTAGCAATTTTTCCTTCAGGGTATGCTAATATCCGTATTCTGCTTTTAAAAATGGCATGTTAAATAAATAGAAAACGGGCTATTAGAAAAAATATGATTGAGAATAAATCGCTATATTTTATGATTCCAATTCAATCTTAGATTTTAGTTGTTTGTTTTCCTTTTTTTAAGCGATTGCCTTTTTGATATATTTTATAATCTTATTTGGATACGACAGCATTGCTATCAACCTTAACATTCTATTAAACCGACAGCAGTAACTTTATTGTGAATATAACCAGCGACTAAGTTTTTTTTCTCAAAAATAAGATATATTAACCGAGAAAAATAAGCTACTTCACAAATCATAATTTTCAGTTTTTACATTCAACTGTTTGTTTTAATTAGCTTATTGCTTATATTTACTTTATTTTTGGTTCGTTATTAATTTATTCAAATTTAAGATAAAAATCGTTAAAGATTTGTCACAGAATATGAATTGTAGCTTAAATTCGTGCAATTATAATCCGTATATTCTGTGAATGTAATTTCCACAACTGCAAATAATATATCATCATCATATTCATCAAATAATGCTGATAGCTTGGAATTGCTTCACACACACACACACACACACGCACACACGCACACACACACACATACACACACATATAAATACAGTCTCTCTCTCTGTCTTTCTCTTTCTCTCTGTCTATCTATCTATCTATCTATCTCTCTATCTGTCAATACAACCACCCATCCATCCATTTATATCGTTCATTACTCCTATCAGGTTATGTAGTCTACATCCAGTGTCTGTACAGAACTGCTGTTAAGTCTTTGCAGCTGCACTATTGGGTCTGTGTGCAGGATTCTATTTAAGAATGACCATTATATGTTCGTCCTTACTTCTCCACCAGTGCCCAACATGTATTGTTCATCTTACCTGGATGTTTTGTGAGATGGGAGGCAAGTGGCCCTACAGCTATTGCTTAGGGTAGTACTGCTTCCAGGACTAGTTCAAAACAATACGCAACATTCTAGTGAAGCTCCCATGTAGCTTTTTCTGTAAAAGCTTCATACTATAGTATTGAAACAACCACTGCTATGAAGAAATCCTGCTTGATTTTATCACAAAGATCAGATTTCTATATGAACAATAACTAATTAAAACCAGTCCACACCTTCCCAAAGTACATGATGACATCCTTTTCTGTAGACGAGATATTACTGCTGAGGTATATGAACTAGTTCACTAATAATAGAAGCTTGCCACTTAAGATTGATATTTCTCTATCTTGTATAAAACACAGGAAATCGTTTTAATCACGTAGAGACAAATGCCTCTTGCTACTTACTCCAGGCTATGCAGCAAGAATTAAGCTGGGATTAGCCTATTTGCGAAAAGCGCTAGATTATCTGCGTAGTCTGTGTCTGTCAATGTTTCCACTGGATATCATCTGCTTTATGTCTTTCTGAAAGTGAAACAAAAAAACTAAAAAAAGAATTTTAAAAATGCATTTATATAAACGAGAGGTAAAAAAAAAGTGGAGAAAGAACAAACAACAAAAATCCACCCAATACCTTCGAGAATATATGTATGTACGAATGTGTATATACGTGAGTGTGTATACATGCCAATGTGTGTGCGCGCGTACCCCCACCCCATACACACTCAGAATAAATACTTAAATGTACAGTAAAAATTTTAACATAGTCTAGAGGTCTTAACAAACAATAGGACATTCACTGACACAAAAACTATAATAAACCAAACTCAAAGCAACCTATCAAAATATTCTTTACAATATAAAGAACAGCCGGAACTTAATGTACCCATTTGAATTGCCTGAATAGGACATAAAAGTCTGACGCACGTGTAGTCCTGAAGTATATGGTATAATGATACAAAAAAAAAATTCCAAGTTTGAAATCATTTGAGAAGCTCTACACTTATTTCAATATCTATATATATCTATATAATTGGACGAAAAACTCAATACACCGTCATTTGGCGATTATAAATCTATTTTAGCTCGTCACTCAATATGAGAAACCACTTCAGATAGCCATCAGGCAATGGAGAGAAAAATATAAAAACGCTCTCTCAATGGATTGATACTCGTCTAAGAAAGAAAGAAAGAAAGAAAGAAAGAACAGGAGGAGGCAAAAAGTTGGTGTCAAAACTGGATGTAATGTCAGTGTCTGGTGTCAAATATCCTTATATATCTAAACAAATTTTTTAACAAGACTCACAGAAACCTTCAGTAACTGAAATCTTTTCAGTAATTTAACCTATTTTATTTTAAGAGAAAAAATATATTCACCTATTAAGGAAAACGTATATATATGTGTGTGTGCGTGTGTGTGAGAGCGAGAAAGAGAGCGAAACAAAGAAATAGAACACACACACACACACACACACACACACATATATATATATATATATATAGTTACAAAGCCCACTTTACACTAATATTTACCCATAACAGAAGAGAGGATTGATATATTTCCAACGGTATCAGCTATTAGCGAAATGCAAACAGCTATATCCAGGATTTGAAATCGGGTCACCGTGTTTATTTCCTACAATGGTAACCATTATACCACAAATGTCTCTGAAAGATATGAATACACACATGTATGTGTGTATGTGTATGAGAGAAAGAGAGAGTCAGAGAGAGAGATAGAGAGAGAGAAATAGAGAGAGAGAAACAGAATATATATATATATATATATATATGAAATTAACATTACACATAAGAAAAAACTAGTCTTTAGTAAGAAAATCAGCATGTACAATTTTATGATTTTGTTCATCGGTAGGGGGAGTGAAATTCTTAATTTCGCGAGATGTCATTTTTATTATTTGTTTTCGGTTTTTCATTCTAAGCATTTGCCGAATAGTATATTGGTGTAAAGGGATTTAATATTTTAACTGGCCATATATTTAGTTTTCGTGTTTTTATGTCTGTGTTTTTTTACAACAAAAGTATGGACAGTATAGATATCAACTCCCCATATACCAACATACCAGTCGACAAATACTTACAAAGAGAAAAAATATAGGGAAAAAATACCAAAAAAACAAACTACCTCTACGAGCCAACAAAATCATAAAATTCGGCAAGGAAATTATTAAACAATTTTTTCTTCAGTTTATTTGTAATTCTTACACCAAAAAATTCGTCCTACCTATGAATTCTATCATTCTCCACACCAGCGTCACCTAGTGGTCGTTCACTAGAGTCTAAGTGACAGCAAGTTTCCTCGGGTCTCTATTATTATTATTATTAGTTTTCAGTTTTATTTTCGGTTTCTTACAAAACACATGTCTATATAAAAGAACAATTATTTAGTAGCCTTGGCGACACGCACTGTGTTAAACATACCACGAAAATTCTAAGCAAATCCACTCCCAATGTGGTGGAGTTCAAATAATGGTCAGTAATATATTGTCTTTTACTATATTGTCATTCTATATTCATGAATGATTTCATTTTTTATTTTTAAAATCACTTCTGTATATTATATGTACTTTAGATGCAAAGACAAATACTGTAATTCCAAGTAAAAGTTGAACCTGGTCAAGAGAAGCTAATACTGTTGGACTTTATTAGAAACTGAAAACCTAACTTAGCGTAAAATAGAATGCAAAGAACCATGAATAAGGACTCCGATGAAATTTAAAAAGAGGGTAATTGTGAACTTTAACTAACTTAAAACTTAATATTGGTAGAAGGAAGAAAGAAGGAAAAAATTTTTCGAAAGCCATGGGAAGCAGCATGGTAGGCGTAAAGGCAAGTGGATAAAACCTCTGACGGTTCAATGCCATTCTTAACCAGGCTCTAGGCATATGAATCCTACGGTTCAGCGGGCAGGATCAAATAGTTTGATCGGGGAACTACCGCTGCTCATCTATTAGGGTGGCTTCTATAGATGAGAATAAAAGCAGCTATCGAAAGATTACCATGACCCACACTCAAACCAGCCGTTCAAACCGGATAGCTCTTTGTGCGGGTAAAAAAGAGTCGCGTCCTGCTGAGGTTGGAGCCCTGGCCGCAGTGTTCGAAAAATCAGCTATAGAGCTCGAATTAAAAAAAAAACTTACTAAAATGCAAACGCACAATACAAATAGTGACATTCAACATTAGAATTTTGAATAGAATAGGACAACTACCAGAGCTGAGAGCATCGACGATAGATCATATCATGGACATCATATGCATACAAGAACACAGGTACACTCATAGCGAGGATATTAAATATCACGATACTGGCAATAGATGGATGTTAGCTACTGCATCTGCATGGAAAAACTCATTCAATGCCACGATACGAGGTGTAAGTATGCTAATAGGACCACGGGCCCTAAAATCACTTAATAACATCGAGAAAATACAACCGAGGATGATGGGAGCTACTTTTAATGCCAACCCCAACGCAACAATCATCTCCTGCTAATGTTAGTGAAGAAACTGAACTCATCGCCTTCTATAGTGAGCTATCCTCCCTTGTTCGTAGCATCCCGAAACACAACTTTCTCGTCATTGGTGAAGACATGAATGCTCAAATCGGTAAAAACGTAAACCACGAATTTAGCTTTCACAACTTGTCAAATGGAAATGGGAATCATCAAACAGATTTCATGCTAGAAAACAGATTAACATGCCTCAATACAAAATTTAAGAAAAAGGAGGGAAAATTATGGACCTACAACTACGGAAATAATACTAAAGCACAGATAGACTACGTCTTTATAAATAGGAAACAGAATAATTGTGCATTGAATTGTGAGGCATATTCCTCTTTCGGGGGTGTATCCTCCGATCACCGAACTGTCACGGCAAAGATACGACTGAGCCTACGAAGGAATACGTCCCGAACAACAACTACTGTACACTATGACTTGTCCCTGTGATATTAGCGATAAATATGCGTTAACACTAAGAAACAAATTCGATGCATAAAAGGAGAAATCAGAAACATACTCCGAATGATGAATATGAGAATTTCATCAATGTCCACTTAAAATGTCCTCTGGTCCATCTGTCTGAGTTCTTCCCTTTTCTATTTTAAGAATTGACCAGAGTATCTTTAAAAGAGGTGCCCAGGTGTTTATCCCTTTATTGAAATTCATGCTGCAGAGTTTGGTTTCGAGTTGTTTTTTCGTTTTTCTGAGATAGTCTTTTCTTAATTTTTTTCTGTCATCTCCGCTTGTTTGATGGTGTCCACTTCAAATATATTCTTCGGTACTTGTAATTTTCTTTTTCTCCAAACGTTCTTATTCTTTCTTGATTTGGCTGTTTTATTCGTTCCGTTATTCATCTTTTTCAACTTTTCATAATGATAATGGTAAATTTATCTATGCCTAATTCCATTCCCATATCCTGACAGTATATTCTTATTGTTTGTATAAGAGACTCCAGTTCTTTTTCCTCCCCTTTTTTTTTTTTTACCAAATAGCTTGATGTCGCCCATGTACCTCATTGAATTAATCATTTCAGGGGATTTTGTAAATTTGTAGCCCCAGCACACGTCCTTAATATGTAATTGCGAGGTATCGTCACTTTTACAAATAGTAATAACAAAAGGGCATATCTCTAAAAGATAGATTTTCACTGCTGCTAAAGTTTTTTCTTCTCACTGTTAATTCCACTTTCCAGTATTTCATGGCTTTTGCAAAGAATTTTATGCCTTTATCGCTTATCTTGTACATTTTCAAATGATCTATTCTCTAGATTTGCTGGACCATATCATAGGCCTTATTATCATCGATCCACGCAAAGGCTGCATTTTTCTGCCTCGTTTTCTCTCATTGATCAATGTACTGTAAGTCAGCTATTCCCCTTGTTAGCATTACTTCTGTTATTCGAGAAACAATCCGTGGCATATGAACGAGTAACTGATCTCCTACCAAATTTGTGCTGTTAAGATTTTCCGCATCATAGGCAGACACGTTATCGGTCTATTCTTTCTCTTTTTAGGCATATGCTCAGCTGAAGAGTCAGTCTGTTATGGAAAGATCTGAATTTTTAAGACCAGAATCAATGTTCACATTTACCAACCCCTCCTCACCTATAGAATACGACACAAGGTCAATTTTTAAGTGGTTCAAATTCAGAGTTTTCCTCCTTCTATACCAGTTGCTATACAAAAGTTAAAGAACCCAGTCTGCCCTATTATTTACCCATCTCTGGAAGGAAGAATAGTAGGATTCATGCCTTTCCCAAGGGTATTAGCACAAAGTGAAATGCAAACAGTCTCGTCCAGGATTTGAACTCAGGTTGCCGTATCCGTTTTCTACGACGATAACCATTACACAACGAACGCCATGTGTGCCATTCTGGCTTCGCATCTTACATTTCGGTACTTTCTTGAGTGTCGCTTCTTTTAGTCCTCGTGATTCTTTTCAGTGTTATTTATCCATTCAGTCTTTCTTTTAGGTTCTTTCCTTTCCGATATTTTACTACAAAATTGTTTCGCTTTCTTTGCATCCCTTGTTGGTTTGTCTTCATTCATTCTCGAATTTTCTTTCGTTATATTGGCAGGTTCTGTTTTGCTCGTGCAGCTTGACATTATCTTACTATCTTTTAAGTCTTCCTTCTTTAGCCAATATTTTTTTAAATTTATGTCTTCAACTTTCATTGTCATATTTGTCTGCTGTTTTGTTTTGGTATTTTCATCCCAACATATCCCATTGTGTTTTTCTTTCTTTTGCACTTTTGCTTGCTGTCACAGTTTCTTTACCTGCCCTTCTCGCCTAATTTCCCATTCAGGTTTTGTATTTCTGTTTGGGTTCCTTAGAGGAACGCCGATTCTATCAAAGACTAATTTCGCTCCTGCATAAATTAACTCGTTTCGTTCAGTGATGTTGTCTGTTGGGATATTTAGTAAAAATGTGTTAACCTTTTCGGTTTCTACCTCAACTTTTTTCTGCCTCAACTTTTTTTTCCAATTTCGGTTTCTGAGAGATGTTAACGTAACTATTATTATTACAACTAAAATGAGTGTGTTTCACATCAACTAACGCTGATGGTCTTTCCCCGAAGTTTGAGTGACAGCAAGTCTCCTCAAGTCTTCAGGACTCTTCTCAGTATTCTGGCCGTTCTGAACAATGCTGTAATTTGGATGGTCTCCACTCGTCCTCCAACCTCCAAGTCCTTCAGTCCCTTTGATAATCCTTTGGTGACTGTACCAAAAGCACCAATCAAGATTTGTATAATTGTCACCTTCATGTTCCCTTTTTTTTTTTTTGCCTAGCAAGGTCGATGTACTCATCCTTCTTTTCACTTTCTTTCAGTTTTATTCCGTGGTCAGCCGGGGCAGCAAAGTCGACAATTTTGCAAGTTCTCTTTTTGATTAATATTTACTCCTTTAGAGTTTTTAACATCAGCGCCAGCTGATGGTCATCTACAGGAGTTTGAGTGACAGCAAGTCTCCTCAAGTCTCCAGGACTCTTCTTAGTATTCTGGCCGTTCTCAATAATGCTGTTTGGATGGTATCCACTCGTCGGCCAACTTCCAAGTCCTCCAGTCCCTTTAGTAATCCTTTAGTTACTGTACCAAAGGCACCAGTTACAATTGTTATAATTGTCACCTGCATATTCTACAGTTTTTTTTAATTCCCTAACAAAGTCGAAGTACTTATCTTTCTTTTCACATTCTTTCAATTTTATTCTGTGGTCAGTCGGGACAGCAAAGTCGACAATTTTGCAATTTCTCTTTTTTTTTTTTTTTTTTTTTTTTTGTTGATTATAATTAGGTCTGGTCTTCTGGCTGAGATTTGGTGATCCGTCTGCATGTCAGTTATTATTATTATTTACACCTTGAGTTTTATTATTATTATTATCATTATTTGTTACGCCACGGGGATTTCTGCTTTCTATTCTTTTCTCGCATCGACCTTTAAAAATATTTGCACTGAACGATTGCACTATATATATATATGTGTGTGTAAAATTCTGTTAATTGATAGTTCTCGAAAATGCCCTTTTAATTTAGTTCTCTGGAACCATCCAACTCAATCTAAAAAATTTTGCCGTGTTCCTGTTTTTTATCTGATTAGGCATATTTTTTAAGATATATAACTCTATTAGCAAATAAATCTAATTAATTGAGTTTTTTAAACCTATCTTCGTAAATTTCAAGTTCAAGGAACAATATTAAAAGAAGTCTACTAGTTTGAAATTCTGTAGATTATTTGGAAGACTTCAGTTACATCATTTGTCATTCTTCTTCCTTGTAAAGCAGCGAATCCTAATATCTCTAATCTTTCCTTGTAACTGTAAAGATTTAGTGATTTTTCTCACTCTTTTTAAAATCCCCTCCAATCTCAACATTATTCTCCGATTTCCATGTCTCGAAACTGAAGTCCAGGACTGAGTACAATATTCTATGTGAGGTCTTATTAAGGTTTTTATGTCCTCAAAACAGTATTTCCATCAATATTCCAGGTAATGAGCTCAATGTAAATAATATCACGGGGCAAATATTCTTTCAAGAAATAAAAACAAAATTCGGTCGCATTAGGATTATAAATTTATTTATTTCCAGCTAAGAGCCTTTATATGAATCAACAACTCAAAAACACTTAACTGGACTTCTTCAACCGGAAACGAGAGGAGACCGGAAGTAATCTTTAATGAGAGAAGACTTATTCCCTCTGCTTCCCTCCTGTGACCATCCCCATTATCTGGCTGTATTCATTCATTCATTTCCATGTTGAATCTGAAGAAGTCCTGTTAATTTTGGGGGGAGATGTTGATTCATATCAATGCTCTTCGCTGGATGGAAATAAATTCATAATCCTAATGTGCTCGAATTTTGTTTTTTTTTTCTTGAAAGTGTATATATATATATATATATATATATATATATATATATATATAATAAATGGCATATTAAATAAATAGATAATAATGGTTATCGTCGTAGGAAATGGACACGGTGATACGAGTTCAAATCCTGGACGTGACTGATTGCATTTCACATAGCACTAATACCATTGGGAAAGGTATGAATCCGATTATTCTCACTGCAACTATGGGTAAATAGTAGGGAAGACTAGGTTTTTCAGCCTTGGTGAGGCAACTAGTCTAGGAGGAGTAAAACTCTGAATTCAAACCTGTTAAACTCCGCTTAAAAAATTGACCTTGTGTCATATACTGCCCGAGCGGAGGGGTTGGTAAATAAGTATATATATATATATATATATATATGTATATATATATGATAAAGCTATAAGTCTGTGTGTGTGTCTATGAGTGTGTCCGTACATCTATAAGATGAAAGGAAATAGAAAATGCATAAAAACAAAGTAGGTATTCATTTGTAAAATTTTACGAGAAAGACAATAAGCTATATGAAATTTACTTTCCAGATTGATTAAGTGGCTTAAAGGGGGAAAACACCTCCGGTAAAAATTCAGATACCTCTGATTTCGATGAAAATAAAAACATAACTACTTGGCACTTAGCGAAGACAATTTTCAGAATATCACACTCTTATAATGATATTTAACCCTCCCCTTAATGAAGATTATAACACGATGCAGAGCTTCTTTGAAAGTTACCATGGAAGATACATAAAAACAAAGTATGTATTCTAATGTAAAATTTTATATGACAGACAATGGACTACATAATTTTCACTTTCTTGTGTGATTAGGGAGCTTAAAGGAGATAAACTCCTTCGGTGAAAATTCAAATACCTCTGAACTGGAAAAAGTGCCGAATCACATATTTCAAGTGTTAACTGACTTGATAAATCATTGTTTCAGGGTTTTGATTATTTCTCATTTTTCTTTCCTAATTACTTTAATTTCTGTATTTTTAAAAACATATTTATATCTTTTTGCCGTTATGTCTTTGATATAAAGTTTGCCACCATCATACTTGATTTATTAAGTATCATATATAGTAATAATGAAGATGTTATATTATTATGATAATATATCTGTAATTGTTACTGTTGTTATTATTCTTGAAAAAACATTGTAATATGTATGTCTATATAATTTTCCTCAAGCTTTTATTCATTTGAATATTACATGCAAAAGTCGTTGTCTATGTCATGGCTGCTTCAATTTATGAACTAAAATATTGAGATAAAAACTAGAAGTTTATATGCAGCCATGATTAAATCGGGTTGAAAGGAAGCAACTTTTTTTTTATACAAAACTAACATTCCTTTCTTTTGAGTTACAAGAATGGATATAGATTTATAATCTACATTGTAAACATTTTTATTAAGATAAATGAGTATTGAATTCTATTGTATATTAGACTATATTGTTATTTTTTGGCCGAAGCCTGGCAATAAGAGCTTGTGGATATTCCACTCTAAAACACTTAATAATATCGAAGCAGTAACTTTCATGAATTGAGGGACAATTTTGGAGGCTGTTTCTGAACCCAGTAAACGACGGGTATTTCTACAAATATATATATATATATATATATATATATATATATATATATATATATATATGCGAATTGCATAAAATAAAAAAATTCATATCGATTTTTTTATAATACATGTCACTATTGCATACAAATTATCGAAATTTAAAACTTAACTTTTAGTCACTTTTCCTCTATTTTCAAAATTATATATATATATATATATATATATATATATATATATATATATATATATATATATATCCCATAATAATGAAGATAGATTATATAAATGACATTGAGTACAAATATAACACCTCTCAAATAATCATTATTACGAAGGGAACACAGTCTTTCTCTCTCTCTCTCTCTCTCTCTCTCTCTCTCTCTCTCTCTCTCTCTCTCTCGCTATATATATATAAATATAAAAACGCTGCAGAGTGGTTTTACATAGGACCTTTCTTGTTAGCATTGCCTATATCACGGAAGTTTGCAACGGAACAAAGAATTATCTTTCGGAAGGGTTCCTGACACTTTCCATAATACTGTCAGAATGTCCATTGTGCGGCTATTTAAGCTGCTTTGGCTGGCAAACAATGCTTCTTCTATTAATGCAATTTCTATTGAAATCATCGATATCATAAGGGTCAACTATCCACATAAAAAAAAGAAATCAGATGCCAGCTAATATATCAAAAACAACTACGCAGTAAAATGCATAAAATGTTCTTATTGCAAACAGATAATCATGCTCTTGTAAATTTAAAACAGAATACCCGTCATCATTATGTCGTCGGATGGTCCCCTGCTACCTTAATAAGTTTGATGATCGTCCGATCTCCCACGATTTGTACGATGATGGCCCAACTGCTTTCTCAGAGTGTTGCATGCTGGTTCATTGTGAGGAAAAGGTTTCTGGTCAGGAAAAGCAAATAACAAGTTAAATTTTGTGCGCATTTTACTTTATTTCTTTGGCATCCTTTTTTACTTTTTACCTGTATACACCAGGGAGTGGTTCTCGTAACACGAGTGAAAAATATGCACACAGTAATATTTTCACATGTGTGCCGCTCGTTGCCTAGAAAACCAACTAATTCAATGTTTAAACTGTTTTCCCTATGTCGGCTGATTGCATGACTTATTAAAACCAATCTTAGCCATGGATTAAAATCACCCATAGGTCATCGTCTTTCACTCACACCAAGTGACACACATCGGTGTTTTTCTTTACTCCTAAATGTTTACAAATTACTTACACTTCTTATCAATAATTGATATCCCCAATATATTATGTACTAATGGGATATATATATATATATATATATATATATATATATAGAGAGAGAGAGAGAGAGAGAGAGAGAGAGAGAGAGAAGAAACGTGCCAAAAAGGTGCAGTTCTACGGCCACTTACCTTTAATATCACAAATTATCCAAGTAAGAACGAACTCATAAGCAACATTCCAACAAAGATTTGCATACATTAACTGTCTGAGGATACTGATTGCAGTCTAGAAGACATACTAGGAGCGATGGCTGATAGGGACGGATAGGGAGAAAGTACGAGGCAACTCGGTGCTGTTGGTGTGACTCGATGATGATGATATATGAGACTCTGGGATGATAAGAAAAAATTGTTTCATTCTTGTTTCGGTACATACATTTATTGATGAAGTTGGTGCTTAAAGAGAATATTTAGTCAAGATCCCAATCACCAAGGTCCAATATTAATATTAGTATTTCTAATGACACACTAACATTGAATAAACGGAAGGAAAGATAAAGTATAGCCCGTTTACACATATCATCATCATCATCATCAAGTCGTGCTGATGCCACGGATTCCCTTAACTCTCTCATTGACCATCCGTCCCTGTCAGTCATCGTTCTTAGCAAGTGCCCTATACGTTTTGCAGTGTTCGCACAGAGCTGAAATATTTAAGTTTTCACTGGTCGGCCAGCACTTGTGTGCCCATGTGTAGAAAACGTCATTTATGAGTTCGTCTTTGCTTTCCAAGCGGTACCCAGTATGTTTTGTTCGTCTTACCTGGATAACTTTTAAGATAAGAGGTAAATAGCCATATAGTTGCTGTCTTGTGGGGTGCTGCTTCCGGGATTTTTCAGAGAAGCATGTAGCATCTTTGCGTAGCTCCCAAGATTTTTTTCTCTTAGCGTTTCGGTAAAGTCCAACAAATACAACCATACAATAGTACTGAAAAAGCTACAGCTGCACCGGCCCCGGATTAGCTTCAGAAAAAAAAACGTAAAAACGAATTCTTTATATACTCTTCAAGTTTATCTTGGTTGTAAGAGGCGTGTAAGACTTCGTCTTTTGGACCTGGGCTCTTATCCCTCGCTATCTCAATTATTCCATATGCATAACTCTCAGCTCTGAATACTCCTGTTTATGTGGTCTTGGTGATTAACCAAGGTTGACAGAGAGGAGTTCGGCCTCTCCCAGCTAGACCCGTTCCGGCTTGGCCGGGCAGCGCAACCACTATTACCTGGGATATAAGATGTCTGCCTATCCCCAGATTGCTTCCTGTACATATGGGGCTCTGGTTTCCGGGGGAAAACAACCAAATCTTTCGCATAGACTTAGAACTGAACTTCATTGTCCACTGACTTCTGACTGTACGAGCACAGAAGATTTCTGTTTCATGTACACATATATACGCTTCTAATGGCCACAGACACTCTTATTGATAAACTTCCCTACCACATGCATACACACACATATATGTGACGTCTATACACATACATACTCATATAGACACACTCGTGCCTATGTCCATGATGGTACTTAAATATATGCACCCAAGGACAAAAAAGCTTATACTGTCAAATACGCAGACACACACACACACACACACACATATATATATATATATATATATATATATATATATATATATATATGTATATATATCCAGTGCATTCATTTATGAGTGCTCGGACATACATATAGGTTTGTAGTAGTGCATTAAAATGTCGCCTATGTTTTCCAAAAATCCATTAAGATCTTTTTTTTTGTGTTTTTGTTTTTTTTTTATTTTTCAGATGGCATATTAACCTTCACTGGTTATTGGTAATGCCAAATTTAACTTTTGTAGAAGAAAACTAGTGATACTATTTAACCCATTACTACGAGGTATTTGAGGTTCATGCATTTCCCCAGGATATCAGTCCAAAAATGAACGTAATAATGCAACTGGAATTCGAACTCGATTCATACGATATTACTGTCCTGCGCGTTAGCCACTTCACTACAGGGACTCCCGCCTTATTCAGTAGGGTAACAGTTTGTTAGAGTGCATGACAAGATTTATGCTAGTCGTCGTATTCGATGCAAATCTCGTGAAAATTTCTTTTTCCCTCTCGTTGCAAAATATTACTTGCCTGGACGCTGGAGAACCACCATGCACATAGAACATTTGCAATGAATATAAAGTGACCAGTTATCGGAGTCTACAGATTTATCGATATTCCTTGGGCATTTTCGAAAGGTTCAAAGTAATGATATGACACCGTTTCTGGTTCAGTTTTCAATAAAAAAAAAACACACACAAAAGATTCTCAGTTCAATTTCTAATACTCTTACAAATCTAAAGAAATAATTCACAGAAGAAATAATAATCCTAACAAATGTTGCTTGTTCATTGAATACCATGTGCATATTTTATTTGTAAGGACACGCTTGCATATTCTTGTTAAAATTTCTTCTGCGTATATTATGTATGTATTATATGATTATCTATGTGAAAAGGGGGGAGTTCTCGTGGCGTAGTAGTTAACGTGATGGACTGTGACCTCGTAGTAAGCCAGTTTGAACTCCAATCGTTTATGATAATTGCTTTCTGACTAATTTCGTAAAGAAACGTATGAACCACCTATCCTCCCAGCAATGTGTTAACAAACTTTTTAAAAGCCTTATTTAGAGTAAAAATAGCTATGCATTCCGTCAAAATGCTTCTCTTTTAAACTCGAACTCAAACTGGAATGTACATTAAAGCATACGAAATATTAAGTGTTTACATAGTAAACCGGACATTGGCCTAGCGGTTAGTGTTCGCCAATGGCCCGGGAGACCTGGGTTCAATCCCAGGTCGAGTCATACCAAAGACTCAAAAAATGGTACTTGATGCCTCCTTGCTTAACACTCAGCATTATAAGGTACGGATCAAGGGTAAAGTGGAACAATCCAGGGAAAGGAGTAGCGCCCTCCCCTACACCTTGGTGTAGTAAGCTATCGAAAAGGGAGCCTTCGGGTCACCCTCGACTATGGTCGCCAACTTTTAGTTACATAGTAAGACATTGAAAATTTCAGAATCTTGAAGAACTCATGTTTTATTGAAACTTCAGAGATATTTTACACTTCAAAACATAAATGTTTTGTGACTTCAGAAATTTTTGGACAATTTTCCTCTTCCTGTCGATTGAAATTCCGAATCCTCTGAAAACCAATAATTTTATCTTTCGTACTCATACTTTTGACAAATATCTCAATATCAATGAGAAAAATTATGTCAATTGACTGGTTACTTTTTAATTTGAGGCTGCCCAAATTTCGAAAAGCAATTCTTTTATTGATTTTTCTGATTTTTGGCCTTTTGAGTGTGGTCTCCAGTGCGTAACTTTTTTGGATTCGACTTCTAATTTAGTCTTTAACACAGTTCCATCACAAGCCCCGGGATGGCCCACGGGCTTCAAGTCAAGCTTTTTCGTTTTCATCATTTAAAACGTTCGTTCTTGAAAAAAATGCCTAATTGTAACTGCAATTTTCTCAAGAAAGGAAAAAGATAAAAACAAATTCAGGGTGCCTTTTGAAAAGCTCATATGATATTCCTTCTTCGCTAATGAAAACTTTTCCACTGAAACGCAATCTTCAGGTGTTAAAACTGAATTTAAAATGTGTAAGTTTAGTAAAATTTGCGTAAAATTTCCCCAACATTTAATGACGTGATACTGAATTTGAAATAATTTTCATATAGCCAAATGTATAATTCAAACAATCATTAAATGATCTGTGGTATCTTTTATACTTTATACTTTATTTCAAAATACGTTCCTTTAATTCGGTCAAAATTGGTAAAAAAAATGTCGTGCAAAGATATCTGTCTGTATTGCTGATTTTATATGGAGTGACCTCGCAGGACGATTAAAATTTAGAGGCAAAGAATTCGAGTTGATAGTACCTAATGAAAAGATGGATGATCCCTTGCTGCAGCAGCATCATCATTCACAAAATCTTCATCAGATGATGACCAGGGAGTCAAGCATGTTTTCGGGGTTGAAGCATCATTACTACAAACTCATGTCGCCCCAGCAGTAACGTACGATACCACCTGACTTGGTTTTACATCATAGTGTGGGAATGCCATATCCCTATTGATGCAGATCTTGCCTGATCTTGCAACCTATTGATATATCTCCGTTTTTCTGTTAATGACAAGCCGAGTCGAATGCACAATAAAAACTTGGCACCTGACTTGAATAGGAAATATATCAGTAGTCCAGTGATTTTGTACGGAACTCCACCCAATCTCTCTCTGTCTCTCTCTGTCTCTCTCTGTCTCTGTCTCTCTCTCTAAAAGCAAATTTACTTGTAGACCTATTCACTGTGAAGCATATATATATATATATATATATATATATATAGTTTACTATATCAATAAAAAGTGGTTTTATTAGTTATATAGCATATATCTATGTTAGGATACCGTAGTTATCGTGCCAACAGAGTTTGGTGACAGTCAGTTTTTTGCCTATGCGATTATCGTCCGATCATATCTACGCTATCCTAACTTATATATATATATATATATATATATATATATATATATATATATATGTGTGTGTGTGTGTGTGTGTGTGTGTATAACTGTTTGTATATATATATATATATATATATATATATATATATATATATATATATATACAAACAGTTATACATGGTGTTGCTCGGCAATGGAAATAAGTTTCCAGAAAATTAAATTTAACACAAGTTAAAAGACATTTTAAAAGTTCGTGTTCATGCACAATTCTATGAATAAAATTACTCTCGTGTCAATTTTTAATAAATGAAATAAATCTTGTATCGAATCAAAAACTTTTAACAAGTTAACACAGGGTTTTGTTTTTGTTTTGTTTTTTTATCCTTTTTTACTTTTAGTGAGACGAGGCATCATGGATGGCTGAGAGTGCGGAAGATGAGCCTTGTTTTGTTTGACTCATGAACCGAGAAAAATGCATTCAACGTAAAGACTCTCACTACGACTGACTGATGTTTGACAGAGAGAATGATTTTTGAATAATTGACAATATTATAATATCTATTATAAAGTGTTTGTTTGTTTGTTTGTTTTTTTGTTTGTTTAGTCCTTCTATGGATCACTCTACATTTTACAATCTTCTCATATCAACT
This sequence comes from Sepioteuthis lessoniana, assembly GCA_963585895.1. Classification (NCBI taxonomy): domain Eukaryota; kingdom Metazoa; phylum Mollusca; class Cephalopoda; order Myopsida; family Loliginidae; genus Sepioteuthis; species Sepioteuthis lessoniana. The sequence continues at coordinate 39,578,452 of OY757911.1, forward strand.
TTTCAAAAATATTTGCATGGAACATTCTCACTATCATTACAATATCTATATAAGGATCAAATTCTGTGAAGTAACTCATACGATAGTTCCCTAAAATGCACTCTTTTTCTTACCATTTTTTCTAAAATCAATCCACTTAATCATCATTTTTTTTTTACAATATTGCTTTTTTTAATATCTGATTAGGCAGTTGTTTTCTAAAAATATCTTTCTCTCGTCATAAAATATCGAATTGGATAGACTTCTTAGTTTTCGAAATCTGTCTAGACAGTAAATTTCCAGTTTGAGAAAAAATATTGAAAAAAGTCTATCATAAATGGAAATTCTATTAATTATTTTGGAAGTTTTAATTTGATCACATTTCATTCTTATTTCTAGGAAAGTAGTTAATCCTTTTTTTTTTAATCTCTCCGAATAACAGTAATCTTTTCTCTTTTATTATTTTTGTAACTCTTCTTTGTATGATCACCAATCTCAATATTACTATCTTGATAATCTGACTTTCAATCAGGGTTTCAAACCAGAATTTAAAGCATATTGATCTACTGAACAGACACCTCCCTCTCCCTCTCTCTCTCCCTCTCTCTCTCTCTCTCTCTCTCTATATATATATATATATATATATATATATATATATATATATATATGCAGTAATTACAGAAACTCTCACCAAAACTCAGTTATAAATTGATTTTTATAGTTTTCTTTTAGATAAAATAGCTGTTTTCCATGCTCTGTTAATTCTCTGTTTTAATCTCGATATCTCCGATTTTCCAAGAAATTCTATATAGGAATTTTCTGCAGTCTTTCTTCTTATTAATGGCACAGAATATTTGTAGACAGAATTAAAATTTGTATTAGTTTGTGCAGGGATTTTAAAAAATAAATTTCTAATGTCAGTTTTCATACTTAAAGCTTCATTCAAACGTTTGTTTTTTTTTTCCGAATAAAATTTCACATTAAGGCTGGAAAAAGAGTAAACTAAAACTGACGTTAAAAATATACAATTTCTTTAATGGCTTTTTATGAAGAAAGCTATTTCTTTTTTAATTCGCTTCAAAATCGATAGAAAATAATGTTTCCTTTTCGAAAAGACCATAATAAGAAAACACACCGATTAAAAATAAATTAGATGAGTATATAGACGGAAAAAGAAAATAATTATTTCCTGTAATATAAACAGCGGAGTTGTTTTAATAGCTACTACACTGCGGTGTGGGGGAGGGCACAAATCCTTACCCTGACTAAAATGGCTTCGAGCTGACAAAGAAAAGAAGCTGAAGGTACCCCGCAAAAACAATTACTGACGCCGACTACACCGATGACATAGCGATAATGGCAAAAACTACTGCATAGTTTGGAACGAGCCGCCGCAGGCATTGGCCTTCATGTCAATGCACACAAAACTGAATATATGGGCTTTAATCAAACAGGCGACATTTCCACACTAGATGGAACCTCTCTGAAACTGGTAGACAAATTCACGTACCAAGGAAGCAGTGTCTCATCAACCGAAAAAGACATCGACACGCAGCTAACGAAGGCATGGACGGCTATCGATAAGCTATCATATCGATAAAATGAAACGCAGTTTGTTCCAGGCAGCGGTCGTGTCGATACTGCTGTATGGATGCACCACTTGGATGCTAACAAAACGGCTGGAGAAGAAGCTAGACGGCAATTACTCAAGAATGTTGAGAGCAATATTGAATAAGTCCTGGCGGCAAAACCCCACAAAGCACCAACTATACGGCCACCTGCCTCCGATCACGGAAACTATCCAAGTTAGATAAACCAGACATGCAGGACACTGCTGTAGAAGCAGAGACGAGCTCATAAGTAATGTACTCCTATGGACCCCCACATATGGCCGAGCAAAAGCAGGACAACCAGCTCGAACATACATACAGCAGCTATGTGAGGATACGGGATGTAGCCATGAAGACCTGCCTGAGGCGATGAACGATAGGGAGAAGTGGCGATTGAGGGTCAGGGATATCCGTACATGTGGCACGACATGATGATGAATATAAACAGCAAAAAAGACCAACAATCCTTTGGATTTAAAAGTTTTTCGCTCCGTGATGTCAGAATTCTTTTTAAAACTAACTTGTCATTTACTTTGCAGAGTCTTATTCATTATTCAATAATTCGAAGACAGACAAAAATCAAAAAACTTATAGAAACTGCAAATCATAAAAAAAAAAAAAAATGATAAAAGAATTGTGATTTTTTTCAGAAATTCCTCCCATATATTCTGATATTCTGTCCTTTTGAGATTTTTTGCTATCTTTAGAAAAGGAGATCTTTTTTGGTTGTTGTTTTGCATTCAGAAATGTCGAATGCCCACTTTATGTACTTGCCTATATATATATATATATACGGCATTTGGAAGGTCCATGAGGAACTTGGCATCCCTGATTAAATGCTTAATGTTATCGTTTGGTTTCATCAGGAGACGAAAGTTTCTATTTAACCGGATGGTAGATTTTCAGACTCTTTCAATCTTTCCAATGGTACGAAACAGGGCGATTTTCTTTTTTCTTCGTCATGCTTCATAGTGCTTTTGGTGATCTTGATGCATGTGTAAAATTCGAATTCAGTGATAGTCAATATCTTTTTAATCATCAACGATTTAAATCTAAAACCTTTGTCAAAACGAGGTACATTCGCAACTCCTTATTTGTAGATGATGCAGCTCTTCTTGCTACATCAATCGAGTAAGCACTAGACCTCGTCAATAATTTTCCCATCCAAGTGAAGCTTTCGACCTTAAAATCTGTATTTAAAAAAGCAGTGTTATCCATTAGCCAAGACCTACGTTCTAGCTAACAATCGGTGTAAAACAATAATCACCAGTTCATTAATTTCCAAATTGGCCGAATGTGTAGAGTGTTGACCGAATGGTCAGGGAGACCGGGGTTCAATCCCATGTTGAGTCCTACCAAAGACTTTAAAAATGGTACTTGATTCCGCCTGGCTTTACACTCAGCATTATAAGGTAAGGATCAAAGGTAAAGTGGAGCAATCCAGGGAATGGAGTTTCGCTCTCCCCTACACCTCGGTGTAGTAGCTATTGAAAAGGGAGCCTTCGGGTCAACCTCGACTAAGGTTGCCAACTTTACTTTTACTTACCATCAACTGAAAAATCTAAAATATACGAATTCCTTTATATACCTGGACAGCTAGGTAAACAGCTGTACATCTCTCGATGACTAGTGGCCAAGTCAGCTGAGGCTATAGAATATACCGACTGCATCTCTGCAGAGGGGTAAGACCACCCTCACGAGGGTCCTGATATGACACTAAACAATCCGAAGGTGAGGTTCCAGTAATGTTGTGGTTTTGAGAAATGCCGAGTCCCCCTTAATTGCCATCGCTCTCAGGTTCCCTCTGGCCCGGAGTGGTGGCACTTGAATGGGTTCTATCTACGTGTCAAATAGCACTAGACAGAATAGTTTAAATAGAACTACATATATATATATATATATATATATATATATATATATATATATATATATATATGAATTTGGCATTAAATAACCTGCAATGGTTGATGTCATAAAACCAAACCAAACTAAACAAGACTAGATGAGGGAAGGATCAGTTAAGGAGTTAAAGCTTTTGGTACTTTTGGAAAACTTTATTGACGTCTTTCGAACAAAAAGAGCATTATGCCTGAGACAAAGTTTGCAGTTTACAAATCTATCATACTCCTTACTCTCTTTTATGGATCAGAGTCCTGAACACGTTATCAAACACAGAATGACCAGTTTAATCCACTGGACGAGAGTTGTCTTCACTCGATTTGTGGATACGAACGGCAAGATAAAATCTCAAACTTTTACCTCTTTGCTAAGTGTAAAATTGCAGGCATATAGACACAATCGCAATTGAGATGGTTTGGACTACAGAATACCAAATATCCTCATCTATAGCCAGCTTCATGACGAAAAGAGAAAATTTGGACAAACATATCTCAGGTTTAAGGACAATCTTATAGTTCTGGGCAAACCTGTCAATACATTCAAGCAAAGAGGCGTCCACAGAGTAACAGTTATCGTCGTAGGGAATGGACGCAGGAACTCGAGTTTAAATCCTGAACAAGGTTTTTTTTACTGTTCACATCACAGGTGAGAAAAGAATGCATTCAGCTATTGTCTCTCCTTCTGTGGGTAGATAGAATCGCAGACTGTACCTTTTAACTTTGGCATGGAAACTGGTCTAAGAGAAGGAAAACATTGACTTTAAACCTGCCAAACACTGCTAAAAATTGACCTTGTGTGACAATCTGCTCGTAGCGGAGTGGTTGGGTAAATGCATACATTCGAGCAAAAAACATCTTCAGCATCTTAATGAATTGAAGAATAAAGGCGAAAGCTAGAATCGATGATGCCAGCTATTTCATCTGATAACTCTCCTACACATGAAGCCTTTCAGACAAGTTTGTTGTTGGTTTGAAACGTAATATGAGACACCGTCATAAAAACTGACGAGAGCTATTTGGCCCTCATATGTCGAAACCGACGAATGAATCCATCACACACACGCACGCGCACACACACATACACACACACACACACACATATATATATATATAATATGATATAATAAATAAATATACTTGTATATTAGTTTTTATACAGTAGCATCCAAAACTAAGGGACAAAATTTTAAAACCTAATATTTGTTAGAAATAACAACTGTGAAAAGCTGAAATTTTGACAACTGGTCGTCGTTATCATCCATAATAACATACTAAAATTTGAATCATTTGCAAAGGATAGAGAAAGAATGATAACAATTATTTATTTATTTTCAAAATAGGATCGTCCAAAAGTAAGGGACAAAATTGAGAAAAACAATGTAAACAGTATGCTATATTCAAATTTTTTTGATTTCCTCTAAAGAATAAGTCTTACTTAGTCATTTGTAAACGTTGCATCAGTTGGCACCATGGTGAAACGCCAAAAAGTTGATTACTCTGTGAGACAAGCTATTGTGAAGCTACACAAGGAAAAGCACACCATTAGAGAGATTTCAGAGAAAGCGAAACGTTCCAAGAGTGTTGTAGGCAGGGTTGTTAAATCCTACAATGATACTGGCAAAATAGTTAGTGCTTTTAAAACCGGCAGACCCCGCAAAACTTCGGCAAGAGAAGATCGAATAATGCAGCGTATGTCATTAAAGGACCGTTTTAAGTCTTGCACAGAAATTAAAAGGGTTATGAATAGTACCTCATGTGTTAATGTGTCAAGACAGACTGTTTCTAGACGACTTCAAGAAATAGGGCTGTTTAATCGAACCTGAAGGAAGAAACCACTTGTTAGTTCGAAGAATAAGAAGAAGAGATTAGAGTTTGCAAACAGGTATGTAATTTGGACATATGAAAATTGGGCAAAAGTATTTTTCTGTGATGAAAGCAAGTTTAATTTATTTGGAAATGATGGAAAAAACAATGTAAAGAGACGTATTGGTGAAAGATTGAGTGCAAAGTGTACTAAGATAACTGTCAAGTTTGGGGGTGGAAACGTCATGGTATTTGGAATGTTTTCTAGCCAAGGTACAACGCCTCTTGTCCGGTTACAAACTCGTGTAAACGCGCAGATCTATAAAAACATAGTTCAAGATCATGTTGTGCCAATCATACAGAATTCAGGTTTCGATAGGGCTACCTTTATACAAGATAAAGCCCCATGTCACAAGGCAAAGGTGGTAATGAGTTAGCTTAGCGAGCAAAATTTCGAAATTATGGATTGGCCACCGCAAAATCCTGACTTAAATCCAATAGAAAATCCTTGGAAGACCTTAGGAGTGAAATTTATGGAAAGAAATCCCACTAACACGGAGGATTTGTGGGTGAAGCTTCAAGAAGAATGGTCTAAAATTAGTATCGAGGATTGTCAAGAACTGATTCGTTCTTGTAGTCGAAGATGTGCAGCTGTCATTGAGAGCAAGGGCTCATTTACTAAATATTGATTGTACATGTATATTTTATTGTTTTTTGGTTGTTTACATTGTTTTTCTCAATTCTGTCTCTTACTTTTGGATGTTCCAAATTTGAAAATAAATAAATGAATGTTATAATTCTTTTTCTATCCTTTGCAAATGTTTCAAATTTCAGTATGTTATTATGGATGATAACGACTACCAGTTGTCAAAATTTCAGCTTTTCACAGTTGTTATTTCTAACAAATATTAGGTTTTAAATTTTTGTCCCTTAGTTTTGGACGCTTCTGTATATATTCCATAGCATGGATTTTTATCTGCGACCGCTGGTTTCATGCTATCCTGACACGGCAATCATCATTTGTCTACAACTAACCCACCAAGTGATATAGTGAAAACAATAAACTGTTGTAATGTGTGTATGTGTGTGGAGTCATTGTAAACAGAGGAGCTCGTAAAACTATCATTTAACAATAAAAAATACAACAAACTTTCTAGAATTATAAAGTACCGCGTAAAATCAAACCAAAACACACCAAGGATGGCACGGAAAGTATAAAATGAAACACCAATCTATAACATCTAAAAACGTCATCTTTGCCTAGAAGAAATGATAGCCAAAATAAAAAAAAATTTAGATAAAAAAAATCAGAACCTACATCGAAATGTAGGAATGAAAACAAATTTCAATTTCCTATGAATAATAATAATAATAATAACCAGCGAATAAATAGGGAACCAAGATCGCAATACAAGAATAGAGACAAAAAACACTCGCCTAATTGAAACAAAGTAATTGTAATGGAAACATCACACACCCAAATTCAGAACTAACACTGACACAAGAAGACACAATAAATCTAGATAATAGAGAAAGTATGATGTCTGAAAAGAAAACCATATTACCATCTTTCAGGAATCAAGACCGGAAAACAGTCGAGGTAGAAACTGAAAAAAATAAATGAATTATTAACACATATCTCAACGAATGGCATCACGGAATTAAACAAACTAATCTATACCGAAGCGAAATTGGTTTGTGAAAAAAAATCGGGGTTCTCCTAAAGAACACGAACAAAAATTCAAAACCTTGATGAGAAATCAGACTGTAAACACAAATAAGAAAACTTTGATAACAAGCAAAAATGCTAAGACCAAAGAAAAACGCGAGGATATATTGGAACGAAAAGGGCAAAGCAACGCAGTTAAAACAAACGATACGACTCGAAGAGATGAATCAGAAGGTCCTGGCGAAAGAAGGAAAACTAAAAACATATCGAAATAGGACCAAACAATATAAACAAAACAAGACATTCCGAAACAACGAAAGAAAATTCTACCGGCAAGTCGTGGGGAATGTGCAAAGAAATGGCCACAACCAAATGCGAAGGAAGCAAAACAATTTTAGAGCAAAATATGGGAACATAGAGATCATAACAGAAAAGCCGAATGGATAAATGATATATAAAAAGAGTTGCAAGGACCGGAAGAAGGCCGAGGACAAAAATACATCTCCATTTACTCAGAGCAATACTAAAAAATAGTAACTTGGAAAATTCTAGGCCATGATGTCATACATGGATTCCGCTTTAAAAATTCGCCTCTATTCATGATAGACTGGCTATTGAAATGGATAGATGCTTGGAGGATGCAGACATACCCGAATGGATGACCAAAGAAAAGACTACCTTGATCCAGAAAGACTCCCAAAAAGTAATCTCTCCAACCAATTATAGACCTACAACGTGCCTAGCGATGATGTGAAAAATACAAACGGTACAAATTAATGAAGAGATTAACTAACCGTTGATAAGCTGCGGGCTGTTCCTTGAGGGGCAGAAGTGATACTGCCGCGAGGGGACCAGAAGAACAAGTAAATTTACATCAACACATCGTCAAGGAGAGCAAAATAAGACGCAAAATATAGTTATTGCGTTGATTGATTATAAAAATCATACGATTACGTCTCCCAAAGCTGGATAATAGATGTCTTAAACTGTACAAGATATCAGACGAAATCATAAAGTTTATCGAGAAAACTATGAAAAACTGGAGAGTGGAACTGACAGCGGGAGGAAAAAGCTGAGCTGAGGAGAAAATGCAGGGAGGTATCTTCCAGGGAGTTGCGCTATCACCATTATTATTTGTGATAGTGATGATGCCGCTCAATCACAAACTTAGGAAATGCACAGGCGGATACAAACTTGCAAGATAGTAGGAAAAGATCAATCACCTTATGTACATGGACGACATCAAACTGTTTGCTAAAAATGAAAAAGAATTGGAAACCCAAATTCTGGCCGTGAGGATAAACAATCAGGAAATCGGGACGGAATTCAGCATAGAAAAATGCGCTATGCTAATAATGAAAAGCGAAATTGACAAATGACGGAAGGAATAGAACTACCAAATAAAGAAAAAATCAGAATGCTCAGAGAAAAAAGAAACTCATAAATACTCGGTAATATTTAAAGCGGATACCATCAAACAATTGGAGATGAAAGAAAAAATGTAAATGAGTATATCAGGAAAACGAGGAAACAACTGGAAACCAAACTATATAGCACAAATCTCATCAAAGTGATAAACGCCTCGTTTGTCTCCCTGGTAAGATACTTGGGGTCATTCTTGAAGTGAACGAGTGAATAACTTTAACAAAGAGACCAGAGAATAAGAAAACTAATGACGATGCATAAAGCCAAACATCCCTGGAGATGACGTCGACAGACCGTATGTGTCAAGAAAAGAAGGAAGATGACCCACCAGCACAGAAGAGAGCGTCGATACATTGATACAAAGACTCGATGACTACATTAAAATGCAGAGGAAGACTGATTACAGTGACTAGAAATAATACAGACAACACAAGCATCAACTGAACAAAAATAACCAGAAAACAAAACTGGAAAGAAAAACAACTGTATGGACATTAGTTGTCTAAATTTCTGAGACTAAGCTTGATGACACATAGCGTAACGGTTATTGGCGTTGGTTCTCTAAACTTCAAAGGAGACAATAAAGGACGTCGTTCGAAGTTCCGTGTAGGTTCCCGAGTTCGACAAACACCTGAAGAAGGCCGAAACTTTGTTAGTATAACAATAAAGATGAAGACAATAGTCCGAAAACCCTTAATGATAAAAAAAAAACTGTATAGACATTTCAAGCGAAAGACAAGCAAAATCTAACACAAGAAAACTTGGATATGTCTAAGAAATTCTCAAAGGAGTAAATAATAAAATTTGACCATACGAACAAACGGTATATACGCAACCTAAAATCTGTTCTTGAGTTTTCTGAGATTTTTAGATACAAATAGATCACCTAATCTCAGCCAAACGACTAGACCTTGTGATAGTCAATAAAAAAAGAGAACTTGCCGAATAGTGGACTTTGCAAACCACGGAGTAAAATTGAAAGAAAGCAAAAAGAGTTATAAGCATGTAGACATTGCAAGAGAACAAAAAAAAACAAACTAGGGAACATGAAGGTGACGGTGATACCAGTTGCAATTGGTGCACTCAGTACAGCCACCAAAGGACTGGTAGTGGGACTGGAAAACTAGGAAATAAGAGAACAAAAAGAAACCATCCAAACAACAGTATTTTTAAGATCGGCTAGAATACTGAGAAGAGTCCTGGAGACTTAAGGAGATTTGCTGTCTCTCAAACTCCAGTGGAAGACCATCAGCTAACGATGGTGTGAAAAATGATATGATACAAATAAATAAGACATTAGACCATAATGAATTATAGATAATTGAGTAAATAAATTAACCAATCACAAAATTAATATAACCACGTAAATAATCGTGTAGTATATAGTAGACTGCTCTTCCCATCATGTCCCTCACAACATTATATAAAGGGATATCCGCCTCATGGGAACCTCTTGATTGGATGATCACATTGGCGAAAATCTGACAGTCACCAAGGGGGCTCATGAAGCATATTTATATTATATTGTATTATATGAATTACATTTTACTTTCAGGCAACATTGTGCCGATTCTTATGTATTTGCTTTGAGTAATAAAGTTATGTTTGAGCCGAGTTAAAAGGTTTTACTATTTGTGGTACAAAACTGTTATTTTGTTCCAACCTGTTATTAGGTTCTTCCAAAAGTTTCCAGGAAAAAAAACGGTTTTCAATAATCTGGACTTTAAAAAATGTGTTTGAAACTTTTACATACATCTAATGAATGTTATTCTACACTCTGTTTTTCTCTCTAGTTCCCTTTTAATCGTTTGGAAGATATGATTCTCCTTATCATTTTTCGTACTTGCTTTTTTATCAATATCATTTATGGCAATTCAAATTATTATTCCAATAATTGCTAATGTCAGATAGTAAAATTTAACTGTTTCTGCCAATTTTATTTGTTAGTTTTCCATCAACTGTTTTCATCAGTAATCAACTGCCATCAGCTGTTCTTTGAATGTATTTTGATATTATCAATATAATGGATTTGGTTAGGAGCGGCCCAAGCGCCTTTCTAAGAATTGAACCATAATGCCAGCTATTAATAAAAAGATATAACTCAGTTTTGGTTAGAAGTTTCCATTATGGAAATAAAATCTTATTATTTCTTAAGTAACACGAACATAAGATTACTCTTGAAAATGTTTTAAAATCTTTGTATGATATACACTCCAATCGGAAATAAGAGATGTATTTTTTCAAATTCAATTCTTAATAAATAAAGTACCAGAGAATTATAGAATTTATCGAAATCATATCTCGTAGCACACCCTTCAGTAAAGAAAAAGCTTTTATTGAAAAGTTTTATTTAAGAAAACCATTTTATTTAAAAACTACAAGAGATAAGAGTTAAAAGAAATTTTATGAAATGTTGCGCTCATTTTATGAGAATATTCCAAATATTGAAGATTTCTGAAGAATTAAACTTAAAACATTCGATATGAATTATGGAGATTTCTATTTGCCATAACTCCAACACACCAACGCCCACAGCCTATGAAATATTTATTGTATATATCTGGTGTTATTTTTTCATATTTATCACATAAACCACTGACAGATCTTTGGGTTATCGGGGATTATTTTCCCCAAGTTCACAATGGCATTCTCTCAAGTCTTTGTGAATGTGATCTCGTGACTTTTTCCTCTTCAAGGAAATCTTATACACATTTAGCTGTGCGACCGAAATCTGACACTTTTTCTGCAAAGTGACTGAAACCATGCACTCATGAAGGAGTGTGACAAAAGTCTTACACTCAAATAGCAGAGACAGAAATCATTCTCTGATCAAGCTGTGAGACAGAAATCTTACAATTAGTTAAGGTTTTCACAGAAGTCTTACACTCGTTCAGTTTTGTGATAGCAATCTTACACTCGTTTACCTGTGTGACCGAAATTTTACAATCATTTTAAGGTCTGACAGAAATCCTATCCTATTTAAACTGTTTGAGAAAAATTTTATACACATTTAACAATGTGACAGAAATATTTCCATCGTTTAGCAGTGTGACAGAAATATTTCACACTTTTAACAGTATGCCAAAAATCTTTCACTCGTTCATTAATGTGAGAAAAATTGCAAACTCGTGTAGCAATGAGACATACATCTTATTCTTGTTTAGCAGTTCGAAAGAAATCTTCTCGTTTGTCCATGTGATAGAAATTTTATAACCGTTTAGCCACACGATAAAAATCTTACACGCGTTGAACAATGTAACAGAAATTATGTGTACGTTTAGAAATATTAGGTGATAGCTAATCGTCGAATGGAGTAAGAGAAACACAAACACATGACTCATTTCGAAGGTTTGGGCCTCTGTTGCTTTATTCTCTCTTTTCAGTTTCTGAGGCCCTGGAAGTAAGTGATAATAGACACAATGTGTAGGATACCTTTTTAATTCCAGTAGGAACCAGCTCTTCCCGTATCATTAAATAGTTCTTCCCTCTCCGTACACAGGAACGCTTATCTCCTGATACCCAAGCTACCGAGAGAGAGAGAGAGAGAGAGAGAGAGAGAGAGAGAGAGAGAGAGAGAGAGAGAGAGAGAGAGAGTTGTGATGCTGACAAAAGAAGGACACGGGGAACACAAAAAGTGTTGATAGAAAAACATATATATTCAAGTAACAGAAACAAGATACAAGTGAACTTAGTTAAACAGTAGTTACTTAATAGGAAGCTGAGAGTCCAGTGGGGTAGTGACTATCCGTCCACTACGCAAATGGTATTACACGTGATTGGGTCACGCTGATTGGTGAACTCCGTCTGACGCTCTCGTTGACGTGTATTTATGGAGGGCGAGTCCATTATGAAGGGAGTACAACAGAGAGAGAGAGAGAGAGAGCGATTTAAGAAACTCATCTACTTCCATTGTGATTCACAGAACTCACAACCCACACTTCCACCGTGAATGGGCTGGCAAGCCACGTCTGGCCAGCCCCACCACTGCTTAGATGCCCGATCAAGTCTGGTAACATTGGTAAATCCTGGTAAACAACTGTTTTCAATATGAGGTATTAGATTAAATATATCTTGTTACGCCAAGCCTACTAAACGAGAAGTTGAACATTGTCAACTTGTCTTTCTTCTGGCTTCTGGCTTTTTTTAATAACTTATCTATTTGAAGCGCAATACAACTCACTCACAATGTTACGCTCTCTTTGTCTTACCACTTATGAGGTGGTCTTGCATTTTATATTGGATTGAAAAAAGAGCTGCGGCTGATAATAAATATAATTTCAGATATCAATCTGGTCGGCAAAAAAAATATATGTATATTGATGAACAGATCAGTTAGAAAGAGATAAGTATTCTTTGTAACAAAATTCTTTGAAATTCTTTTCTATTACATAATTTGAATCAACATCAATTAGAGAAAACATTTAAGTCGAAACTAACTGTATCTTTGAATGGTTCCTTACTCTCCAAATACATGAACGCTTGTCTTGTGTCCGAAGCTACCAAAACTTCTTTTATTGGAATTCACAGAACTCTTAACCCCCAAATACTGGCTCGCATTAGTTACATTTCCTGACCAGCTTCCCCACCACTTAGATACCTGATCAAGTCTGGTAACCTTGTTTTCAATTTGAGGAGATAGATCAAGCATATCTTGTTACACCTATCCAACAAAACAAGATGTTGAAATTTGTCAACTTGTCTTTCTTCAGTCTACCGGCGTTTTAAAAATAATCTATCTGTTTGCTTACAGTATTCCTTTATTCAGAGAAATGTTCATTGGTGTGGACCAAATAACAAAACACTGGAATGTGTCAGTTCTACAAAGATTCAAAGGATCAATCAACAATTCAAACAATCAGTCAAATCTATAGATACAGATATCTTGCAGCAACTCGTTGATTTCACAAAAGTAAATAATTTCTGGCCCTTAAAATTCTCATTCACTTATCTAAAATAATTTGTGTAGGTCATAGTGTTATTGATTCGCCTTTAACCATATCGTCTGATTTCAACCAGACTTTATATCACACGATATAATGACAGGGTTATCTAATTAGTTGTGTCCAGCTCAACACGTTTGAAATTTCTCTGGCGAAGATTTTTTTTTTTTACGTTTATTCCAATAACTAAAATTTATAGATAAAAAAAGAATCAGAATCTCTTTTTTTCCAGTAACACTTGCTTTTCTCTCTCTCTCACTGTCTCTCACTGTCTGTCTGTCTGTCTCTCTCTCTCTCTATCAATTTATATACCTGTTTCTTTCTCTTTCTCTCTCTCCTTCACTTATATATATATATATATAGAGAGAGAGAGGATGTGCTCATGGTGCAGTGGTTATCATCGCAGGGAATGAATGCGGTGATCAAAGTTCAAGTCCTGGACGAGGCCTTTTGTATTTCCAGTTGTGTTTACCCCTTTAAGGAAGGCATGAATCCGGCTATTCTCTTTTTAACTAAGTGAAAAAATAGATCAGACTTGGCTCTTTAAAGTTGGTAAGGCGACAGATCTAGGAGAAAGAAAATCTAAATCCTAACCTCATAAACTAAAAAGTGACCTTGTGTCACATCCTGCTCATCCGGAGGGGTTGGTAAATACTCTCTCTCTCTCTCTCTCTCTCTCTCTCACACATACACACACACACGTGCGCGCACACACATAAGGGTAATGCCTATAAAGGCGATAGCAATTGTTGGTCATAAGTATTTGAAAAAGTACAAAATTTGATTTTATTGTAAAAATTTTAAGAATATATTTAGGGTCTTGAACAAGTATGGTTATTCATGTCAGTTATCTAGTTTTGGGACTTTTCCAAAAAGTTCGTCTTTTCAATTTTATTGATGGATTCTGGACAAGATTTTAGAAATATAAAAGAATAAACATATTTCCTTTTTCAAGATATCATTCAATTAAAAACGTTTTTAAAAAAATCAAACAGAAAAAAACGTGACAAAATTCACTTGTTTATATTAATATTTGATACATTTTAATCGACTGAATTTAACGGCATGTCAACTCTCCTACGTTTATTTTATGCATAAAGATGAAGGAATCATGTTCATCGTACGTTCATATTTAAATTTTTTATATAGTTGTTTATCAAGAGTTCTTTTACAAACGATCCGATCGAAACACAAATCTATTTGACTCATAGATGGGATCAAGGAGTAATGGCAATAAAACAGTACTCTTCACTCTTTAGATATTCAAAATTGTTATGGAAGGTGAATAAGCAGAAAAGACTTTTATGGGCTGAAAGCTTGAGGACTGGACATTAAAACAGTGGCAAAAAGTATTGAGTAAAGATGAATCCAAATTTGAACTCTTTGGTTGCGAGAGAAGAGGGTGACAATGAGGAATAGCTCCAATAGTTAAACGTAGTAGTGGGTCTGTTTTGATGTGGAAATATTTTGGAGGTGTGCGGGCGTGAGATTTGATTCAGTTCAAGGGAATCATGTCAAAAAAAAAAAAACAATACCGTTTGATTTTGCAAAGACATTCAATAACATGGTTTATAATTGGAAAAAATTCATCTTTTCATAAGACAACGATCTATAACATTCTAAATTATATCAAAAAAGCCTCAAGTTAAAAAGAAAAAGAACAAAATTTTGGAAATTATGACTTGGCTACCTTAACCTCCTGACTTCTTCCCCATTGAATTAGTATGGGATAAATTGGTTAGGAGAGTTTGAACAGAATATCCAGAGGGAGAATGAAAAATCATTGGGAAGGTTTGCTATCTTCGTTTTTTTAACAAACTGTTCAAAAGAATCCCAAGAATTTGTAAAGCAGGAGTTAAAATAGTTAAAATAGGTGGCGATGTTATTCATAAAAACAAAATGTGCCTTTGTATGATCATTTCTTATGGTTAAGTGCTCCTTTTTGTCAAAATAAAAGCAAATACATTAATACAGAAATTTTGTCTTTAGAAAATATAAAAACATCTTATTTTCAAAAAGTTTTTTAAGAAATGTAAGGTGACCCCAAACTTTTTGCTTGAAACCACACACACACACACACACATACTTACGTTTTGTTATGGTTGATCCTCATGGCGTTGTTTTCGCTTCTAAAAGAAGAGATTCAGTTTCTCCCTTAATTATTATTATTATTATTATTTTAGGGTTTTTTTCACAAGAGCGTTAGGTGATGGTCTTACATTGGAGTTTGAATGACAGCAAGTCTACTCAGGTCTTCATAATTCTTCTCAGTATTCTGGCCGATCTGACCAATTCTGTTGACTGGATGGTCTCGATTCTTTCTCTGATTTTAACTGTTCCTGTCTCTTTTCAAAGCCTTTTGGAACTGTTCTAAGCGTGTCAATTACAAATTGTATCACCGTCACCCTCATGTACTACAACGTTCTTAGCTCTCTAACAGGGTCCAAGTACTTACTTTACTTTTCACATTCTTTGATTTTCACTCTGCAGTCCACTGGGACGGTGTTGTGATGCTTGCAAAAGAAAGACACGGAAAACACAAAAAGGTTGATTGAAAAAACATATATTCAAATTATAGAAACAAGGTACAAGTGAACCTGGTTAGACAGTAGTTAATTAATAGGCAGCTGAGAGTCCGGTGGGATAGTGCCTATCCGTCCACTACGCAAGTGGTATCACACGTGATTGTATCACGTGGATCTGGTCAACCTCTTTCTGACGCTCCATTGACGAGTATTTATGGAAGAGGGCAAGTCTATTATGCAGGGAGTACAACAGACGGTGACATCCACAAGACGGCAAATTCACTTTTTTGTTGATTATCACTAGGTCTGGTCTCTAGCCGGGATAAAGTGATCTGTTTTTATCTTAAAATCCCAGAGAATTTTATGTGTCGTATTCTCTAGGACGGACTCAGGGTTGTACATTTGGTAGAATGGTAAAATTTAAATTTCTTGCGCAATTCCCAGTGGACCACCTTTCTGGTCCAGTCATGCGTTATACTCCCTTTGTGATAGTTTGCAATTCTAGCTTTTTATATGAATAATTGTTTTGTCTTTGCCACCACATAACATATATTTGCTATTCTTTTGCATATAATTGATTTTTGCAGTAATATAATTAGTCCTTACGGCGTAATTTTGTGCTGCTATTAGAAAAGATTCAGTTTCTCTCTTAAGTTTTCTTTTTCGTCGCCAAATCCCGGTCCTTTCCTGAGGGATTTTACCAATTTGTTGCTCAAAATATCCATAAAGCTGCTTTTCTTCCCATTTCTTTTTCCTATTTTTTGTTGTTCTGTTTGTGCTTTTGTTATAATTGTTGTTACTGGCCGATGTAATAAGTAATTTCTTTGCCCTTTTTAATGTAGTCCTCGAGTCCTCATATTAATGTACCTACGCTATCTGGCGAGTCCTCTCCTTCCCACTTTTATCGACACTTATAGTCTATGTTACTTCTAGGATATAAAGCTTTGTGCATCGTCATCAATTTTCTCATCCTTTCATCTATTTGTGTGAGTTTTTACCTTGTCCCTTTTAAGAATGGTCCCGAGTTTCTTAGAAGGGGCACTGCTTAGGTGTTAATCCCTTTAATGAGATTTCTGGCGCAGAACTTGTTTTCGAGAAGCTTTCTCTTTCTTCTGAGGTACTCTTTTCTTTTTCTTTCTTACACCACTTGTATAATTATGTCCGATTTTCATATTTCCAAGTACTTGTAATTTTCCTTTTCTCCATGTATTCTGATTCTTTCTTGGTTGTGTAGTTCTGTTTATTTGCCTTTTTCCACTTTTCATTATGAGCATGGCACATTTTCCTATACCGAATTCCATTGCTATATTCTGGCTGTATATTTCTAATATTTGTATGACAGTCTACAATTCTTCGTCATTTTTTGCAAACTGGTTGATTTCGTCCATGTACATAAGGTGATTAATCATTTCTTATAAACATAAGGTGATTAAAATTTTTCTTGTATACAAAAAAGGATTGATCTTTTAGAATTATCAGTGTTATTATTATAATTAAAAGAGGTAATTCCTAAAAAATGTCTTCGTTTTAGGAATATATATATATATATATATATATATAAATATGTATATCTTGTAACTTTTAAAAGTTTGGGAACTCAAAAATACATAAAAGATTTTTCCCCCGTCAGAAATTAATCTTGGTTGAAAAAATAGTGATTACCAAGAATTTTTTTTACATCGCTTTCCGTGTTAGAGTGTTCGCCAATGGCCCGGGAGACCTGGGTTCAATCCCAGGTCGAGTCATACCAAAGACTTTAAAAATGGAACTTGATATCACCTTGCTTAACACTCAGCATTATAAGGTACGGTTCAAGGGTAAAGTGGAGCAATCCAGGGAATGGAGTAGCGCCCTCCCCTACACCTTGGTGTAGTAGCTATCGAAAAGGGAGCCTTCGGGTCACCCTCGACTATGGTCGCTAACTTTACTTACTTACCGAGGCATATGAACCTGCGTACTAATTTCAGAGGCTTTCTATTTGATTAAAAGATGGTATCATCTCAATTAAAACACATGAATCTTATCTTAATTCACGTAGAGAACAATGCCTCTTGCTATATGCTCCTAAAGCGCTTGATCATTTCCGTTGCCTACATCAGTAAGAATTTTTGAGGGATATAGTCTGCTTCTTGCCTTCTTTTTTTTAGTATGAAACTATTTTCTTTTATTAGATTTATTGACGTTTGTATGAACACACCAATGTCGGCTGACCAGAAAACTTACATTCATTAGTTACTAGTTGTGGTGGCCGATAGGGACAAATGGCGCACGCGCGCGCGAGTGTGAGAGAGAGAGAGAGAGAGAGAGAGAGTGTGTGTGTGTGTGTGTGTGTGTTTCAAAGGAATCTGTGCTGTCGGCACATCTTAATTATGGCGATGATTTGTTATTGTTTTTATTTTTTTTTGGTTTTTTGTTTGTTTGTTTGTTTTTTCTTCACTGCACTGACTTTGAATGGTAATAACCTTGTAAGACATTTATTCGGGTCATCATTGAATATTAGTGTCCATATCACTTTTTTCTTCTTTAAAATGATCTACGGTGGTAATTTTATATAGTGCAACCTTTTCTTTTTCATTTTTCTCTTTTTAATGATTTTCAACAGATTCCCAATCAGATTTAGATCTTTTGCTTTCGGTGACCATTCCAAGCGATCTCCATCGTGATTCTGAATCCATTTTTTTTTTTTGCACGTCTCTTGCAGCAAGGCTCCAACCACAATCCTGCATATGAAGGACGTTGTTTCTTAACATCGTAAAGTACAGCTGATATGGCAGCAAGATAGCCAAGTATCCCTTCTGAAGTGTCCTAGATACTTTTGTTAGCAGAAAATAAAAATCCTCCTTCTCCTACTTGCCTAGTCAGCTGGGGCTGTAGAATACACTGACTGCTTCTCTGCAGATAGGTAAGACCTCCCAATGAGTGTCCTGGATATGACACTAAGCAATCTGATGGTATGGTACCAGGAATTCGGGAACTTTAGGAAATGCGGAGTACCTCTTTATTGCCATCGCTTCCAGGTCCACTCTGGCCTGGAATGATAGCACCATATAGGGTCCTATCTATAGGTCAAATAGAACTGAACTGTGTACTTATGCTCAAATGAATTGCTTGAAATAGAACTGTTTTTACATTGAAACTATGTACCTATGCTAAAGTGAATTGTTTGAAATGGAACAGTTTTTACATTTAACTGTGTAGAAACAAAAAAAACTACTTATACTAAATTGAATTGTTTGAAATAGAACTTTTCATATGTATAAAAATGGATTTGGTATTAGATAACCTATAATGGTTGATGTGCCATAAAAACAAACCAAACCAAATTCTTTTCCTCCTTTTCCTCCTACCCCTCCTTCTCCTATCCCTCCTTCTTTCCATCCTCTTCCTATCACTACCATCAGAGAAGCACTCCAGATCATGACATGAAGACCTTCGATTTCAGAAATGGTAGATTTGGATATATTCAGTCACTTACATATGTTATTACGATACTTACCTACCCGTTTCAATTCAATAATTACATCTCTTTGATCCCCCGGGAATTGTTTGAAACTTATTCCAAAATTGAATGGTAACAGTTATTAGTTGACAATATTGTAAACTTGAGTAATACTAAGCTGCTTAAATACATGAACAGTCTCGAAACAGTTCGTTAAAGAAAATATTATAGATTAATTGATTTTAACGGCTCATCAACACTTCTAGGGTTACTTTTTCCTTAGAAACGAGGAAATTGCGCTCATTGTATTTACATATTTTCATTTTATAGTTGTTTCTTTCGAGTTTTTTTTTTTTTTGTTTGTTTGCTCACATTGGCCGAGTGAGAAGAATGTTTGTCAATGGCCCGGGAGACAGAAGTTCAATCCAAGGTAGAGTCATACCAAAGACTCAAAAAATGTTACTTGATACCTTATTGCTTAACACTCAGTATTATCAGGGGTAAAGTGAAGCAATCCAGGGAAATGAGTAGGGCCCTCCCAAACATCTCAATGTAGTAGCTATTAAAAAGGGTGCCTTCGTGTCACCCTCGACTTCAGTCGCAAACTTTACTTATTCCCAACTAATACTAATATTTCGCATACAGATATATGGTTTCATGTATTTCTTTCTGATATTAACAGTTATATGTTTTCAAGTAATAACTTCTACGTAACAATTGTCGTTTCTTTGCACATCGTTACATATTTTCAACTAATGATAATCTTTAGTCAACAATTATGTCTTCAAGTAAGAATTCTTAATACAAACCATTTACTGTCATATGATATGGAGTATATATATCTGATACAAGTAGTTAATTTATAGTTGTATAGTTTCTGCAAACTAACAAATATCCTTACGAAAAAGATATAGTTTATTGTAACTATTCTGAATACAAATACTTTAAAGTTATGACATCAAATATTCCTATCGAAGAGACCTTTTAAAATATATCTATTTAAACAATTGATGGGACCCTATCACTTAGGATCAGAATGTACCTGGGAGTAGCAGCAATTAAGTGGTACTCAACACTTTCCAGATCTGCAAAACTGGAGTCTCACTATCACATGGATTTTAGTGTCATACTCAGGACACCAGTTTGTGGAGAATTTTGCCTCACTTCAGATGTCAGTATATACTAAGCTCCACCGACAGGGTGGTGGGTAGTAAATAGAAAAAAATCAAATTATTTTGTTTGGTTATTTCGTTTAATGGCATATCAACACTTGATGGTTATTTAATGCCGTATCTTGTTTATACATATATTAATTTGTTGTTGACAGTTTTGAACGAGCCTGAGGTCATTTGTTTACGCCAAGTTAAATGGTTCCAAGTATTACAGTTTATTATTGGCACCAAGTTAAATGGTTTCAAGTGCTGTTTTTATTATTGTCACCCAGTTAAAACTTTCCCAGTATTGCTGTTTATTATTGGCACCCAGTTAAATAGTTTTAAATGCTGTTTTTTATTCTTGCCGCCCACTTAAATGGTCCCAAGTATTGATGTTTATTCTTTGTACCCAGTTAAATGGTTTCAAGTATTGCTGTTTTTTTATTGACACCCAGGTAAATAGTTCCAAGTATATCTGTTTATTATTGACACCGAGTTCAATGGGTTCAAATATTGCTGTTTTTATTGGCACCAGTTAAATGTTTTCATGTGTTGCTGTTTATTCTTGGCACCCAGTTTAATGGTTTCAAGTATTGCTGTTTATTCTTGTCACCCAATTTAATGGCTCCAAGTATTGCTATCGACCGATAATAGTTCTATGTGCACGTAGTTAAATAGTTTCAAGCATTGCTATTCAACACTAATAATTAAATTTAATATTAATCTTTTGTTTGCACACAGTTAAATGGTTTCAAGTATTGCTGTTTATTCTTGGCACCAAGTTTAATGGTTTCAAGTATTGCTGTTTATTCTTGTCACCCAATTTAATGGCTCCAAGTATTGCTATCGACCGATAATAGTTCTATGTGCACGTAGTTAAATAGTTTCAAGCATTGCTATTCAACACTAATAATTAAATTTAATATTAATCTTTTGTTTGCACACAGTTAAATGGTTTCAAGTATAGTGAATGATTAAGCCATTTTTACCAATGGATAGAACACTAAAAAGTTCTAACACACTGAGACAGAGTAGACCTGAGAGTAAAGGTAATGAAGGGGTACTGCTCATTACGCAAAGCTCAAGGACTGGAGTATCACCATTGGATGATTTAATACCCAGGACACTCATTGTACAAGAGGTGTTATCCCTCTGCAGAGATTCAGTCGTCGTATTCTACAGCCCCAGTCGACGGAGTTAAAATCATTTTGTAAATTTAACATAAAGAAAACATTAGCAGACGTTATAAAAATTGGGAGTTGGTTGGTTGGTTGGTTGGTTGGTTTTATGATAACTGCTGTTGGATTATGTGCAAGTTTGTTTTTTTTAACAATTACTATCTGGAGGGAAGTCGTTTTGGCATAGTGGTTAACGTACTGGACTGCGACATTGCGTTTTATTGTTCTTAATCGACCAATCTGCTTTATATCAATATAGATATGGGGACTTACTATGCGATTACTGTATAGCAGAGAAAGACAACACTGATATATAAAAACATAATCAGCTTCTTTTCTTTTCTTTTCCTTTTATTACGCGAAATGTACAAACGGGTAGAGTACAAGAAAGTCGAAAACAGCTGAGCTACGCCCATAGGAGCCGAGGTACGAATATTCGTTGAAAATTCTGCTTTAAATCAAAACTTTCCTGATTATATGATATTCCGGACTCTTCAGCAAATTCTCATGGTCACACTTCTCGCCTGCCGTCTGCACAATGCAAGTGATAACACTTCCTTCTAGCATGCCACTCACACAACTGACATGGCATTTCCGCCGAGAATATCTGCGTCCTCTTTACTTTAGGTACATGGTGCATTTCCTGTTATTTTTGTTCCCAGTGTTCGACTTCCACTGCTGCATCGGCAGATGTCAAAGGGATCTTCAAGTAAATATCCAAGACTATCGGTTCGCTCTTATCTCCTCCATTCATTCCCTTTCCCTTTCTCTGTCTGGTGTTTCTTTCGTGTTGCCATCCCTGGACTTATTCGTTAACCAAGCGACTACAATTTCGTGTGCTCATTTAACTTGGTGACTCGTTATCATTTGCAGATTGGTTTAAACAAAGGGTTAATAATAACGAGTGGAGAGAGAGTTCTTCGACTACTCAGGTCGGGTGTTTGTTTCTCATTAACTGACAAACTTATTCTAACTCTAGAAACTGTTTTGGTCACCTGACTGAAACCATCTAATAAGTTAAACGGTTGTCTATCATACTGGCTGAACTTGCTGTAATTTTCCACACAGGATCTAATTTAAATGCTACTCTACATGTCAAAATAGGTCTCACCAATCTAACATGAAACAATCTTTGAAAGTGACTTTGAACTCCTGTTGCGCATGTTACGTTCACTTTTGAACAAAAAAAACTTGGGAAAGGTATGGAACCTCTCATCTCCTCTGCTAGATATTAAATTACACTATTACAGTCTTTCTTCAAGGATGGTTCTGGCATTAAATAAAGCACGAAAGTTGATATGCTATTAAATAAAAATACCGAAACCGAAAACAATCAAGGTCTTAAATTTTGTACGAAACAAAAATGTCTTCACTGTCATTTTAAAAGGATAAACACCACCTTATTTCAAACAGGCGTATTTGAACCTTAAACGGAACCCAAAAAAGTACTACCACTCTGAGTCATAGTGGACCTGGGAGTAATGGTAATGCACCAGAGCTCGAGAACTGCAGTCTTACAACCAGATGTTGTTGAGTATCATATTCAGAACACTTTTTTGCGTAGAGGGGTCCTTACCTCCATTATGGGGATGCAGTCAGCGTATTCTAAGTCTCCGCAACAAGATGTTCGAAAATGTTATATATATATATATATATATATATACCATTGTCTTTCTCTGATTGGCAAGAAACTGACAATCACCAAGTCTCTGTTAACTCTGTGTCTACGCTTTCCTAACTTAGATCTACAAATGCTGTATCACCGATATTGAATAAACTTTATTCGGAAACGCAAATAGCATCATTCAGGATTTGAACATAGGACGACGACTCCATTTTTTGTGATGATAACTGTTACAAGACTCACTTCCGCGCACGCACGTGTATGTGCGTTCGTGTGATAAAGAAAAATATTGTGGTATACGTTTATATAAATGATGGTACCTGCATCTAGTTTCTGAAATTTGTATTATCAAATGAAAATTCTTGGATGAAGAAGTTATTTTTCAGGCAGTGTATTGAACTGTTGAATATATGCAACATCTCGGCAATATATTCTGTCTAAAAGTAATATGTGTCTCTCTGTGCATTACATTATCAAAATGTAAAAAAAAAAGACAAAAAAATAAAAATCAGCATAAATCAAGGTTAAAATAACTAAAAAAAAAAACAGCACACCTCCTATCTCCTCCGCCAAAAAAAAAGCCAAAATATAAAAGCTAAAAAAGGAGACAAACAGTATCCATAGCTTTTGTTTGTTTGTTCGTTTGTTTTTGTTTTTGTTTTGTTTCGTTTGTGTTTTTAGATCTGGCAAATACTTCATTCGATGGCACGATCTAAGGAGTTATCACACCAGAACTTGACCAGCGTTTTATTGCACACAGAGAGGAAATATTAAGTAACACTTTTATAAAGTACTTTGTAAAAGATTACGTGAAAAAATGAATATTATACAACACTGTAGTTAACAAATGCATGCACTCGTACCCGCACATGCATACACACACACTCTCTCTCTCTCTCTCTATCTATCTATCTCTCATATACACACAGACACATTCAGTCTCTCATAGAGACACTCACTAACTCTTTTTCCTTCATTCTTACACACACAGTTCGGAAATTACGGTAAAATAGTTTTTTACCAAAGAAAACGCTTTTAGGGTGTAATTTTTATCCCAGCCATTGTTGGTTACTTCAGCCTATATATATATATATATATATATATATATATATTCAAGCAAGTTTTGTTAAAGTTGATGGAACGCTGTTCGTTTATTATTTTTAATTTTATTTTTTCAAGACATGATGTCATTTATCTAATGTCGGAATCTAGATGGGAAAGGAATTGTTCCATATCGTCTGCCAAAGCGCAGATTCTCACAGATAATACAATTATTATATATAAAAACACTAATAAAAACGATTACAAATCCTTGAAGCAATATGCATATTTAAAAAAAAAAAAGACATAAATAAAATAGCATTTAACACAGGTACCAAGATAGTAAATATTTTTATAACTAAAAATCACTAACTCTTTTAGTAAACCTTTTTCCAACCAAACGTTTTAAAACAAAACGCTGAAAACTTTCCAACCGATATCTTCAAAACAAAACGCTACTAATAATTAAAACAGTAAAATACCGACAGTCAACTGAAAACTACACTATACCTGATGACGAGGAAAAGTATGGTCGAAAGCGCTTGGGCAGAAGATATGGGACAATTCCTTTGACATCTAGATCCCGAATCTAGAAAAATAACAAATAAAATATGAAAAAATAAAATAAAAAATAATAAATAGTGTTTCATCGTCTTTAACAAAATCTTTTATTGAATAATAACTTGCTGCCTAAATATACACTCTTCAATATATATATATATATATATATATATATATATATATATATATATATATATGATTCATGGAATTTAGACTGTAATCCTTGGGTTTCATGGAGTTTTTTGCAAAACAACATTCATCAGACGGTTAAGAAAAGGAAATGAATCGAAAATCGAAAAAATACAGTCAAAAAAGCGTTAGGATTTTGTAGGAATCTTTACGTGTGATTGTACAAATGTGTGAGTGTGAGTGGGTGTGTGCGTATGCTTGTGTGGGTTATTGTGTATTATTGTGTGCATGTGTGGGTGTAAGTGAAGGTACAAACGCAGCGCGTTGTTTTAACCGGATATAAATTCGTCGGTGTATCTTATTTTTTGCTACCTTATTTTATTTGTGTATGTGTTGGTGACTAAAGCAAAGAAACAAAACATCATCATTGCATTTTCGATTTTCGATTCATTCCATTTTCTTATCTGCCTGATGATTGTTGTTTTGCGAAAGTCCATTAATTAAATATATATATCTAATATATATCTATTATTATTATTATATAATAGCTCTATCCTAGATATTGAGTACTCTCCATATTAATTTGCACTTGGTTCGACACAAACCCACAAAGTGATTTAGTGACGACCAACACTGTTATGATATATATATATATATATATATATATATATATATATATATATATATATATATATATTGAAGGGTGTATATTAGGCTCCTAAAGACAACCACAAAGTCTGAAACACATGCTGAGCAGAATTATAAGAGATAAAAATCTTGAGTACCTCATTCAAATTCATTTGCGGACCTATTCATTTTAAGATATTTACTTTCCCCTTGTTAGATCAATATAAACTTTATATAAATCTATATGTCGAGTCATAACAAAGACTCAAAGAATGATACTTGATGTCCCCTTGCTTATTACTCATCATTATAAGGTAGGGAACAAGGGTAAGGGAAGCAGTCCAGGGAAAGGAGTAGCATCCTTCCCTACACCACAATGAAGAAGATGTTGAAAAAAGTGCTTTAGGTCGTCGAAATTATTTACTTCTTATATGTGATCATGTCGGTGAGAAACTGACAATACCCAATCACAGTTTATTTTGAGCCTATATTATTCTATGATATATGTGGTGCATTCAATATGTTTCCAAACCTTTTTTGTACAGGCATTTAAAATTGTCATAGACTCTTGAAAATTCACTTTGTTATTGCTGTATATCTTATAAGATGACTGACCAATTTTTAGGATTTCAGCTTCAAATTAACAGCTACAGCAGCAATTGGAATACACCCTACTAAAGCCTGATTGTCACAGCTGGTGAATTTCAAAAATGCAATCTGGACGTCGGGACACTTTAGACGAACGATATGCAATAAAATTCTGTTTTAAACTTGGAAAAAAAGGCCACAGAAACGTATGGAATGCTTCAGACTGCTTTTGGACTATCTTGCATGAATCGAGCATCAGTTTTTGAGTGGCATAAGAGATTCAAGGAAGGCAGGGAGTCTGTGAGGGATGATGAGAGGTGTGGGAGGAGTAAGGGAGTCAATAAACCAGAG